>CM066033.1:893691095-893999482 GCA_033557465.1 Ichthyophis bannanicus | reverse complement strand
TTATTTCGTGGTACCGAAGAAAGAAGGAGCCTTTCGGCCGATCCTGGACCTGAAACAGATCAAATACTGCGCCTCAGAGTACCGCACTTCCGAATGGAAAACCCGAAGTCGGTGAATTTGTGGCCATTACGGCGGGGGAGTTTCTTTACTTCCTTAGATCTGACAGAGGCGTATTTGCATATGCCTGTCCTAAGCCTCATCAGCATTTTCTGAGATTCGCGGTTACAAGAGGGCACTTTCAGTTTCCAAGCACCTACCCTTCGGGTTAGACAACATCTCCGCGGACGGTTCACCAAGGTTAGGGGGGGTGCGGCGTCAAGCGCTGCGAAACAGAAAGAATTCAAGTACATCCCTACCTGGACGACTGGCTTAGTCGGGCGCAAACAGAAGCAGAAAGGTCGCAAGTCAAAAACTCCAGAGTAATAGCAGTCCTCGAGGATCTGGGGTGGTCCCTCCAATCGGTCAAAGAGCAGATTGATACCCAAACAGGAGATCGAGTATCTAGGGCAAAGGTTTTGACACCGGCCAGGGGCAAGGTGTTCCTTCCAAAACAGAGGTCCTACGCTCTTAACGAGTCCTCTGTACACGCTTCCCGTGCAACCAGAACCCTTCGGCCTGGCAGTACCTCCCAGTGCGGGGAACCTGGACATCAACGTTAGAAGTGGTACCTTGGGCCATAGCGCATATGTGTCCTGTCCAACGGGCAATTGTTTTTACTCTCGCTGGTCCCCCTCCCATCCCACGCCTTTGTCCAAGCGGCTTCCCCTGTTTTTCCCCCAGACCAGGAAGGCTCTTCAGTGGTGGTTTCTGCCCAGAGAACCTAGATCGCGGAATTGCCCCGCTAGCCCTCCACTGTGGGTACAGCTGCCGACGGATGCAAGGTCCTAACCTCTGGGTGGCGCTATTCCTAGGGCCAATTAGCTCAGGGCGCTTGGTCGCCGAGGGGAGTCAGTGGCCCATCAACATGCTAGAGTTTGCGGTCCAATTGATCGTGGCTCTTCATAGCACTCGCCCTTGTGGTGTCCAGCAGAGAGCCTTGTCCAGGGTCTTTCCAACAACGTTACGACAGTGGCCTACATAAACCGCCGGGGGGGTAACAAGCAGCCCGGCCTTAGAGGCCAGGCAGACAGCCCTTTGTGTTTACAGTGGGCAGAAGTGCCATTTGCCAGCGGCTATCGGCGCAGCACATACCCGTAAATGACACTGGCACGGCCGATTACCCTGAGCCAACACGATAGACCATGGCAGAGTGGGAACTGGCTCAGGATGTGTTTCCCATCATTGGTAGCCCGCTGGGTTCCCCCAGTCACGGACCTCATGGCTCGTTGGCAATCGTCCAAGGCGAGTCTTTTTTTTCAGTCGCAGGAAAGAAAAGGAGGGTCGAAAGGCCTGGACGCTCCTGTTGCCAGGAGTGGGGCCGGCAGAGGGTCTTTCTGAATATGTTTTTCCGCCCTGGGCTCTATTAGGGTAGAGTCATTCAGAGAGTGGAAGGTCCCCCATGGGCTGGGAATGTCTCATAGCCACCGACTGGCCCTCAGGCGTCCATGGTACGTAAGTTTGGTGAGACCTAACTTTCCGATCGTCCTTAAGGCGGTTACCCTTCAGGATCGACCTGTTTATTGTAAGGGGCCATTGCGGATGCCGTCACGTGGATCTGTTTTTCGCGCTTACGGCCTGGCTGTTGAAAGGGCTCGGCTCAGGAAGCGAGTTTATTCGGGGTCCCTGATATCCGACCTCTGTTTGAGCGCGTGTAAGCGTTCACCCCGCCTTTTCCTAGTTGAGGGTTTGGCGATTATTTTAAGCATGGTGCAAAGAACAACGAAAGAGACCCTTTTCATCTTCCTGTCCGTACATCCTGGAATTTTTTTGCAAGCGGGATTCTAGAAGGCTCTAGAGGCAAGTTCCCTTCGGGTACATGCTATAAGCCATCTCGTGCTACTGGGGGTAATGGTCAACTGAAAAGCCTTTAGAGAGCACCAAGATAAATATCAGTTTCCCTACGAAGCATTTTAGGTGGCTACGGCCTAAACAGAGGTCAGGAATGCCTGCCTCCCTCCAGTAATGCTAGAAGTCTACACAATAAGATGGGAAGTTCAAGAAATATATAGGCACTAAATGACATGTTGCGATATGATTGGAATATCAGAGACCATGGTGTAAGGAGGACAACCAGTGGGACACTGTGATACCTGGGTAACAAACTATATCGTAATGATAGAGGCTGATTAAATTGGGGGAGGGTTTTCGCTCTCATTTTAGAGAGGGCATTGACTCAGAAAGGATTAACGTTTTGCAGGAAACAAAATCTGCTGTAAAATCTGTAGGGCTTGAAATTCCATATAAAAGGGGGAATGCAATGGCAGTGGGGGTGTACTATCGAGCGCCTGGCCCACAATGTGACCAAATGATTGATTAAATGCCTCCACAAATCAAGGAAGCTAACAAACCTTCTACAATGGCAGTTATAATAATGGTGTGAATTTCAATTACCCCTGGTATCGAACTGGGTCAGTGTCCCCTCCAGGACATGCGAGGGAGATAAAGTTCCTGGATGAAATAAATGACTGCTTCTTGGAGCAGCCTGTTTCATGAACCCGACCCAGGGGAATCCATATTAGACCTAGTCCTTAGTTAACACCATATCTAGTGCAAGAGATAAGGGTGTTGGTGCCACTTGGCAATAGTGATCAGGTGGAGCATGATCGCCTTAATATGATTTTAAGATTAGTGGGGGAGGAAGATGGATAGTAAGGAAAGTCTGTACAGTACTGAAAAAGGACCTTTTAACGGGTTTGCGAAAGGGAGACTATGGAAGTAAAAATGAGGAAAACAGTTAAGAAAAAAGCATAACCGGTCAGGGATCAGTTTGCAAAGGTTAAAGACGGGTTCCATGAAGAAGCTTGGGTGGCTGTTGAAAAATACTATCGGGTTGGAAGCCCAGGACCAGCTGTATTCCACGAAAGCGGGTTAAGAAGGTAAGTGGAAGAGAAGGTTGCCAAAAAACCTGTGCCGAGACATGGGTTTCAAAAGGGGTGAGGTCGGAGGGAGGCTGTTGGTTGTTTTGCCAAAAAAGCAACTTTCAGGAAATAATTGGACAGCAAAAAGAGCCCGGAAACGAGAAAACCTAAGGAAACAAGCCACAAGCAGCTGTGGCAAGTCAAATGGGCAAGGCATTGAATAAAGCGGGGTGGTGCACAGAGAGAATTTGTGAGAAGAAGCTTTGCATGCGTGAAGCAAAGGGACCCGCGAAATAAAGACCTTTTCACGTACAATTCGGAGCAGAAAAACCTGTGACAGAGTACAGTTGTTCCCCATGTAGACATTAAAGGGTTAAAGTAGCACTAATAGTCGCCAACAAGGCGGAATAGTCGTAGAGACTGAATGACATTCTATTGCTTCGGTCTGCGGGTAATACTGAGGTAAGATGTAGTGAATGTTACCCATAACCGGGAAGTGGTGTTATTTGCTATGTGTGGAAGAATATGAAGGCGGAAATATCTATACAGTTGGAGAGAATTATTACACAAACCTATTAGATAAACTGAAGAGGTAGCAAATCACCAGTGGGGCAACCTATTGGTGAAATTTAAGCATCCAGGAGTGGTGTTGAAAAAACTGGGAAAATATGAGATTGGCAGACCTGCTATCAGTAATCCTGTTGGAAACGTACGATACATTATCAAATCAAGTTCTCTCAATACCTGCTATAAGATTGGAGGAGTCGCCCTATAAGTAACCAGGCCAATTAATTTAAAAAGTGTTGGGCAGGTGGTGATCCTGGAAACTCCAGAACCAGTGGGGGGTCCTGACGTCATACCGAGTGGAAAAAATGGTAGAAACCATCCCATAAAGAAATAGGAAATTACTCAGCACATTCTAGATAGTCACAAACCTAGACTGAGGAGACAGCCAACATGGCTTTAGACAAGGAAGACTCTTGTCATTAACTAATCCTGTTTATGTTTGGTTTGTGTGGAAAGGAGGGTGAATAACAGGTGGACAGAAAGTTGCTTCCGGTTGATATTGTGTATAGACTGGACATTTCAGAAAGCCTTTGACAAGGTTGCCCCCAGCATAAGCATAGACTTTTGGCAAAACGTAAAGAGTCATGGGATAGGAAAAGCAGTGTACTATTGTGGATCATTAACTGTGTTAGAGAGATAGAAAGTCAGAGGGTAGGGCTAAATGGCCAATTTTCCCACAATGGAGATAGGAGTGAATAGATGGTGTAACCCCAGGGATCTGTGCTGGGTCCTCCTGCGTTTTTTGACATATTCATAAGATTACGCCTGGAAAGATGGAATAACGAGTGAGGTGTTAGTCACAATTTATGCAGATCGACACAAACCTATTTAAAGGTTGTTAAACCAAGAGGGATTGTGGAAAGCGATTGCAAGAGGGAATCTTGTGATGAAGGTTGGAAGGGACTGGCGTGCAAAATGTGGCCAGGATGAAATTTAATGTAGACACGTGCAAGGTTAGTGCCCCTAGGGAAGAACAACCCAAACTATGGTTACACGATGCAAGGTTCCACATTAGAGAACCAACCACCCAGCCGAAAAAGATTTAGGAAAAGCAGTCCATTGTTGGATACCAAGGTTCAAAACCCTCAGGCACAGTGAAAGTGACAGCGGGCGGCCAAGAGAGCAAATAGAATGCTAGTATGATAAGGAAAGGAATGGAAAAATAAACAAAAAGATATTATAATGCCTCTATATCGTTCGAAGTGGTGGAAGACCAAGCACCTTGAATATTGATGTGCAATGTCCCCGGTGCGTCGTATCGTTAAAACAAGGGATATAAGCGATTGTTTCAAAAGTGATTCAGGAGAGAAGAAGCGGACCACCCAAACATGGTAAAGGGGATGGAAGGAATTACTCCCTATGAAGAAAGGTCTAAAAAGGTTAGGGCTTTTGGTAAAGCTGAAAAAAAGAGACAGGCTGAAGGGCGATATGATAGGAAGTCGTCTAAATTAATGAACGGAATGGAACGGTAAACGAATTTAGATCGAAGGGGGGTTTAGTTCTACGTTATCGAAATATAGAAATGACTAAGGGGGACATGCAATGAAGCTACAGGTAATCTATTTTAGCCAATTAACGAAGAACAGAAATATTTGTTTTGACGGGGGTCAACGTGTGAATCGAACGTCTGGAATTTGTTACCGAGGATGTCGTAAAGGGGGGCTGTTAGTGTAGGCTGGGTTTAATAAAGGGAGTATTTGTGGACAAGGTTCCTGGAGGAAAAGGTATCCATAAACCATTATTAAGAAGTTTGACCGAGATATCAATGCTGTGACCTAGTACAAGCATTGTGTATGACTTGTGTCTCTTGGGGAAACTGCTAGCGGAATTCATATGACCTAGTTTTTGGCCACTGTTTGGAAACAGAATACTGGAAGGGTTGGCCGGTGGACACTTAAGGGTCTAGACCCAGTATGAGCATATGCTTTTATGTTCTTATGGGATCTTATCTCGTATTGAAGGCGCTAACGCCGTGGAGAGCCTTTCGCGGCACCAGGGGAAAGGCTTCCTTAAAAACGATTTCACCCTGAAGACAGTATTTCTCGAAATGGGGGCTATAAACTGCTCGGGCTATGTGGATGATTTCCGTGAGCCTGCAATCTCTGTGCAGCTCGCCCTCAGCGCTTTCTTTCCTTCTTTTAAGGACATGGTAGTTTTGCGGGAACAGTTCCCTCATTTTTTTGCCTAAGGTCATTTCCCTTTTGCACTGTGAACCAAGTGGTGTCTCTCCCACTTCTTTGTCCGAAAAGGAAGGAATGGGGGGTGAAGATAATCTAAGGAGCTTGGGAACGTGGCGTTGAACACTGGGGGGGGGGGGAAACTTTAATCTGGCTCGCAACGTCTCCCTTTCGTAAGTCCCCGAACGCTTAGTATTTCCCCATATTCTCCAATTCGGGGGCCCCAGCACAGAATGGAAGTTTTTGCAAGCCAAGTCTTTCCATCTCTAGGTGGTTTAGGGATGCTTTTTTGCTTTCTGCCATATATTTTCGCAAGGGGAAACGGGTCCCCCACGGTGGGCCCCGTAGGCGCATTCCGACTAGGGCTCAGGTCCCCCCCAACCCTCTTTTGGGCAGAACATAGCCCCTTGGGTTTTCCCGTCCCCCAATGACATTTTGGCAGAGCGGCGACCCTTTGGGTCGTCCCCGCTGCAATAATAACCTTTTTGTTACAATGCACTACCGGCTGGGCATGTTCAGGCCAAAGCCAGCGGAATTGCCTAGTTTTGGAGAGTTCCACCCGTGCTTCGGTTTCTCCCGGGAATTGGCGGTACCCCCTCCCAGATTTTGAAACTGCTCCCTTTTGTTTATATCTATCCCAGAAGACAAGGGACTGGACATGGAAGAGAACCCAATAAAGGGGAAAGAAGTAATAAAAACCCCGACCTGGCCTATTAGTGGTTTTCCCTGAAGGAACTCCCAGTCCCTCCCCCAGTTTGTCCTGAATTTTCCCACCCAGTTTTTTTTTCCTTTCCAGGGGCAGATTTCCTTTCATAAGGGAGGGGAAAACGGACCGAAGACAGGAAGCACCAGATGAGTTTTCCCAAAAGAGCTGGGGTGCGAGTATTCCCCTGTGGGCCACCGTGTCCTGGTCAGGACAGAAACCCTGAAGGGTGTTTTGCTAAGGGGTGGGGTTGGGGTGGGGGGCTTGCGCGGGGTCAGGTCAGCCCTCCTGCCTGTTTCTGCCTCCTCCTCCGCCGCCTCCTTCTCCTTGTTTTCCCTTCTTCCCTTGTGAGGGAAATTTAAAAAAAAAAAAAAAAAAAAAAAAAAAAGTTAGGTTTTTTGGTTTTGTTTTGGGTTAGTCAACGTTTTTTTTTGAAGTTATAGTTTACTTTTTACTTTTGTTTCATCCGATCACTCTGCTTTTTGCCATAGATTACTGGTGTCCCCTGTGGGTGGTTGCCAAGTTTGGTATTTAGTATCCGCCATCATCATCAAAGCGATTGATGGTCCCTTCCCCAGCCTGCCAAGCTGCTGGAAAGGGGTTGCCACAACCCAGAAGACAAGGGACTTGGACTGTGGAGTTTCCTTCAGGAACACTAAATTAGCAGGTTAAGGTCCCCCTTAAATTAACTTCCCTGTTTTTAAGACCATAGGCCTACACTTTACCCACTTATTGTTTTTGTTTTTTACTTATTTATTTTATTTAACATTTTCCTTTTGATATTACCCCTGCGCTATTTTTGTCATCAGTGCGGTTTTTAACATTGTTAACAATAAAACACATTTGGGCCCAGAATAATGTTTGGACCTTCGTTTACAGATAACAGGGAAATACACTGGAAGTTAACCCAGGGAAAACTATATACAATCTTGACAAACCTTATATGTTGGTACTAGATTCCCAGTTTCTATGCAGTCATATAGGAAACTAGGTTTTTTATGGGGTTGGTGCGGGCATCGGTGGGCGGGAAGGAGGCAAATTGTTTTATATTTCTAAAGTATGAAGTTGGCCCCCACTTTTTATTCGTTGTTTTAAGGAATTGGGCAAATTGTTGTTTACATGTCCTCCCATGGTAATTTTTTTTTCCATGTCCAAGCAGAGGGTTTTCAAAAAAAGGCGGAGGTTGTGAAACTGCTCCACTTTTTTTTACTTATGCAGTAGACATTGTTTTTTGGAACAGTATAGCTATGCTTAGAAGTACATTTGTAGTTTTTTTTTTTATAACAATATCCAAACTTTTGAAATTTTTGTTTGGGTATTTAGTTATGGAATTTCATCTATACACATTATCACAATTTTTGTTTCAAAATGATTTTTTTGACTTGTAAAATTCAATTAAATTAATATGAAAATAAGGTGGGTTTTTGATAGTCGAATTCTCTCCTGTTTGTCCCCGTCACCATATAATTAAAATACTAGATTTAGTCCCCTAATCATCATAAATCATAAAGAAAAATTCCTGCCATACTGGGTCCAGACCCCAAGGGTCCATCAAAGCAACATTATCCTGTTATTCCAAAACAGTGCCAATCCTAAGGTCATATGTACCTTGCCGTTTCCCCAAAGACAACCAGGTTTCTACCAATTCTTAGTATTGGGTCAAGCAGTAAATAGTCCTGGGTCCCCTTTTTAATAATGTGTTTATTGGGACCTTTTCTCCCAGAAACCGTTGGTCCCCCCTTTTGTTTAAACCCGGGGCCTACCACTAACATCTTTTACTACATCGCTCCTTAACAAAATTTGCCAGAGTTTTTGATTACACGTCTGAAGTTTGAAAAAACTATTTTCTCGTTAATTTTGTTTTCTTAAAGGTTATACCATGCAGCTTTCACTTGCCTGTCCCCCCCCCAGGTCCCTTCCTATATCTGAATGCTGGAATAACATAAACAATCGATCTCAACGTTTACACGTTTCCTCCGTTTCATTAAATTTTTTATAGACCTCTATCATCATTCTCCCCTCCGCCGTTCCTTCTTTTTCCATGGTTTAAAGAGCCCCCTAGACCTTTTTTTCAGCCTTTCTTCTCATAGGGGTTATCCTTCCATCCCCTTCCACATTTTTGGTGGCTCTTCTTCTGAAACTTTTCTAATAACGCTATATCCTTTTTAAGATAGGGCAACCAGAATTGCACACAATATTCAAGAGGCGGTTCCCGCCACCATGGAACAATACAGAGGCCATTCATAATCATATTTTGTTTTATTTTCCCATTCCCCTTTCCTTATGATACCTAGCATTCTATTTGCTCTCATTTATTTATTTATTACAGTTTCTTATATACCGCACTATTCGATATCAGCGCAGTTTACATTATAACAAAAAGACCATAACAACAAGCTGTTTGGTTTTACATAGAACAGGAGTACAAACTGGATAACAGGGGTGAACTATGTACATGAAATAATTACAAAGAGCAAGATTAAGCAACACTAACATAAGGAAAATATGTGCATAATTGCAGACGGGGTGCTGGCACTGTCTCAGAACTAACAATGGCAACTTTCTTAGGTGTGGTTACCTAAATTTCGTTGCTGACTGGGTAGTATTGGAGGAAAAGGTGATATTTGAGTGCCCTTCCTGAAACTGAGGGAGGTCTACGATGGCCCGAATGTCGGATGGTAGAGCATTCCAGCATTTGGGACGTAGACTGAAGGCCCTGTTTGCCGTTGTAATGTTGCATTTTGTCAGTGCCTTCGGGTTATTAGCAGGTTTACAGCTGTTGCTCTTCTCTTGGCCGCCGCTGCACATTGGGCAGAGGGTTTAACATGTTATCCACAATGACACCTAAATCTTTTTCCTGGGTGGTAATTCCTAATGTGGAACCTTGCATCATGTAACCATAGTTTGGGTGGTTCTTCCCTAGGTGCATTACTTTTGCATTTGTCCACATTAAATTTCATCTGCCATTTTGATGCCCAGTCTTCCAGTTTATCAAGATCCTCATACAAATTTCTAACAGTGCTCACGGGTTTTAACAACTTTAAATAATCGTGTGTCATCTGCAAATTTGATAACCTCACTCGTTATTCCCTTTTCCAGGTCATTTATGAATATGTCAAAAAGCAGCAGACCCAGCACAGATCCCTGGGGTATACCACTATTCATCTTTCTCTATTGGTAAAATTGGCCATTTAGCCCTACCCTCTGCTTTCTATCTTTTAACCAGTTCCTGATCCACAATAGTACACTGCGTCCTATCCCATGACTCTTAGTTTTGCCAAAAGTATCTGAAGAGGAACCTTGTCAAAGGCTTTCTAAAAGTCCAAATACACTATATCAACCGACCTCACCTTTTGTCTACCTGTTTTATTCACACCTTCAAAAAAACATAACGGATTAGTAAGACAAGATCTTCCTTGTTTAAAGCCATGTTGGCTATCTCTCATTAGGCCATGATTATCTACATGCTGAGTAATTTTGTTCTTTTATGATGGGTTCTACCACTTTTCCCAGTACTGACGTCAGGCTCACCAGTCTGTAGTTTCCCGGATCACCTCTGGAACCCTTTTTAAAAATTGGCGTTACATTTTAATGACAGATTACTAATAGCAGGTCTGCAATCTCATATTTCAGTTCTTTCAACACCCTTGGATGTATACCATCCAGTCCAGAGTGATTTGCTACTCTTCAGTTTATCAAATAGTTGTAATAGATCTTCCTGGTGTAGCAATATTTCTTTCAATTCTTCTGCTGTTATCACCTTTAAATACCACTTCAGTCATAGGTACACATCCCTACATCTTCCTCAGTAAAGACTGAAGCAAAGAATTCATTCAGTCGTCTCTCCGCTATAGCCTTGTCCCCTTTTACTGCTCCTTTTATCCCTCTATCATCTAATGGACCAACTGACTCAGTTTTTTTGCTACGAATGTACTTGAACAAGTCTTTATTATGCGTTCTTTGCTTCCACAGCAAGTTTTCTTCTCAAATTCTCTCTTTGCCTGCCTTATCAATGCCTTGCATTTAACTTGCCAGTGATTGTGCTGTTTCTAGTTTTCGGCATTTGGTTCTTTTTTCCATTTCCTGAAAGATGCTTTTTTGGCAACAGCCTCTCTGACTTCACCTTTAAACCATGCTGGCAGTTTTTGGACTCCTTTCCACTTTTCTTAAAGTGTGGTATACAGCCGGTCTGGGCTTCCAAGATATTATTTTTAAACAAGACCCAAGCTTGATGTAAGTCTTTAACCGTTTGCAACTGCTCCTTTTAGTTTTTTTCTTAACTATTTTCTTCATTTTATCATAGTCTCCCTTTCGAAAGTTACAAGGTAGTACTGTGGATTTCCTTACCATCCTCCACCCATTAATTAAATCAAACGCGATCATGCCTATGATCACTATTGCCATGTGGCCCCAACATCCTCATCTTTTGCACCAGATCCTGTGTTCCACTAAGGACTAGGTCCAATATGGCTTCCTCTCTGGTAGGTTCATGAACCAGCTGCTCCAAGAAGCAGTCCTTTATTTCATCTAGGAACTTTATCTCCCTAGCATGTCCTGCCGTGATACTGACCCAGTCAATACCAGGGTAATTGAAACCACCCATTATTATTTACTGTTGCTGGTAACGTTTGTTAGCTTCCTTGATTTTTCTTTGAGCATTTCATCATCTATTTGTTCATTCTGGCCAGGCGGTCGATAGTACACCCCCACTGCCATCGGCTTCCCCTTTTTACATGGAATTTCAATCCATAGAGATTCAACAACAAATTTTGTTTCCTGCAAAACTTTAATCCTTTCTGACTCAGTCCCCTCTCTAACATAGAGCGCAACCCCTCCACCAGTTTGATCAGCTCTATCATTACGATATAGTTTGTACCCAGGTCTCAGTGACCCACAGGTTGTCCTCCTTCCAACCATGTCTCTGAGATTCCAATCGTATCTAACCTCTCATTTAGTGCTATATATTCTAACTTTCTCATCTTAGTTTTTAGACTTCTAGCGTGTGCATACAAGCATTTTAGAGACTGTAATTTTATTCATATTAATCTGGCTATTTGTAGGCATGGGTAATTTGGAATCTTTAAGATCTGTCTGATCCATAATCAAGGGCATTTGGGCTACTTTACCTCTTTTTTGGAACCTCTCTGTTTTTGGTAGTATCCTTCAAGGATACATTGTTCCGAACCATGCGCTCTTGGGCGACTTTCGGCTTTCCCCTATTATCTAGTTTAAAAGCTGCTCTATCTCCTTTTTAAAGGTTAATGCCAGCAGCCTGGTTCCATCCTGGTTAAGGTGGAGCCCCTCCTTTCCCCAGAATGTTCCCCAGTTCCTAACAAATCCAAAACCCTCATCCTTGCACCATTGTCTCCTCCACGCATTGAGACTCCAGAGCGCTGCCTGCCTTTTGGGTCCTGCACGTGGAAAGGGAAACATTTCGGAGAAAGCTACCCTGGAAGATCTGGATTTCAGCTTCCTACCTAAAAGCCTAAATTTAGCCTCCAGAACCTCCCTGCCACATTTTCCTATGTCATTGGTACCGACATGTACCAAGAAAGCAGACTCCTCCCTAGCACTATCTAAGACCTTATCTAGGTGGCGCGTGAGGTCTGCTACCTTCGCACCAGGCAGGCATGTCACCAAGTGATCCTCACGTCCACCAGCCACCCATCTATCTACATGCCTAATGATTGAATCACCAACCATAACGGTTGTCCTAACCCTTCCCTCATGAGCACTTAGCCCTGGAGAAACTTCCTCAGAGCGAGAGTGTTTTACATCACCTGGAGCACAGGTCCTAGTTACAGGATCACTTCCTGCCACACCAGGGTGGTGATCTCCTGTCACGTGACCTCTCTTCTCCAAGGCAGCAGGGATGCTGCCAGACTGGAGGTGGGACTTCAGGACTGTATCCCTGTAGGTCTTCAATGTACCTCTCCGTCTTCCTTATGTCTTCCAAGTGTGCTACTCTTGCCTCTAGAGAAAGGAGTTGTTCCCTGAGAGCAAAGAGCTCCTTGCACCTTGTGCACACGTAAGACCCCTCACCAACTGGGAGAAAATCATACATGTGACACTCAATGCAAAAGACTGGAAAGCCCCCATCTCGCTGCTGGACTGCTGTCTGCATTTTGGTTTTAAGGGTGTGTTTAGATATTTAAGTTCTTTACGTACTAAGGGTTGCTGGGGATACTTATACTAATAAAACTATACCTAATACGTTTAATTAAATTTCAGGTGAACAAAGTACATTAATCTCAGGTTCTTAATGTATGTTGATGAGAATGAACAGCTGCACCTCCTTTCCTTTAAGAGGTCTAAGCACCTATAAAGCTACGATTATCCCTGGGGTGGGTGGGTGATGGGGAGGGAGGGAGGGAGGGAAAAAGACTTATTAAAAGCTGGCTGCTACACAGTACCCTCTCCTGTGCTTCTAAGGTAATCTGTGACCAATCTCCAGAGGGAGTCCCACAGCCCTTGCTTGGATAGAGGTAGTCTTGGGTTCTAAATTTAACCAGAAAGCTCTCCTCTGTGTGTTAAATTTTAAACTGAAGCTCTTTGCTGCTACTAGGCTGCTTGATTTAACAAATACACTGGGTTCACAGATTAATCAGCTTTAATCTAAAGAATTCCTTTTTCACCAAGATTTAGAAAAATTCCCAGAAATAGTACTTAAAATTGCAGATCTCTCTCCAGAAGTAGCAGTCCCCTTTTCTAGTCCAAGTCACACATTGCCAAGGAAATTTTAATGTATAATAAGACTGCTACTTGACCACTCGAATTATAAATTTAACTACTAAATTTATTTAGTTATCCTCTCTTCCAGTGGGCATTGAATCTCACACTCGTGCAATAGACAGACTAGCGTGATCCCACTGGTATTTATTTATTTATTTATTTATTTGAACTCATTTTTATACCGTTCCTTCCAGTGATCAGTAGCGGTTTACATTTAACATTAACTCTGCAAAGTTAGCAGTTCCATATAACAGTAATAGGGAGCTTTGAACATGGAAGGGGTAACATTAAATTCAATAACAAACTATTTACATATAGAAGGACACATATGTTAGAACATATATGGTTCAATAACTCAAGCTATTTACATACTAGAAACTATAATACAGAGTTTATGATGCGGTACAGTAAGATTTCTCATGCATGTGGAATTTATAGTTTAATTAACTCATTGCGGATTTGAAGTTTCATATGATGATGGAGGAGTTAAGCTCCATCAAATTTGTTTTGTGTATAAATTTGCTTTTATGTTATTTCTGCCTGATTGTAGTATTCTTGAAATAGGTGTGTTTTAAGGTTTTTTCGGAATGATTTGAGGTCTTTGTTAGCTCTTAAGGTGTCAGGGAGTTTGTTCCATTGTGTGGGCGCTAAGTATGTGAATGCTCTATTGCTTGTATTTATTTTTACCTTGCAAATTGAAAGTGGGATTTGTAGAGTATTTAGATTCTGTGTACGTCTTTTTCGGTTAGGGGGTTGAGTTTTAATGAGTGTGGCAAGGTAAGATGGGGTGATATTGTGTATTAACTTGAATGTTGTGATTATTATTTTGTATCTTATGCGTGCCTGTATAGGTAGCCAGTGAAGTTCTCTTAGTATGGGTATGATGTGATCAGAGAATGGTACATTCATCAAAATTCAAGCTGTGACATTTTGGGCCATCTGGAGTATGTTTGTTGTTTTTTTAGGAAGACCTTGTAAGATGCCGTTACAGTAGTCCAGATGTGGGGTGATGATGAGTGTTTTGTATTACAAATCTAAAGTCTGGTAGTTCAATAATGTTGCGTAAGGGCTGTAAGGTTCTTATTTTGTAGAAAATCGTTCTGTTTAATAGTCTTAGGTGGGTATCTCCAGGAACAAGCAGGAATAAGTCTTCACATATGGGTACGTCGGTACCGACTGAGCCTGCGCGGGAACGCTCCCCAGCTTCCCAAAAAGGAAAGCTTTTGGGAGCATCCCACAGCGCCTGCGCGCTGCCTTCCCGCCTTTCCTAACCACCTCTCCCCAGTTCTTCTTTTCCGCGGAGCCAGCAGGTCGTGTTCCTGTCACCGCTGAAGAAGTTCTTTGTTTTATTTTATTTCTTTGGTCGCGCGTCTGCCTTCCCCGACGTCGGACCGGTACCGCCGGTCTTTCTTTTCTTATTAAAAAAAAAAAAAAAAAGAACATATTTTTTCCCTCACTTAGTGTCTTTTTCCTCTTTGGGCCTTAGGCCTCACGAGAAATTTTCCTCATGGAAAAAACAGCCTCCGGGTTTAAAAAATGCACTAAGTGCAGCGGTGCTATTTCTGTCACCGACACCCATGAATGGTGTCTTAAATGTTTGGATCCTGACTACTCCATTTTGGATTGTCCGTCCTGCTCCTTGATGTCTAAACGAGGTTTACAGAACCGAGCAGCTAAGCTCCATGTGCTGTTTCCCTCTGATGCAGCTTCAGTGGCATCGACGTCTTCCAGGGCCTCTACTTCCTCCCATGGATCTCAGGTAACCAAACATAAATCCAGCCGGTCCTCGAAGGGTAGATCTCCTTCCAAGCATCGAGATGCCTCCGGGCTTGCCCTCGAGGATTCCGCACCGGCAAAACAACCCCGGCGGGAAGCTCCGGCTTCCAAAGCTGCTCCTATGGGGTTACAGGTTGACATCGATGGCACGGCCTCGACCGATCACCTGTTAGAATGTTCTGGGGTACCGGCGCAACCTTGCGGTACCGAATTCCAGGCATTCATGGCGTCGATGGATCAGAATGTTCTATCCATGCAGCAGGCTATCACGGCCTTCATTCAAGCTGCGACGCCGCTGATACCACAACAAACTCCGTTGTCGGTATCGGCTCCGGTACCGGCACCAGCGCTGGTAGCGGTACCGACTGCATCGACATCGACCAGGATGCCGACTGCAGCGGTTCCCTGTCCAGGGATGCCCATCGGTACTGTACCGGTCCCGATGACGCCCGATGTCAATACCGCTCGATACACGTATCGAGCTTTGGAAGAGCACCCTGACAGTCGATACTTTAATTCCTCCGAAGACTCTGATGCATCGGAGGAGTCTGCTGAAGTGTCTATAGCTCTTCCTGAAGAGCCTTCTTCTCCAAAAAGAAGAATGTCTCCTCCAGAGGATTTGTCCTTTCAAGACTTCATAAGAGAAGTGGTTAAAGGGCTTTCTATTTCAGTAACCTCTGAATCAGAGCCTAGAGTCAAAAAATTGGATATTTTAGGTTATGCTAAGGCTCCTATGGAGGCAGTCACCTTGCCAATTCATGAGATTCTTTATGATCACATGATTGACTTATGGGAGACTCCTCTCACTATCTCTCCTCATTCTCGTAGGTTGGACACTATGTACCGTGTCCCTCCTTGTCCTGGTTTTCATAAAACACAGCTTCCTCACCATTCTATTGTAGTCAGCTATGAAAAAGATAAAGAGTGCAAAAAGACACTCTTCTGCTCCTCCAGGAAGAGAATGCAGGACCTTGGATGCTTTTGGTAGAAAAATCTTCCAAGCCAGTATGCTCATTGCCAGAATCAACTCCTATAGTCTTTATATGGGTATGTTTCTGAAAGAAGTTGCAGATGAGCTGCACTCTTTCCTCCCTTTTCTTCCAGAGGATAAAAGGGAAGAATTTCTTATTTGGCTTAAGCATACTCAAGATATTTCAAAGTTTTCCAACCGTGCAGCTTTTGACTCCTTTGAGGGTGCCAGCAGAGCTTCAGCCATTGCCATAGCTGCACGCAGAATTGCTTGGCTCCAAGCTTCTGATCTAGAATCTTGGGTCCAGGATGGCTTGGGAAATCTTCCCTGTACAGGAGAAAACCTGTTTGGCAAAGATTGGCAAATAAAAGCCACTCAAATGGATGCAGAAAATTCTGCTTTGGATAGACTTTCAAAGTCAACCTCCATTCCTGTCAAGAAAAAACCTTTCAAAAAGTCTTTTTTTCAAGAAAGGCAGATTCCATCCTGCTTCTGGCCAACAATCATCTACAGGTCGCTTTGCTGCTAAGCGTCAGCAACCTAAACAGGCCAGGCCTAAGCCTATAGGGCCGGTGCAACTCAGCAGACCCAGCCTCCTCAGGGTTTTTGACTTGATGCTAGAGAACTTAGCCTTTCTGGCTTTGAAACAGCCAGAGCCTCTCACCATTCCAGGAAGGTTAGCTCATTTTGCTCCCAGATGGGAGCAAATTACAACAGAGCAGTGGACCCTCTCCATCATAAGGGAGGGCTACAAACTTCATTTCTCAAACCTTCCTCCTCACACTATGGTGAGACATTTCACTTCTCCAGCATCTCTCCTCGACCTTCTAGGTCAGGAGGTGGCTGCCCTTCTTGTCCAAGGGGCAATAGAAGAAGTGCCTCTTCAACAAGGGTCAGGGTTTTACTCCCCCTACTTTCTGATCCCAAAGAAAACAGGGGGCTACAGACCCATATTAGCTCTCAGAGAATTGAACAAATTTCTATGCAAGGAGAAATTCAAGATGCTTTCTCTAGGCACTCTCCTTCCATACCTTGTGATAAGGAAGCTTATCATAGCTCAGGAAGGGGCTATAGAAAAGGTGAAGTGTCTCTGAACAAGCAACCTGTCAGTGCTGGTAGAAATGAGAAAACAGAATTTTGCCATAAAAGACTACCAGTCCCAGAATGCACCAGGTTTCCAACAGCCATTAGAGGAGCTGACGTGAAGAAACGTGTGTTCAATCAGGAGGGCTATGAGGTAATCCCTAAGCACTCATCTCAAAGGGGAGGGCCTGATTCAGCACAGCTGCGCTGTGTTAGGGAGGATCACTCATCTAAGCAGAATAAGAGTAGAGTTTATTCTACAGATGACCATCTTCATGATCACCTTGGATATCCAGAGAATTGTCCTCAGTATCCTGAGAATCAGCTTGAGTTTGATCATCAGTTTCATCTGAAGGATCATCAGAAGCAGAAGCCAAACCGGACGGACAGAGAGGGAAAGAGACCCTTTGGAAGAAGGAAGAGAAAAGCCTTTGAGAGGTCTAGAAGAGTCCAAAGCAGTACGTATACTGGGAGGTATTCCAAGGGCCAGCATACACCATTGGACCGGGGAAAGCCAGAGGAATGGTGCTGCAGAGCTAGGAATCACCAGAGGCTACCTGTGAGGGAGACGGCTGCACGTGGAAGGGACCCTAAGACCTGTGCCAGAAGGTATGTGAAGAGAGATCCAGTGTCCAGGGATCTGGATTGGAAGGCTGGACATAAGAACTGGACTACATACTGGCCAGGCTATATAGAGAGGAACTCTAGCAGCAATGGAAGCTCAGGTATGAACACTGATCTATGCCCTAGCTATAACCTTGAAAGCAGGGAAACAAGTATTCTCCTGAAAATGCTCCATTGAGAGATTCATCTGTGCCAATCCATGATATTGAACCCATGCTTGTTGAACAAAGGGGAATAATAGCAGATGAGGATCCTGTTTATATGGACTCCTGATGAGGATCCTGTTTATCTAAACTCCGTTGGTAACTTTCTGTTATAAAGTACAGCAACCATCACAAAGAAATACAAATTTGTTCTTTAATCTACTCAGAAAAGCTCCTGAAGCAGGATTTGACCCACACAGTGGAAGGCAAGCCAGCTAAGGGGTTTCAGCTGGATAACTGCTAGCAATTAAGCCTTACCTAATTGCTTGTGAGCTAGGAGAGAATCACTTCTGTATCTATGTGGGAAGTAATCAGAGGTTAAGAACAGTTTGTTTCTTGCTTTATGGCTTTTCATTTGTTGTTTTCCTGATTTTGACTTTGTTTTTCCAAGTTAACACTGAAAGCAGGTTACCTAATTTATGTGCTACCAAGCATATCTGTGTTGGGAGAAATAACCCCATAAAATAAATATCTTATTGGCTTTACCCAAGAGCACAACTAAATTATTGTCAGCAGCTGTGTCTGGTGTGAATGAACTACATTGCCCACAATACCTTGCAAATCATATAGAAATATGCACTTGCCAAGAGTGTGAAGATTCTCACCCAGGCAGCCGTCTGACAACCTTCAGAGTCAGGATTGGCTTTGTTCTCTAGATCTCAAGGATGCGTGCACACATGTCTTCATCCATCCATCCATCTCACAGAAGGTTCCTCCGTTTTCTTTTCCAAGGAAAGCATTACCAATATAGGGTGCTTCCTTTCGGTCTGGCCTCTGCTCCAAGAGTGTTCACCAAATGCATGGTAGTAGTAGCTGCATTTCTACGCACTCTGGGAATATTTGTATTCCCATACCTGGACGACTGGCTCATCCGAGCTCCATCTCAGTCAGAGGCCCAGACTTCCCTGGACTGCACAAGGCACATTCTGCAGTATCTGGGACTTGTGGTAAACCTCCCAAAGTCCCAGCTCACCCCTACTCAGTCCCTAGAGTTCATAGGGGCCTGGCTGGATACTACCACTGCAAGGGCCTATCTTCCTCAGGCCCGTTGCCTATGCCTAATGCAGTTAGCCTCCCAAATTCAGTCAGAGCCATTTAACTGCCCGGGAGATGCTACAACTGCTAGGCCACATGGCATCCACAGTGCATGTGGTACCCTATGCTCGCCTTCACATGAGAGCAGCTCAATGGACTTTGTCCACCCAGTGGACTTAAGCATCAGGAGCTCTCTCAGACCAAATAGCAACCTCCAAACGCCTCTTTTGGTCTCTCCAGTGGTGGATGTCCACTCAAAATCTGTTGCTGGGGCCCCCCTTCCAACAGTTGTTGCCCCAGGCAACCCTCACAACAGATGCCTCCCAAATAGGTTGGGGAGCTCATCTACAAGACCTCTCTACTCAGGGCTCTTGGTCTCCACAGGAGACCTCTCTACATATCAACCACTTGGAGCTCCGAGCAGTTTTTCTAGCTCTCAAGGTCTTTCATACCCTGCTCAGCTACAAGACAGTCCTCATTCATATGGACAATCAGGTAGCCATGTTTTACATAAACAAGCAAGGAGGAACTGGCTCTCTGTCGCTTTGCAACGAAGCTTTAAGATTGTGGGCCTTCGCCAGAGAGCATCAAATCCATCTCCTGGCCGTATACCTCCCAGGAATCCAAAACTCTTGGGCAGACAGACTCAATCGAGTTCTGCTTCCACACGAATGGTCCCTGCACATGGACCAAGTACTCAGAATCTTTCAAGAGTGGGGAACCCCGGACATAGACCTCTTTGCAAGTCCGTGGAATGCCAAACTTCCCCGGTTCTGTTCCAGAATTCCATGTCAGGGAGTTCAGGCCAAGGATGCCTTCCTCCTTCACTGGGGTCAAGACTTCCTGTATGCCTTTCCACCCATTCCTTTAATTCCCAAGACTCTGTTCAAGCTCCAGAGGGATCAAGGATCCATGATCCTCATAGCTCCACGCTGGCCACGCCAAGTGTGGTACCCACTACTTCTGCATGTCTCTCAAGCTCCCTCCCTAGACTTGGAAGCTGCTCCAGACCTTCTGTCCCAGGAGGAGGGGACTTTGTGGCACCCAAACCCCAAGTCCCTTCACCTCAGAGCTTGGTTGCTGAAGGCCTAGACCTTCAAGGTTGGAATCTTTCTCAGCAGGTGAAGGATTTTCTCCATGCTTCCAGAAAGCCTTCTACTAGACGGTCCTATGCTTTTAAATGGAAAAGGTTTTCCATTTGATGTGCTGAGAAGGGTCTTGACCCTCTAGCACTACCTTTCAATTCTCTATTGGAATATCTCCTGCATCTCTCCAATGCAGGCCTTAAGACGAATTCAGTAAGGGTCCATTTGAGTGCTATTGCAGCACCCCTTAAGCCTATTAATGGACAGCCTATTTCCTCTCATCCTCTTATTGCAAGATTCATGAGAGGCCTAACTTTAACTAAACCTCCCATTAGGCCTCCTCCGGTGGCATGGGATTTAAATCTGGTTCTTGGTCAGCTTATGAAGCCACCTTTTGAACCCTTAGCCACCACCTCCTTGAAATTTCTTTCCTGGAAGGTTATTTTCCTCATTGCAGTCACCTCAGCTCGCCGCATCAGTGAACTGCAGGCCTTAGTGGCTAATCCACCTTATACAAGGTTCCATCATGATAAGGTGGTCCTTAGGACCAATCCACGCTTTATGCCTAAAGTGGTTTCACCTTTTCATCTTAATCAAGAGGTGTATTTACCTGTCTCTTTTTTTTCCAGGTCCTCATGCATCAAGTGCAGAGAGGAATCTTCATACCCTGGATTGTAAGAGAGCTCTTGCCTTTTACTTACAAAGGACACAGCAACATAGAAAGTCTTCTCAACTCTTTGTTGCCTTTGATCCCTCTCATTTGGGACTTCCAATCTCTAAGAGGACACTGTCCAATTGGATTGCTCAGTGTCTTTCTTTCGCCTACCAGAGTAAGAACCTTTCTCTGGAAGGCCATGTCACAGCTCATAATGTGAGGGCCATGGCCACCTCTATGGCTCATCTAAATTCTGTGTCCATCGACCAGATCTGTCGAGCCGCCACCTGGGCCTCGGTTCATACCTTCACAGCCCATTACTGTTTGGACAGGGACTCCCGCCGGGATGCCTTGTTTAGTCAGGCTGTTCTCAAACACCTGTTCCCAAACACCTGTTCCATGCTTAATCAACTCCTGCCCTCCTTCCCTGGATGGATGCCTGAGATCCATAGGAGGAGATAGAGCCCTTCCCAGGGTCTCATAACCTTGGGGATCTCCCAGGCATCTCTAGCTAGGGAGTCCCCATATGTGAAGACTCATTCCTGCTTGTTCCTGGAGATAGTACAATTACTTACCTGTAATAGGTGATCTCTGGGAACAGCAGGAATAAGTCTTCACAACCCACCCACCTCCCCTAGGAGTTGTATCTCTCTATCTATCTTTCCTTTCCTCTCTCTCTCTTTGTCTCAGCTTTAAAACTCGAACTGGGGAGAGGCGGTTAGGAAAGGCGGGAAGGCAGCGCGCAGGTGCTGTAGGATGCTCCCAAAAGCTTTCCTTTTTGGGAAGCTGGGGACCGTTCCTGCGCAGGCTCCGTCGGTACCGACGTACCCATATGTGAAGACTTATTCCTGCTGTTCCCAGAGATCACCTGTTACAGGTAAGTAACTGTGCTTTCCATGTTAAGTGTCATATCAAGGGTGACACCTAGGTATTTTGGTTCTTGTTTAATGTTATAAGCTGTGTTATTTAGTGTGATTGGGGGGGGGGGGGGTGTTTAAATTCCGGGCTTTTAGAGATAAACATTACTTCTGTTTTTTATGATTGATATTCATGTTATTATTTTGGAGCCATAGCTGTGCTTTTTTAAGACAGGCTTCTATGTGGCTGTAATCTGGGTTACACATATCCAGTTGTGTATAAAGCATTATGTCGTCCGCATATAGATGATAGTCAATTTTGTGTTTTTGGAATTTTGTGCAGATGGGCCTTAGGTATAGGTTAAATAGCATGGCAGATAATGCCGAGCCCTGTGGAATACCTTGTGTCTGTGGGAAGATATTGGATAGGTTTTAGTCAAAGTATACTTGTTGTAACCTATTAGATATATAGGAAGTGAACCATTTTAGGGGAGTTCCCATTATTCCTATAGATTCCAATCTCGTTAAGAGGGTCTTATGATTCAATGAATCAAAGGCTGCTGTTGTATCAATGAATACTAGGATGAACATTTGTTTTGCAGTTTTCAATGCCTCTATAAAGTTTGTCAAAAAGTACGAGTAGAAGTGTTTCTACTCCATGTGATTGTCGAAAACCATATTGATGAGCATCAAGTGCATTTGTGCTATCTATATGATCTTGTAATTGGTATTGTATGGTTTTTTTCGATGATTTTGGCTATGAATGGTATACTTGATATTGGTCTGTAAGCAGATGGGTCTGCTTTGTTTAGTTATTTGTTTTTTAGTATAGGGCGTATAAGGGAGCGTTTTAGTTCTGCTGGCATGGTTCCTTGTAGTAAGGATTGGTTTACTATGTTTAGTATTATGGGTGCAATTTCTGTGGGGAAGTGGTGGTGTTTGTTTGTAATTGTGTTTAGTAATTGTCTACTATCTATTATGTGAAAGTCTTTCCATAATACTGTGGAGTTAGTATTTTGTGTTACCTTTTGAGATGTAGTGTGTTCAATTTTATGGGGGATTACTTCTTCATTAGAGTTTAATTTTGTAGAGTAGTGATCTGCAAGTACTTGTGCATTTATTGAATATTTTGTATTGACGTCTTTTGGGGGTTTGGTGAGGGATTTTACAAGCTCAAATAATTCTCTTGGCCTGTTTAAAGCATTGTTTATTTTTTTTGTGTGATAATTCTTTTTTGCCGTGTTTATTATCTTTGTAGGATTTGAGTAGTGTCAGGTATTGTTCTTTGATCTCTATTGATTTCCTAGCTCTCCATTTTTTTTCCATTCTTCTGAGATCTTTCTTTGTTATGGCTATGTCTGCTGTGTACTATGGTTCGGTTTTTTTTCTTAGTTTGTTGCATTCTTTAGGGGCGGTTTTGGGTGGTTGTTTAGAAACTTTCAATTCCATTGTTCCATTTGTTTTATTAAGACATCCAGATTTGAAGTTTCTGTATCTACATGGGGAAAAAATTGATTTTATTAGTATTTCTTTGTTTAGGGTTTTAAACATGCTTTTTTGTGTGTTGGTGTTAGCTTCTATATTGGGTGATTGTTTTGGCATGTCAAATGTGAATTGTATCAAGTGGTGGTCTGACCAAGGCACCTGCATTATTTTTGGTGTTGTACTTGTTGCTATGTTTGAATGTTTTTTGGGAAGTAATACCATGTCTAGGACATTTTCCTTGTCATGCGTGGGTGTTTTTTTTTTTTTTTTATTAAAGTTTTAACATCATACAATGAGGCCAATAGTTCAAGACAATCGAGAAAATACAAGCATATAAACCAATAATCAGTAACATGAAATGATCAAGTCCACATCACCGGGACCCAGACGTGAATTTAAATACAAGAAAATAAACCATCATGAAATCAAGGCTTAACAAACCCATAACACGGAGGCAATCACTATATACTCACTCATCCCGACTAACCTCAACAGAGCCCTGCCGATCCAAGATAAACTTCTCTAAATGTACAACATCAGAAAATATGTAAGCAGCTCCCTCGTAATTAACAACACATTTGCAAGGAAAACGGAGAAAAAAGGTAGCACCCAACTTTAGGACTCGAGAAAAAGCCTCCTCCTAAGTTGCGTGCTGCGTGAAACATCAGGGAATATATTTATCTTGTGGCCACAAAAGGGGGTCGTCTTTTTTTTAAAGAAAGCTTTAAGAATACGGTGTTTATTTTCTAATGATGTCAAGGATACTACCAACGTAGCACGAGAATTAATAGTATCGGTGGAGTCTTCCAAAAAATCAGTTAAATTGACAAGAGAGGGCTCGATAACATCAAGACCACCCTCTACCAAATTACTTCGCTTTAGGCCGGTGGGGATATAAAACAATTGAGACACCTCCATAGGATCTGAAAAAAGCAACACTTCCTTGCAATATTTGTCAAAAAGAATTTTTGGTGAAAGAAGAGAGGTCTGCGGAAAATTTAGGAAACGTAAATTAACAGCACGCAAGGTGTTTTCAAGTGCCTCCACCTTGCCATGCAAAATTAAGGCGTCTTTCATCCCAGCTACATTTGCAGAATGTAAAGTAGGCAGTTGCTGCTCTAGTTTACCACAAGCAGCATCTACAACAGAAATCTTACCATCTAATTGTTTAAGAGACAGAACAGTTTGAGATGTAAAATCACATAATGAGCTCAGGGTAGAAGACACTTTAGAATCAATTGATTGCAATACTTGCCAAAGATCCTTCAAGGTTATCTCTGATCCTGAAGAAACTAATGGGCACAAAGGCCCCCCAGAGGCAACTAAAGCTACTGGATTAGGTAACTGTACCACCGCCGAAACGGTAGCCCGCACCATCTCAGGGGACTTCACCGAATCCACTAAGGATAACAAATCGGCAGGACAAGGAGGAGGGGTCCCCCCTCCAGAGCTAAGGGAGGCACCCTCGGGAGAGGACTGCGCAACTGGGCGTGGGACTAGATGTTTGTCCAAGGGACCGACAACCGGCACAGCAGCCGCCGAGCCCTCCTCTCCATGCCCAGATTTACCTTTGCGTTTCCCCATATGTACAACACTTCCACTGAAACAAGCAAAGCCAAGAACTTACTGTTCGCCGCTGTGACGCCGAAGGGGCGCCAAAGGGGCGTGTCGCGCCCCTTTGGACACGCCCCTTCGGATCACGCTCCGCGGACACGCTCCGCGGTCAGCAACAGAAACACAATTATACTATAGGGGTCCTTGCAAGGTCCTTGTGGAGGAAAGATGACCCGACTGTGCCTGCCCGAAGTTCGGGGGAAGGCAAGTTCTCTCACAAGGCACACACTCCCGCAGTCCCAGGGCTTCGACAAGCCCCGCACGCCTCCAGCGATCACTCCAAGTCCCCATGCGTGGGTGTTTTGATTATTTGCTGGTATCGCATTTGATCCATGGCTTCGATGAATGTGTTAGTGTGTGTATTGTTAAATGATGCAAGGTTTAAGTCCCCTAATATCATATGGTATTTTTTTATTGAGGTTTCACATATTGTTTCGAGGGCTGATGCTAGGGCTTCATGTTTTGTAGAAGGTGGTCTGTAAATGAGGGAAATAGCAAAGGTTTTATTCTCCACCTTGAGTATGTCTATTCCTTCCAATGATTTCTGAGCGCTGTAGGATAGTTTTAGGTTGTCTCTTGCTATTAACACTCCCCCTCCTCTTCTATTAGTACGGGGGCAGTTAAATAGATTGTATCCTGGTGCACTTAGTATGTTGAGGAGGGTTGTATCTGTTTCGGACAACCATGTTTCTGTGATACATAATAGATCTGGCTTTTTGTCAGTAATTAGGTCCTGTATAATATGTGTTTTGTTTTTGATGGACCTGACCTTTATTAGTAAACATGTTAGGGGGATTAGTGTGTTAGTTTTATAGGGTGGAGCCGTAGGGGTAATTTTAATTGTAATTATTCCTGAGCGTGGTTTCATTGTTTTTGGGTTAAGTTGGTGTATATTAGGTTTGATTTTGTTCTGTGTCAGGGGAGTGCATTGCGCTATTTGATGTATGTGAGTGTGGCTTGGGGTTGAATATATATGATATGCATAAGGGTATGATGAAGATGTTTTTGCATACAGGAAAACAGATAGCATATTCAGGAATTCCATCGTTTGATTTTGGTGTGTTGTGTAGCACCTGAGTGTTGTGAGGTTAAGGGATTGAGATTGATACTTTCTATGAACTGTGGTGTAGCAGTATTTGGTCGTTGATATTTTGTGTTACTGTGTAGACAAAATGTATCTATTAAAGATTCAATAATGTTTCTACTTTTTGCAAATTGAATATTGTATTCACTTTTCAGTAAACAATAGCTCATTAGAAAGGAAAGCATTATTTCAATATCACAATTATGTTAAGCATGGGTTGTAAACATTTGCGAGTTCTCAAGTATGTAGCAATTCGGAATTACTAATAATAGCTTAATACTTCAAGTTAGGCAGCAGCAAGTACCTGAGATCTAGGTTAGATTTGATTGTTCGCGTTTCTTGATAGGTAGTGGTCTAGGTAGAGCCTTCGATTTAAAGTCCTTGCTTTGCCCCGATTGGGCAGAGCATGTTGTCTGGGCAGCCTTCGGCTCTGGCGGGCTCGATCCCTCCTTGGGAGAGTAGAGCCGGAGCGCTGGAGGAGCTGGAGCAGGGACTGGGACTGGGCAGAGAGATACGTGTCCGATGTCGCCTTCAATTTAAAAGTCTTTGCTCTGCACCATTTGTTCTGTTTGTTCTCGTTTTGATTGCTCGTTGCTCTCAGGATCAGCCTCCGAAGTGGCCTCCGCCTAAGGGCCACACCAAAGAGTGCGCCTTCCGGCGGTCTTTTAAACGTGCCGCAGCTGCCCCGATTGGGCAGCGGGAGCCTGCTGGTAGGTTGAGGAGGCGGCCGCAAGGACGACAGTGCTCTCTCCCTCCCTTATTTACAATAAGCCACATGTGTTTTCCTTTTCCTCTCCTATTCCATTTGATTAATGTTGCTTACTGAAAGCACACATGAAAGATAGAAAAATATTGTGATCGCACACTTTGCACTTAGTGTTCACTCATCTCAACGGTGTTTTTAGTGTTAATATATTACCCTGAGTTTTTATCCTTCTCTATTTATGACACAAGATTTTACCTTTATTATTTTAACATTCTTATATAACAGTTATGCCCTTTATCAAGGTGGTTGAGCTCCACACTCACTACTGGATGGTTTTCCATGCAAGTTTTAGTAATGTTTTACTTGTTTAATTATTTATTCCTGATCGTCCCTCCAGTCTAGTCCCGGAATCTTTGGGTTGTCAACCTCCTCTAGCAGCTTTGGAGACTGAGAAACGTCACTCCTATGATGTCACCGTATATAAGGGCTGGCACCGCCTCCACACTCCAGTTTATCAGTCTCCAAAGCAGCTAGATGGGTGGTGAGCCCAGGGGTTTCAGGGCTCACTAGAGAAACGATTAAGTAGAGTGGTAGGATTTAAAAAAAAAAAAAGAGGATTGGTAGCAGGGGAGAGTTAGTTTATTTTCTCTGCCTGCTGTGCTGGGAGCTAAGCTGCTTTCCATTGCCTGAGATCTTCTGCCCCCCCCCCCCTTCCTATTTCCTTTGGGAGGAATAGTTGGGAGCCAGGGACCAGAGTTGGTGGTTCTGGGGCTGGGGAGGAGAGCACCAGTACCCGGTTACCGTCCCGGATCGCAGGGGACAGGATCCGGAGGTTTAATGGGCTCAGCACATGCAACTGATTTGGTGCAGTGGGAAGCCGCATCGGAGAGCTCAGCTGGTAAATCTCCAACAGAGCTGTGTGTCAAGGTCTGAGCAGTGCCTTCTCTTAATCCGCATTCTCACTGTAAGGTAAGCGGCCCCTTTTAGGCGGGAAGCAGCAGCGTTCTCGGAGCAGGCCAAACTGTGTGTGTGGGGAGCGGGAAAAATCGCCGGTTTAAATTCCTGGTCTTTGACGCTCCATATCTCGGGCTCAGAGCTTCGTTTTTGATTAATTCCTTCTGGGTTTCCCTGGGGGTGCAATTCTGAGGGGATTAGACAAAAAAAAAAAAAAAAGATTTTTTTTCTTTGATTGAGATTGGCTGGCTGCGTTCCGCACAGCATGCCTTCCAAGCAGCTCTGCCTCTTGTGTGGGGCTAAGCGCAGTTCAGTGTCTCAGGATGGCGTTTGTAGGGGCTGTGCTCCGGAGTTGGAGGCCAGGGAGAGAGTCCCTGCGCTGGAGCCTGAGGTGCAGGGAGATTTGGTGGAGGGGGGAGAGCCCCTTCTTCCAGCGCTGCCTGCTACTGAGCCGGGGCTTAGTGCAGCTTCAGGATCTCAGCTCCAGCTGTCTGAGCAGCCTGTCGTGGGGAGTTTGGCATCAATTTTTTCGTCAGACTTTATGGCATTGCTCCAAAAGACCTTGGCTGGCTCTCAGGGGGTGCCGTCAGCAGGTGCCTCCGCGGCCGGGCCGGGGCAGAAGAGACTGAGCTCGCCTTTGTCAGCTGAAGCGCCTGGTGTCTGTGCCAAGAGGGCTAGGTTAGATAGGGATCGCCTAGATCAATCAGTCGCCTCAGAGGACTTGCGTTCAGAGGAGGCGGACACTGAAAGGGATCTGGAGGATCTAGAGGAAGGTGAGATTAGGGAGCAAGAGGACCAGGCACGAGTGGTTCGGGTGTTCTGTGGGGACGAGCTACCAGCGCTAATAGCAGAGTCTCTTAAAGCGCTTAATATGCTGGATGCTGGTCCGACAGGGGATGCGTCTCTGGAGGATCCCCTGTTGCAGGCGGTTCGGAAGACGCAGAGAGCCTTTCCGGTACATAGGGTGTTTAAAGAAATGATTCAGGAAGAATGGGACATGCCGGAGGCTGCCCTTAAGGGGTCCAGGGTAATGGCTAGGTTGTACCCTCTCCTAGATCAGGATCGGGAGATTTTTCGGCCTCCGAAAGTGGATGCCGCAGTGTCAGCAGTGACCATGAAGACTACTATCCCGGTGGAGGGGTCAGCGGTACTTAAGGATGCGCAAGACCGTAAGTTGGAAACTTTACTGAAGCAGGTTTTTGAGGCAAATGCCTTGTCATTGCAGGCTTCTATTTGTGGGGCCTGGGTGGCGAGGGCTTGCTTGCGCTGGGCGCAGCGGGTCCAGGACGACCATTTGGGAGAGGTGTCCGAGGAGGCGTCCAGGTTGGAATCCGGGGCGGCGTATCTGGCCGACCTTCATTATGATCTGATCCGGGGATTATCGAAGAGTATGGCTTTCAGTGGTGGCTGGAAGGAGATGTCTCTGGCTGCGGAATTGGGCAGCCATGGTTCGTCCAAGACTAGGTTGAGTAGGCTTCCCTTTAGGGGTAAGCTGCTTTTTGGCGAGGATTTGGACAAATTGGGGTAGGTTTTAGTAGAGTATAAGGGAGTTAGTTTGCCGGAGGAAAAACAGAAACAGGGCCGTGCTGCTCCGGGGCCTCGTGGTCAGCCGCTGGACTTTCGCCGGTTAAATTCCCCTAGGGGGGGCAAACGCAGCGAGGGGCGTTTTCCCTAGTAGATCCCAGGGATTTCGGGGGTTTCGCGGAGCAAACAGAGGTTTTACCGCTGCGCCCTCGTCCTCTTCCTTTAAGAAGTCACAATGAAGTCAGGGGGGTCCAGGGGGAGTTAGTTCCCGTAGGAGGTCGGCTATGGGACTTTTACCCTGCCTGGACCCAACTCGCATCCGATCAATGGGTGTTGGAAGTGATCCAAGAGGGTTATGCGCTGGAGCTGCAGCGGCCGGTGACCGATTCTTTCGTTTGGTCGCCATGCAACGCTCTGGCAAAGCGAAAAGCGGTGCAGGAAACGGTGCAGAGGCTTCTGCAGCTCAGAGCAATTGTCCCGGTTCTTGCCGACCAGTTAGGATGCGGTCGATACTCCATTTACTTCGTGGTTCCAAAAAAGGAGGGATCATGGCGACCCATCCTGGATTTAAAAAGGGTGAATCGCTGTCTTCGCGTATCTCATTTTCGGATGGAGACCCTCCGGTCCGTCAATAGTGGCGGTGGGTGAGAAAAGGGGAGTTTCTGACGTCCCTGGACCTATCGGAGGCGTATCTGCATGTTCCGATTCGAAGGGAACATTAGAAATTCCTCCGGTTTGCAGTGCCTATGGGGCACTTCCAGTTTCAGGCGCTCCCATTTGGCCTCGCGACTGCACCTTGGACGTTTACCAAGATAATGGTGGTAGTAGCGGCGGCCTTACGGAAAGACGGAGTCTTGGTACATCCATACCTGGACGATTGGTTGATCAGAGCGAAGTTCAGGGTGGAAAGTGTTGCGGCTACGGCCAAGGTAGTTGCTTTTCTTCAGAGTCTAGGTTGGGTGATCAACTTCGAAAAGAGAAAATTGGATCCATCTCAGAATCTAGAGTATCTGGGAGCATGCTTCGATACGAGTGTGGGGCGCGTTTTTCTGCCTCGACAGCGGTTGTTGGGTCTCCGGCAGTTGGTGCGTCGTTTTCTGGATCGGCAGTCTCCAACGGCCTGGGACTATCTGCAGGTGTTGGACAATGGCAGCGATGCTAGAATTGGTGCCGTGGGCTCGAGCTCACATGCGGCCTTTACAACGGGCGCTGTTAAGGAGATGGTCGCATCAAAGAGATTCGCTGAGCCGTCGGTTGCCTTGTCCTCCGCAGACTCGTTTGGCGCTAGCTTGGTGGCTAAGACCAGGGGGTCTGGAAAAGGGAATGTCGTTGGAAGCTCCGGATTGGGTCTATCTCCACGACGGATGCCAGTCTGTTCGGCTGGGTGTGCCCATTGTCAGGGTCGTCTGGTACAGGGCCAGTGGTCCGAGGTGGGAGAAGACGTGGTCGATCAACCGCTTAGAGTTGAGAGCGGTGGGACTGGCTCTGCGGGAGTTAGGCCCCTACATTCAGGCGAAGGCCATTCGGGTGTTCTCCGACAACGCCACGGCAGTGGCTTACATAAATCGTCAAGGCAGGACCAGCAGCGTGGCGCTAGAAGACGAAGCGGAGAGCTTGTTCGAGTGGGCGGAGAAGCATCTGCTGGCCTTATCGGCGGCGCATGTCGTGGGAGTGGACAACGTGGAGGCCGATTTCCTAAGTCGGGTAAGAGTGGATCCCAGGGAATGGGTCCTGCACCCAGAGGTATTTGCGATGTTAGTGAGGTGCTGGGGAACCCCAGTGATGGACCTCATGGCGACTTTTTTCAGTCCGCAAAGGTCGAGCGGTTCTTCAGCAGAAGGAGAGAAAGGATGGCGGAAGGTCTGGACGCTCTCATTCAGACATGGCCCGAAGGACAACTGCTGTATGTGTTTCCGCCGTGGGTGTTGATCGGTCGGGTGATACAGCGCATAGAACGGCACAAAGGAAAAGTGATTCTCATTGCACCGGATTGGCCGAGACGGCCGTGGTACGCGTACTTGGTCAGGCTCTTGGTGGAGCGGCCCTGGAAGCTTCCCGGTCGCAAAGATCTGCTGACTCGGGGTCCTCTTTGCATGCCTCAGGTGGATCGATTCTTGCTTACGGCCTGGCTCTTGAGCGGGCTAGGTTGAGGGCGAGAGGTTATTCAGCGGCAGTGATAGCTACTTTGCTGAAGGCTAGGAAGAAGTCCACTTCGTTAGCATATGTCCGGGTATGGCGCGTCTTTGAGGCTTGTGTGTGGAGGAGAGACTGCGTTCCGTTGAGGGCTTCGGTTCCGCAGGTGCTGGCCTTTTTGCAGGATGGGTTTCAAAAGGGCCTCGCGGCAGGCAGCCTCATTGAAGGTGCAATTGGTGGCCTTGTCCTGCTATAGGGGGAAGGTGCAGGGAGTCTTGCTGGGGACCCATGCCCATGCGGATGTAAAGCGATTTTTGAAGGCCGTAACGGTGCTCCGGCCGCCACGTAAGAGGATAGTGCCGGCATGGGATCAGCCATTGGTCTTGGATTCCTTGGGTGGGGCACCGTTTGAGCCGTTAGCGGATACTTCTTTAAAGGATCTTACTGTGAAGGTGGTGTTTTTGATAGTGGTGGCCTCGGCACGGAGGGTGTCGGAGTTGCAGGTGCTATCTTGTAGGGAACCCTTTCTGTCTTTCAGTGATTCTAAGGTGGTTTTGAGGCCCGTTCCGTCATTCTTGCCGAAGGTGGTGTCAGCGTTCCATGTAAACCAGGCCGTCTCCTTACCTGTCTTTTGCGTCAAAGGTAAGGGGGGGGGTGGCGGAACGGCTTCATCGTTTGGACATTCGTCGGGCTTTGAAGATGTATGTTGCGCGTACGGCGTAGTTCTGTCGGTCGGACAGGCTGTTTGTGCTCTTTGCTGGGGCACGGAAAGGTGAGGCGGCTTCTAAGGGTTCAATTGCTCGATGGGTGAAGGAGGCCATCGCTTCGGCATACCTGTTGCGCAGTCGCCCGGTGCCGGAGGGTTTGCGAGCTCATTCTACTAGGACTCAGGCGGCTTTGTGGGCAGAATGTAGTTTGGTGCCCGCTGCAGACATCTGTAGAGCGGCGACATGGTTGTCTCTCCATACCTTTGAAGCATTACTGTCTGGATGTTCAGGCGAACAGGGACACTTGCTTTGGCTCGGCAGTGCTTCAGGCCGGGCTACTAGGACCCTCCCGCTCTGGTACATCCCCAAAGATTCCGGGACTAGACTGGAGGGACGATCAGGAAGGTTAAATTAGACTTACCTGCTAATTGTAGTTCCTGGAGTATCTCCAGTCTAGTCCCGTGTCCCGCCCTGTTTTCTTGGATTCGCAAGGGCCTGAAGCATAGGCTGTATTACTGGTAAGCAATACTTTCAGTTTGCTTGGAGGCGGGATGCGGGGTAGCGCAGTTATCGCCTGGCAGTGGGTGGTAATCTGGAAGTACCTTTACAAGTGTGAACAGGAGATCTCCAGGCATTCAGAGAGTAGTTTTTGGGTTAATATTGCTTAATATTGATTAATGTTGATAAATTGTTATGCCAAACAGGCTTTTCAGTTCAGTGAGGCACTGATTGTATTTTGTGTGCAATTCACTACTTACTTGTTGCTCCGGTGAGTCCTGCTTTGTCAATAGGTAAACTGGAGTGTGGAGGCGGTGCCAGCCCTTATATACGGTGACATCACAGGAGTGAAGTTTCTCAGTCTCCAAAGCTGCTAGAGGAGGTTGACAACCCAAAGATTCCGGGACTAGACTGGAGATACTCCAGGAACTACAATTAGCAGGTAAGTCTAATTTAACCTTAATTTGATACTTTTTAATTGACTTATTGATTTTATACTGTTTTTACGGTTTCTTATTCATATTTTGTATAGGCCAAACCCCTAACAAAGATGGTGCTGAAACACGGCCGTGTTGGATTGTCAGCTATAGTCTCCCCTTGGTAACAATTATACTTCTTGCTTTGCACCTCGCTCCAGACTGGTTGTTTCCTTGTGAATGTGTGTTTTGCTTCCTGGTTGGACTCTGTTCACACCGATGGTATAGTACTTTGTTTCATCAAATCAAATGTGGCTACTGAATACAATAAAATCAACAATATCTGCTTCTCCTTAGCAGCATGTTTATAACACCTTATCCTGTACTGCCGGAAACACTGTTTCCCTGCTGTGACTTTGGTGCAAACCCACCTGTGTCATTTCCAAGTAGAGTATTTCCTCTATAAAGTTTTAATTGCATGAATACGGTCCTTTCTTTTGACAAAAATGACTGCCATCCCTTGTCTATAATTTCAACAGTCTGTTTTTTTTTCAATAAGGGGGAAATAATTGACACAACTTCAGATATCAGGCATCTACTTTTGTTCATAAAGCTTGCACTGAGGTATCTGACTGTTGCCCTGCTGTTTTTTGTCCAGATATGTGCTGATGGATACACCAGGGCAGATTGAGGTTTTCACGTGGTCAGCATCTGGAACAATCATCACAGAAGCTCTGGTAATGCCTTTGTGTCAGTAGAAGATGTTAGGAGAATTAGTTGGCACATATCTCTCCATTGGCAATTGTAGAAAATGGGATATAGGCTAGAAAAAACTAGCTAGTCCATCTAGCAAAGAAAAGGAGAAAGAAATCTTTTTCTAACTGTGGGAAGTTGATAGAGTAGTAATGACTGTATATCCGCAGCGAGTATTTGGGGATCAAGGAGTAAACACTTTTCTAAGAAACTAAGGGCAAGCAGAATGATGTTGAAAAGGCGTGTGGACACGAGCACTGGGTAATCCATAGTTATCGTTCCTTCTTCTTCCTAGGCCTCATCTTCCCCTGTGTAGTGGTTTATGGTCATGGATACATCACGCAGCACCAACCCAGTCACCTTTATGTCCAACATGCTGTATGCCTGCAGGTGAGCAAATGCTTTCTTAACCCATTCTTAAAGATTCAATATTTACTACATGGAGCGGAGGGTACATCCCTGAACAAAGGCATGGGGAGGGGTGACCTGCACAGAGCGGCAGGTGTACCTACTCTTGCCACCTTGCTGGGCAGACTAGATGGACCGTGCTGGTCTTTATCTGCTGTCATATACTATGTTACTATATGTTACTATGTTACTCTAAATGTTTCTAAGGTGTTGCATATGATTAGGGCAGTGCTTCTCAGCTCTCCTTCTGGAGCCAAGCCTAGTCAGTTGAATTTTCAGCATTACCATTATAACATGCATAAGTTAAATTTGTATTTTCTTGTTCCTCCAGTCCAGACATGTGGGTTTAGAGCTTCCTTCCAGCAGATGAAGACTTAAAAACACTAGTTTGATGATGACGTCCTATAAGAATCCTGTGCAGCCAACCTCTTTCCCCAGTGTTTCTCAGTCTCCAGCAGATGGAGGTGACATAAGCTCCTTTACCATTTTGGTGGCTCTTCTCTGTACCTTTTCTAATAACGCTATATCCTTTTTAAGATACGGCGACCAGAATTGCACACAATATTCAAGGTGTGGTTGCACTGTGGAACAATACAGAGGCATTATAATATCCTTTTGTTTTATTTTCCATTCCTTTCTTTATGATACCTAGCATTCTTTTTGCTCTCTTGGCTGCCACAAAACACTGGGCGGAGGGTTTCGACATGTTATCCACGATGACACCTAAATCCTTTTCTTGGGTAGTGGTTCTTAATGTGGAACCTTGCATCGTGTAACCATAGTTTGGGTTTTTCTTTCCTAGGTGCATAACTTTGCACTTGTCCATATTAAATTTCATCTGCTATTTGGATGCCCAGTCTTGCAATGTATCAAGATCCTGTTGCAATTTTCCATGGGTTTTAACAACTTGAAATAGTTTTGTTTCATCTGCAAATTTGATAACCTCGCTCATTATTCCCTTTTTCAGGTCATTTATGTATATGTCAAAAAGCAGCAGACCCAGCACAGATCCCTGGGGTACTCCATTATTCATGTTTCTCCATTGGGAAAATTGGCCATTTAGCCCTACCCTCTGCTTTCTGTCTTTTAACCAGTTCCTGATCCACAATAGTACATTGCCTCCAATCCCATGACTTTTTAGTTTTGCCAAAAGTCTCTGATGAGGGACCTTATCAAAGGCTTTCTGAAAGTCCAGATATACTGTATCAACTGACTCACTTTTGTCTACTGTTTGTTCACACCTTCAAAAAAGCATAACAGATTAGTAAGACTGATTTGCTACTCTTCAGTTTATCAAATAGTTGTAATACATCTTCCTGGTGTATCGCTATTTCTTTCAATTCTTCCACAGTATCACCTTTAAATACCACTTCAGTCATGGGTAACATCCCTACATCTTCCTCAATAAAGACTGAAGCTAAGAATTCATTGTCTCTCCGCTATGGCCTTGTCCCCTCTTAGTGCCCCTTTTACCCCTCTATCATCTAATGGACCAACTGACTCTCTCACAGGTTTTTTGCTATGAATGTACTTGAAAACGTTTTATGTGTTTTTGCTTTCACAGCAAGCTTCTCAAATTCTCTTTGCCTGCCTTATCATTGCCTAGCATTTAACTTGCCAGTGCTTGTGCAGTTTTCCAGTTTTCGTCATTTGGCTCTTTTTTTCCATTTCCTGAAAGATGCTTTTTTGGCAACAGCCTCTCTGACCTCACCTTTAAACCATGCTGGCTGATTTTTTGACTTCCTCTCACTTTTCTTAAAGTGTGGAATACAGCTGGTCTGGGCTTCCAAGATAGTATTTTTAAACAACACCCAAGCTTGATGCAAGTCTTTGACCTTTGCAACTGCTCCTTTTAGGTTTTTTTTTTTTTTGTAACTATTTTCCTCATTTTATCATAGTCTCCCTTTCGAAAGTTAAAAGGTAGTACTGTGGATTTCCTTACCATCCCTCCTCCACTAATTAAATCAAATGTGATCATGCTATGATCACTAATGCCAAGTGGCCCCAACGCCCTTATCTCATGTACCAGATCTGGTGATCCACTAAGGACCAGGTCCAAAATGGCTTCCCCTCTGGTCGGTTCATGAACCAGCTGCTCCAAGAAGGAGTCATTTATTTCATCTAGAAACTTTATCTCCCTAGCATGTCCTGCCGTGACACTGACCCAGTCAATACTGGTGTAATTGAAATCGCCCATTATTATTACTGTGCTGTAACTTTTGTTAGCTTTCCTATTTCTTTGAACATTTTTTTCATCCATTTGTTTGTTCTGGCCAGGCGGTTGATAGAACACCCCCACTGCCATTGGTTCTCTCTGCACTGTTGGAGGCGCCTTTTTGAGCCTTTGGGGGGGGTCACCCTAAAGGACTTGACCTTGAAGGTTTTCTTTCACGTAGCAATTTGTTGAGCGCGCCGAGTGTCGGAGTTGCAAGCTTTATCTTGTCGGGAGCCGCCTTTGGTCATGACCAAAGAAAAGGTGGTTCTCTGACTGGTTCCTTCCTTTTTGCAGAGGTGGTATCTCCTTTCCCCCTTAATCAGGTGGTTAGGTTACCCATTTCTCAGGAGTCCTTCGGATTCTTGGGTTCTCCATTTGCTCAATGTTTGCTGCTCGCTTAAGCAGTATCTGAAAGTTATGCAGAGCTTCAGATGCTTGGATCACCTTTTTGTCCTGTTTGGAGTGCTGCGAAAGGGAGAGGTGGCATCAAAGGCCTCTATTTCATCCTGGATTAGAGGCCATTGCCTCCTGCCTTTTTGGTAAGGGATTGAGCAGTTCCTCTGAATGCACCCGCAAGCTTAATCTGGACTCAGGCTTCGTCATGAGCTGAGTTTGGACTGGTTCCGTCTCACGACACTTGTAAAGCGGCAACTTAGTCTTCCCTTCACTCTTTTATGCGTCATTATCAGTTAGATATGCAGACTTGCCAGGATGTAGCCTTTGTAGTGAGGGTCCTACAGATCGGAGTTTTGGGTCCCATCTGTCATTAGTACTGCTTTGGTATGTCTCATGCATCTGGACTGGACTGGAGAGATGAATAGGAAGGTGAAATTAAACCTTTACTCCTAATTTTCTTTCCTGCAGTCCCTCTGGTCCAGTCCAGGATCCACCCGGAATGTGGCAGTCTCTCTTGGTCTCGGGTCTGCTTGAAGATTAGAGTTAGCAGTCAAGGTTAGGGTGGTGGGATTCCTGTGCGTTCCAAGGATGGGGAGCAGCTTGCTGTATTTTTGTCATTCTGCTTCTGATTGTCTTTTCTCTCTATCAAAGAGTTTGGTTCAAGGGATATTGGTCCCCATGCTTTGGTGGCTGAACCTAATAAATAAAAAAAAAAAAAAAAAAAAAAGGATTAGGGAAAACCATTGGGAATGATTGTTATGCGGTTGGTGGAGAACAGGGGTTCTTGGATTCCCTATCTGCTTTTGGAAAGTCCTACTGAAGAGGAGGCATTAGGCACAGGCTTCTTACTCTGAACTTTAAATCGGCCTATATCTCATTCTTCATCTGCTGGTAGTTGGGAATAATCCATGAGGACTGGACTGGACTGAACTGAACTGAACTGAACTGAAGGGACTCAAGGAAAGAAAATTGGTATGTAAGGTTTAATTTTACCTTCCCTCTCTGCTTCAGGGCCTTGGACTCGTTCTCAGTCCTTTCATGGAGTCCAGGGGCCCAGGGGCTTTGTCCCCTGCAGAGGAGGACCCTCCTGGGCAGTACAGTGGAGTTTTTGGGCCCATTCCCTGGTTCCTCTGGTGGGTGGCAGGTTTCGCTGCCTCTTTCAGGAATGGGCCTGAGTTACCAAGGATTGCTGGGTGCTAGAAACCATTCAGTTTGGCTGTGTCCTGGAATGCAACGAGCCGATTCCCGATACATTTGTCATTTCCCCTGTGCTTAAAGATGATGGTGCCCCCCCCCCCCCCCACTATGAATGGGGCAAGGGCAGATATTCCATCTATTTTGTGGTGCAAAAGGAGGACAGTTCATTCCAGCCCATTGTGGACATCAAGGGGGTCAACGAGCACTTTGTGTCCTGCGTTTCTGGATGGAAACCTTGTATTCTGTGATTCAGGCAGTGCGCCATGGGGAGTTCTTGGCTTCTCTGAATTATATTCTGATCTGGGCAGATCAGTGGAAGTATTTGCATTTTGCCATGCTTGGCTCTTACTATTAGTCTGCCGCCCTATCTGGATGACTGGCTTATCTGATCCCGTTCCCTGTCAGAAGCATCTCGGGTGGCGTCAATTTTTGGAAAGCCTTGGCTGGATGATCAATCAGAGAAGGAACCAGCTTTTGCCTTCCCAGTCCTTGGAGTTTCTGGAAGCACATTTCGACACTTCAGTGGGCAGGGTTTTCCTGCCAGAGGAAGAAGTCAGAAGACTGTTGGATTGCCTTGCGCTGTTCTGTGCACAGCAGGCTCCCAGAGTCTGGGACCATCTTCAGCTCCTGTGATTATGGTGCCAAGGGTGCATGCTCGCATGCGACTTCTCCTGCGGTCCTTGTTGACTCGGTGGTCCCCGAATTTTAAGGAGTTCCAATGCAGGCTTCTGCTCCCTTTGATGGTGAAGGGCAGCCTGCAGTGATGGTGGCAACCCTATCATCTGAGGAAGTGTGTACTGCTGAATGATTTCTCCTGGATCCTGCGGACAATGCTTACCAGTCTCTCGGGCTGGGGAGCCCGTTGCCAAGACCACATTGCCCAGGACCGTTGGAACCACAGGGAAGCAGTATGGTCCATCAATTGCCTTAAGGCAAGGGCCATCAGGTTTGCTCTTCAGCATTTCTGGCCCCTGGTCGGGGACCGGGTGGTTTGAGTGTTTTTCAGACAATGCCACGGCAGTGGCTTATGTCAGTCGGCAAAGTGGCACATGGAGTGCCAGGGTGGCTCTGGAGATGGATCTTTTCTTTGCTTGGTTGGCGAAGAACTTTAGTCTTGTTGGCCCAGCACATTACTGGGGTGGACAGTGTGGAAGTGGACTTCCTCAGCCGGCACTCTCTGAATCCTGGAGGGTGGGAGTTGAGTCAGGAGGCATTACAGTTGATTCTGCACTTCTAAGGTCGCCCTGAAATGGATCTGATGGCGACCTGCTCCAGTGACAATTTTGCCACTTCTTCAGTCGCCACATGGAGATATGAGGTCCAAGGGTGTCGATGCCCTGACCCAGCCGTGGCCAAGTCAGTATGTGTTTCCTCCATGGCCCTTGGTGGGGCATGTGATTCGGCATATAGAGTGCCAGTTGGGCAGGATTGTTCTGATAGCACCAAATTGACTGTGGAGAGCATGGTTCGGAGAAAGATGTGGCTCCTGCAGGCGCCGCCTCTTCAGTTGCCTCTGTCTCAGGGGTTGTTGCGGCAGGGACTGATTTTTGTCCTGGAAGACCCGGCTTCCTTCTCACTTACGATATGCTTCTTGAAAGGAGATGGCTAGCGATTATGGGTTACTCTCCAGCAGTGGTCTCTACTCAGTTTGGTGGACCTCCACTGGTCTCCGAGCAAACATATATACGGATATGGTGCCTCTCTGAGTGCTGGTGCGGCAGTTGGCTTCTGAGATGGCCAAGGTCTCCTTCCTGTTGGCTTTTCTGCAGGATAGCATCGAGAAGGGCCTTCCACTTAGCTCCCTGAAAGTTCAGGTGACAGCTCTGGCCTGCTTCTATGGTCCAGTGGTGGGCAAGTCTTTCGCCTTGCACCCGGACATCTCACATTTTATTCCAGGGAGTTTGGCATCTGCATCCTCCCCTTGATCCCTTCTGGGATCTGTGTCTGGTGCTCAGGGCCCTGATGGGGCCTCCTTCAAGCCATTGAAGCATGCTACTTTAAAGGATTTCATGCTCAAGACTGTCTTCTTGGTCGAGATTTGTTCTGCAAGGCAGATTTCTGAGTTGCTGGCTCTGTCTTGCCCAGATCCTTATCTTTCCTTTTTGGAGGAGGCTGTTTCCGGCCTGTGCTTTCCTTCTTGCCTAAGGTGCTTCTCCCTTTCACGTGAACCAGGTGGTCTGCCTACCCTCCTTCCTGAAGGAGCAGTGTAGGAGAAAGGATAAGGATCTTTGCCTGGTGGATGTCCGGAGGGCTCTTCTCTGGTACCTGCAGGTTACAAATCCCTTTCGTAAGTCCGACCATCTTTCTGTACTGTTTGCTGACTTGTGCAAAGGTGAAATGGCAGCTATCAACTTTGGGATACTGGATTAAGGAGGCCATTGCCTTGGCATATCTGTTGCAGAATTTGCTGGTTCCGGAGGGTTTATGCACCCATTCTACTTGAGCACAAATCATCCTCGTGGGCGTAGTGGAGCTCTGTAATGCCTGCAGACATTTGTCGGGAAGCAGTGTGGGCATCACTTTTTTCACTTTTGTCAAGCATTACCATTTGGATGTCTACATGCGTGTGGACACGCTTTTGACAAGGGTTTTGTGAGCTGCTGTGCCTTCTCCCGCCCAGTGGAGTTGTAGATTTTATGCATACCTCTTGTCTAGACTGGTCTAGCAGGATATGGAAGGTGACATTTTACTTAAACCAGTTAATGTCCCTTGAGTCCTGCTAGACCAGTCCAGGGCCCACCCCTGGAACTTATATTTACTCTATTCTGCTGCTGCGGTACCCTTGGGTCTGCCATGATTTTTATCTTGGACTCTGCAAGTTCATCTTCTACTGACAATCTTCTGTTGATGCTTTCCTTTACGTAGTTCTATACTGTTGATTACTCATTGTTGCCCACAATTGAGGCTGTGCTAGGCTTGCCATGTTTCTCCCATATGCTTTGGGATGAATGCTGAAGGGACCTCTGGTGGCTGAGGCAAATAGAGGCATAGGAGTAATGTCATTGAAACATAGGCTTTTCATTGGTTCTTTGCCTCCACCTATCTGCTGATTGGGGAACACCGCCCACTTGTCTGGACTGGTCTAGCAGGACTCAAGGAAAGGACATTAACTGGTAAGTAAAATGTCACCTTTTTCCTTTGGCATAGGAAGGCAATTGGAACTCTCCTGGCTTTGCCCCAGGGGTGCAGAACTCATTGGTCCCGGTCCTTCCCCCTTGCTCCCCCTCTCTAGCTGCAGACTTTAGGGCAGAGGCACTAGGGTGTGGGGCTTTGCCGGAGGCTCCTCTTTTTCCTCCCCAACTTTTGGGAGGGGCCTAGACTAGTGCAGTGCCAGTGAAGAGACTGGCCCCTTAAGGCTGCAAGGCAGATGACACACTGAGCCACACAGCACAGCACTCAAACCAGCAGCACTGCAGGCACTCTGCAGATACTGGTGAAGCATCAGGACAGCTTTGGTCGATATGCACGGCTTAGGTGAGAGGGCCCAGCAGGATCGTAGTGACTAGAGCATTGGGAGGGGGAGCAGTGTAGTATGAGGCATGACAGTGAATCGGGCAGTCTGTGCAGCCTGCGGCATTCACTGGAGTCATCTGTCTGACACCAGCTTCTGCTGAAGCTGCGAAAGAGAAAGCTGGCTGGTTGGTGGAGGAGCAGTTTTCATCTCTGGAGTGCAGTTCAACCTAGGTTGGGGATGTGGGTTTGACGGATTACGCCCCCCCCCCCCCCCTTTTCAATAGGATCATGCTTCAGTTTTGGTGGGAAGTGCTGCCATGATTGAAAAGACTGTGGTTTCTCCTGGAAAGGCCTCTGAAGCCTTGAACCTGCATACTGCGATAGTTTCAGCGCAGGTGTCGGGGTTGACTCTGGGTGGTCTACTCTTGGGCTATTAAGCCCTCTTTTCCCCTGAATTTCTGTTGCTCTTGCTCTTGCTCCTGACCTTTTGCCTCAAACAGGGCCTGGTGCAGGGACCACAACAAGGCTCAGTAAAGTTGTCAGCCCCGTGCCAGGTAGGAGATTCTGGTTAAGGGGCCAAGTGGTAGCATCAAGAGCCAGAGGAGGCCTAAAAGGACCCAGGTCTCAGTTCTTTCAGGAGAGTCTGTGGATCCCCTGGAGGGCATATCTAGTTGGTGGGAAGGACCTAGAGGAGAACACTATTCTGGCAGGGGGGATCCCACGGGGGTGATGCTCTTCCATAGGGCTGAATTGTCCACCTTTCTTTCTCAAACCCTGATGGCTTTGAAGATTACTGAGGAGCCCCTAGTGACAGCAGGTATGGGGGAGAATCCCTTTCTGGAGGATATCTGCAAGCCCCCTAAGTCGTTCTGCTGCATAGGGCCATCAGAGATATGATTATGGCAGTGTGCTTGTCTCTAGATGCTGGCTTGAGTGTTAGCAGGACCATAGCTAGATTGCAGCTCATCTCACCGAGTGAGAAGGGGCTCTTCAGGCTTTCAAAGGTGGATGTGTTGCTGACAGTGCTCACCAAGAAAACCGTGATTCTTGCTGAAGATGTAGCTGCGCTGAGGGACTCTAAAAATCGCAAGTTGGAGGCCTTGCTGAAGCAGTCCTTTGCGTTTCAGCTGTGGCCCTGCAGGTGGTTGTCTGTGAGGCATATGCAGCCCGAGCATGCTTGCAGTGGTCACAGAAGCTGCCAGAGACTTCATGGGTCTTTGTTTGAAGGTAGTTAAGTTGGAGTCTGGTTCGTCTTTCTAGGCTGGTATGTTGTACGACTTATTGAGGGTCTTGATGAATAATATGGCCTTAGGTAACAGCTTGTTGCCTTCTGTGGCTGTGTAATTGGTTGGTGGATGTGGCCAGCTGAGTAAGTTCCCCTTTAATGCTAGCTGGTGAAGGATCTGGGGGTCTCTAATATCTCCAGGAACAAGCAGGAATGAGTCTTCACATATGGGTACGTCGGTACCGACGGAGTCTGCACGGGAACCTATCCCAACGTCCAATCAAAATGCTTTTGGAAGCATCCCACCACGCCTGCGTGCTGCCTTCCCGCCTTCCCAACTGCTTCTCCTCAGTTTTCGTTTTTCCACGGAGCCGGCAGGACGTCGTCCTGTCATCGCAGAAAAAAATTCTTTTATTTTTTAGTCGTCTTGTGGTCGCGGCTGCCTTCCCCGATGCCACCAGTACCGCCGGTGTTTTTCTCTCCTTTTTTCTTGTAAAATTTTCCTTTTTAAGGAATATTTTTTTCTTCTTAGTGCCTCACGGTTTTCTTAGGCCTGCTAGGCCTACTCACTTTCCTTCATGGAACCGCCAGTCACTATTCCCAAGAAATGTTCAAACGACGGCGGTACAAAATTAACTTTAGACACCCCTAATTGGTGTCTGGCCAGTTTGGGTCCTGACCATTTTCCTCCTGAGTGTCCCTCCTGTAATAGTATTGTCGGAAGAAGTCTTCAGCATTGGGTTTCCCTCGATACGCGGTCCCATCCAGCTTCAGGGCACCGACCACTTCTTCTACACGGAATCAGGTAACCCAAAAACAGTCTGTTAAGACTAGCCAGTCCTCGAGTGGTAGATCTCATGCACAGCATAGAGATGCCTCTGGCCTTGCCCTCGAGAACATACTGGTTTTAAAACCCCGGTGGGAGTCTTCGGCCTCCAAAGCCTGTGTGGGGTTTCAGGTTGTTCCTGAGATTCACCCCTCACAGAACATACCTGTGCCATGCTTGGTGGTGGCATCCGCTTTGAGCGGTACCGATACCCCGGCATCGGCAATGGTGTTGGATGAAACATTCCTCACCAAGGATCGTTGTCTGGCGTCCTTGGTACCTACGGGACCGTTGGATACGCTCCAGGCCGACCCTCCAGTATTGGTATCGATCCCGGTACCGATACTAGTACAGACGTTGGTACCCTCCAGATGTGCTTCGATAGACTCGCTTCCTTCGATGCCGAGTCTGCAATCGATCTCCAGTCTGGAGGACTGGGTACCGACTCGCCTTGGTACCGATACCAAATGGTACCGAAGGCACGGTTCCGATGATCCATGTCCGGCACTCTCGGTTTCTTCCATACCGATAGAGTTGTCACCGGCTGGCATTCTTCCACTGGTACCGGATACGGTGCCGGAGTCGGTACCGGTATCCACATTACCATGGCAGTCGGTGCCTTCCATGCTTCCCTCTTCAGGCTCGCTTCCCTCGATACCGAGTTTGGAATCGATCCCTAGCATGGACGATATGCTACCGACTGTTGCTGGTCCCGACCCCCTGCGGTACCGGCGACCATTCTCTAGGGATCTCCACCATTCAGGATCTTATATTCCTATAAGGTTGGATAGATCCTCCGGTGCCAATGCTAGTTCTTCAGCAGATCTAGCCTGTCCAAAAGAATTTCCCTCTGGGGATTTTTCTTTTCAAGCTTTTCTCATGGATATGATGAGATCACTTGCCATTTCTATGCCTGGACAGGATCCTACACAAGGCAATGCAGAATCCCTGTATATTCCTGGGACAGCAAAGGATACCATCATGCTTCCTTTGCATCATTCCTTGCAGGATCTCCTTTTACGAATGTGGGAAGCTCCTTTAACGGTGCCCCCACCTTCTAGGACAACTGATCTTCTATATCAGGTGCCTCCCTCTCCAGGTTTTCAGAAGACTCAACTTCCTCATCATTCCATTGTTGTTGAATCAGCAATGAGGCGGGTGAAGAGTACTAAAAAGCACTCTTCTTATCCGCCAGGTCGTGAGTCTAAGACTTTAGATGCCTTTGGACGCCAAACCTTCCAGGCATCCATGCTTTCAGCAAGAATTCTCTCATATATTTTCTATATGGGATTATCTCTTGATGAGGTCACAAAGAAATTACTATCTTTGACTCCTTTTCTTCAAGAGACTATAAGTGCAGACTATTCCTCTCTGGTTAGTCATGCTCAAAATATATCTAGGTTCCTTATTCGTGCTTCCCTGGACTCCTTTGAGTCTGTTAGCAGAACCTCTGCTATAGCTATAGGGGCACGACGTAAAGCCTGGCTCCAGACTTCAAGCTTAGACAAATGGGCTCAAGAAAGACTGGGAAATACTCCTTGCACTGGAGAAAATCTCTTTAACAAGGAGTCTTTACTCCAGGTTGCTCAGTTAACCACTGACATTTCTGTTTCCAGAGGCTGTTCTACGCCTTCCTCTTTCCCAGTTGGTAGGAAATGTCCTACCCAACTTGCTTCCCCTAGGGGGAAAAAGTTTTATTCTTCTTCTGCCCATCATTCAGATGTTCCCAAACAGGGGAAACATCGCCCTAGTCTGAAGAAACCACAACCTCAACAGGGTCCACAAACCCAGCAGTCGCAGGGTTTTAAATAAGTCATTTTTCCCCTTGTGTGGCTGGTTACAGGGGCAGTCTACTTCTTTTTGCTGAAGTATCTGCACTAAATTTATCCTAACTTTTTCAAGATGTCTCTTCTTGAGACATTTTTCCTTTACTCTGAGTCTTCATGATGATCATGCCCTCACTTGACAGGTTCCTCTTCCTTTTCGGGAAAAGAGAAATGACAACTATTAATAAGACAGTTGTTTCCCTGTACTGGCATGTATCATCTTACCTTTCAGAGACTTCCTTCATAGTCCATCTCCTTCACCTCTGTCTTACCTCCCTCTTGCTACAGCATCTGGTTTGTAAGAGTGGCTCTTTTACACTGGTAAGCCCCTATGGTCCTCTACCTGTTCGACAGGGGGATTCTCCATTTAAGAGTTGTCTCCCCCTTTATTACCTTAGGGCAGCTCATCAGACAATAGGTAGTCCTACTATGTCTGTTGTCTCTTTTTTCCAATCTAAAAAAGATGGGAAAAATTTTTTTCGCCCGCTGCCCTGGTCGTTGCTGCAGGTACACTAATTCCTAGTGGTTAAGCCATTGGTTCTGTTCACCACACAACCAGGGCTTCTCCTCCACTAGCTATTCTTCTAGCCTCAGTGCTAAACCCAAACAGGTTATCAACCTCGTTTGGGAAACCCTATTATCACAGACTGCTTGGTTAACTTCTATTCTTTGCCCCTTGTCCTTGGCAGAATAGTTCATCTCCAGGAACAAGCAGGAATGAGTCTTCACATATGGGTACGTCGGTACCGACAGAGCCTGCGCGGGAACGCTCCCCAGCATCCAATCAGAAAGCTTTTGGGAGCATCCCTCAGCGCCTGCGTGCTGCCTTCCCGCCTTTCCAACTGTCTCTCCTCAGTTTTCGCTTTTCCGCAGAGCCGGCAGGACATCCTCCTGTCACCGCAGAAAATTTTTTCTTTAATTCTTTTATTTTTGTGGTCACGGCTGTCTCCCCGACTCCACCGGTATCGCCGGTGTTTTTTTCTTTTCTTTTCAAATCCAGGGAATTTTTTTCCCTCAGTTTGTTTAAACTTTTGGGCCTTCAGGTCTCTCCATTATGGAGCTGCCTCCTTCTTTTCCTAAGAAGTGCCTTAACTGTGGCAGTGCAGTAATGTTTTTAGACTCCAAGTCCTGGTGTCTCAACTGTTTGGGTCCTGACCATCCGGAGCCATTAGGCTACAATATTATGAGAAGAGATTTCCCTTTTCAAGTTTTCCTCGATACTGAGATCTCCAGGAACAAGCAGGAATGAGTCCTCACATATGGGTACGTCGGTACCGACGGAGCCTGCGCGGGAACGCTCCCCAGCTTCCCAGAAGGAAAGCTTTTGGGAGCATCCCACAGTGCCTGCGCGCTGCCTTCCCGCCTTTCCTAACCAACTCTCCTCAGTTCTTCTTTTCCGCGGAGCCAGCAGGTCGTGTTCCTGTCACCGCTGAAGAAGTTCTTTATTTTAATTTATTTCTTTGGTCGCGTGTCTGCCTTCCCCGATGCCGGACCGGTACCGCCGGTCTTTTCTTTTCTTTTCTTTCTTTCTAAAAAAAAAATATATATATTTTTTCCTCACTTGGTGTATTTTTCTTCTTAGGCCTCCAAGCCCACAAGAAAATTTTCCCTCATGGAAAAACCAGCCTCCGGGTTCAAAAAATGCACTAAGTGTAGTGGTACAATTTCTGTTACAGATACCCATGAATGGTGTCTTAAATGTTTGGGTCCTGAACACTCCATTCCGGATTGCCAGTCCTGCTCTCTAATGTCTAAACGAGGGTTACAGAACCGAGCAGCCAAGCTCCATGTGCTGTTTCCCACGGATGCACCGGTGGTGGCATCGACATCTTCCAGGTCTTCCTCTCCTGATGGGTCTCAGGTAACCAAACATAAACCTAGCAGGTCCTTGAAGGGCAAATCTCCCTCTAAGCATCGAGATGCCTCCGGGCTTGCCCTCGAGGATCCTGCCCCAGCCAAACAACCCCGGTGGGAAGCTCCGGCTTCCAAAGCTCCTCCTATGGGGTTACAGGTTGACATCGATGGCACGGCCTCGACCGATCACCTGTTAGACTGCTCTGGGGTACCGGCACTTTCTCCCGGTACCGACATCCAGGCAGTCGTGGCATCCATGGATCACACTGTTCAATCCATGCAGCAGGCTATAATGGCTTTTATTAAAGCTGCGACGCCGACGGTACCGCAACGAGTTCCGTTGTCGGCGCCGGTACCGGTACCGGTACCAGCACCGATACCGGTACCGACTGCATCGACATCGGCCAGGATACCGACTCCAGTTCCTTGTCCAGGGCTATTTCTCGGTACCGATCCGGTACCGGGGACGCCCGATGTCGGTACCGATCGATACGCGTATCGATCGTTGGACGCGGACAGATGATACTTAGATTCCTCTGATTCTGATTCATCAGATGAGTCTCCTGAAGTATCCATTACCCTTCCTGAGGAGCCTACTTCTCCAAAAAGGAGAATGTCTCCTCCAGAGGATTTGTCCTTTCAAGACTTCATAATAGAAGTGGCTAAAGGACTCTCTATTTCAGTAACCTCTGAAACAGAGCCTAGAGCAAAAAAATTAGATATTTTAGGATACTCTAAGGCTCCCAGAGAGGCAGTCACCTTGCCAATTCATGAAATTCTTCATGAACATATGATTGACTTATGGGAGACTCCTCTCACCCTTTCTCCTCATTCTCGCAGATTGGACACTATGTACCGTGTCCCTCCTTGTCCTGGATTTCAGAAAACTCAGCTTCCTCACCACTCCATTGTGGTGCAGTCAGCTATGAAAAGGATAAAGAGTACCAAAAGACACTCTTCTGCTCCTCCAGGAAGAGAATGCAGGACCTTGGATGCTTTTGGTAGGAAAATCTTCCAAGCCAGCATGCTTATTGCCAGAATCAACTCATATAGCCTTTATATGGGTATGTTTCTAAAGGAAGTTGCACAAAGCTGCACAACTTTCTCCCTTTTCTTCCAGAGGATAAAAGGGATGAGTTCCTCCTTTGGCTTAAGCATACTCAAGACATTTCAAAGTTTTCCAACAGGGCAGCCTTTGACTCCTTTGAAGGTGCCAGGAGAGCCTCAGGCATTGCCATAGCTGCTCGCAGAATTGCTTGGCTCCAGGCTTCTGATCTAGAGCCCTGGGTTCAGGATGGCTTAGGAAATCTGCCCTGTACGGGTGAAAATCTCTTTGGCAAAGAGTGGCAAATAAAAGCCACTCAAATGGATGCAGAGAATTCTGCTCTGGATAGACTTTCCAAGTCAACCTCCATTCCAGCCAAGAAAAAACCTTTCAAAAAGCCTTTTTACAAAAGGAACAGATTTCCTTCCACTTCTGGCCAACAATCTTCTACAGGTCGCTTTGCTACCAAGCGTCAGCAACCTAAACAGGCCAGGCCTAAACCTGCAGGGACTGCTACAACCCAGCAGTCCCAACCCCCTCAGGGTTTTTGACTTGATACTAGAGAACTTAACCTTTCTGGCTCTACAACAGGCAGAACCTCTCACCATTCCAGGAAGGTTAGCTTATCTTGCTCCCAGATGGGAGCAAATCACATCAGAGCTGTGGACCCTCTCCATCATAAGAGAGGGCTATAAACTTCATTTCTCAGACCTTCCTCCCTACACCATGGTGAGACACTTCAATTCTCCCACATCTCTCCTCGACCTTCTGGATCAGGAGGTGACTACCCTTCTGGCCCAGGGGGCCAAAGAAGAAGTTCCTCTTCTTCAACAGGGGTCAGGGTTTTACTCCCCCTATTTTCTCATTCCAAAGAAAACAGGGGGATACAGACCCATTCTAGATCTCAGAGAATTGAACAAATTCCTATGCAAGGAGACGTTCAAGATGCTTTCTCTAGGCACTCTCCTTCCATACCTGCAGAGTCAGGATTGGCTTTGTTTTCTAGATCTCAAGGATGCGTACACTCATGTCCTCATCCATCCATCTCACAGAAAATTCCTACGTTTTCTGTTCCAGGGAAAACATTACCAATACAGAGTGCTTCCTTTCGGTCTAGCCTCTGCTCCAAGAGTGTTCACCAAATGCATGGCAATAGTTGCTGCATTTCTACGCACTCTGGGAATATTTGTCTTCCCATACCTGGACGACTGGCTCATCCGAGCCCCAACCCAGTCAGAGGCTCAGATCTCCCTGAACCGCACCAGGCGCATTCTGCAATACCTGGGACTTGTGGTAAACCTCCCAAAGTTCCAGCTCACCCCTACTCAGTCCCTGGAATTCATAGGGGCCTGGTTGGACACCACTTCTGCAAGGGCCTACCTTCCTCAGGCCCGCTGTCAACGTCTAGTACAGTTAGCCTCCCAGATTCAGTCAAAGAGCCACTTAACTGCCAGGGAGATGCTACAGCTGCTAGGCCATATGGCTTCCACAGTACATGTACCCTATGCTCGCCTACACATGAGAGCAGCTCAATGGACTTTGTCCACCCAGTGGACTCAAGCTTCAGGAGCTCTCTCAGACCAATAGCAACCTCCAAACGTCTCTTTTGGTCTCTCCAATGGTGGATGTCCACTCAAAATCTGTTGCTGGGGTCCCCCTTCCAACCTTTGTTACCCCAAGCAATCCTCACAACAGATGCCTCCCAAACAGGTTGGGGAGCTCATCTACAAGACCTCTCCACCCAAGGCACTTGGTTCCCACAGGAGACCTCTCTTCATATCAACCACTTGGAACTTCGAGCAGTGTTCCTAGCTCTCAAGGTCTTTTATACCCTCCTCAGCTACAAGATAGTCCTCATTCATACGGACAATCAAGTAGCCAAGTAGCCTCACAAACCCTACCTTTAAAACTCAAGCATTTAAGAACCTATTGTAAATAATTGAAAATATCTGTTAATTGTTAATCCCTGTTATCCATGTTTTTATTCCCTGTTCTCTGTAAACTTAACATTTGTTTTTATGTTTAAGTACAAAACTTGTTAAAATGTAAACCGCGCTGATGTCAAAAGTGCGGTATATAAAAGCTGTTAAATAAAATAAATAAATAAATAAATAAAATAAACAAGCAAGGAGGAACTGGCTCTCTGTCGCTTTGCAACGAAGCTCTAAGATTATGGGCCTTCGCCAGAGAGCATCAAATCCATCTCCTGGCAGTATACCTCCCAGGAATCCAAAACTCTTGGGCGGGCAGACAGACTCAGTCGAGTTCTGCTTCCACACGAATGGTCCCTGCACATGGATCAGGTACTCAGAATCTTCCAAGAATGGGGAACCCCGGACATAGACCTCTTTGCAAGTCCGTGGAATGCCAAACTTCCCCGGTTCTGTTCCAGAATTCCGTGTCAGGGAGTTCAGGCCAAGGATGCCTTCATTGGGGTCAGGGCTTCCTGTATGCCTTCCCACCCATTCCTTTGATTCCCAAGACTCTGTTCAAACTCCAGAGGGGTCAAGGATCTATGATCCTCATAGCTCCACGCTGGCCACGCCAAGTGTGGTACCCTCTACTTCTGCATCTCTCCCAAGCCCCCTCCCTTGACTTGGGAGCTGCGCCAGACCTTCTGTCCCAGGAGGAGGGGACTTTGTGGCATCCAAACCCCAAGTCCCTTCACCTCAGAGCTTGGTTACTGAAGGCCTAGACCTTCAAGACTTCAATCTTTCTCAGCAAATGAAGGATATCCTCCATGCTTCCAGAAAACCTTCCACTAGGCGTTCCTATGCTTTTAAGTGGAAAGATTTTCCATTTGGTGTGCTCAAAAGGGTCTTCACCCTCTGGCACTTCCTGTGAATTCTCTATTGGAATATCTCCTGCATCTCTCCAATGCAGGCCTTAAAACGAATTCAGTAAGGGTCCATTTGAGTGCTATTGCAGCATCCCTTAAGCCTCTCAATGGACAACCTATTTCCTCTCATCCTCTTATTGCAAGATTCATGAGATGCCTAACTTTAACTAAACCTCCCATTCGACCTCCTCCGGTGGCATGGGACTTAAACTTGGTTCTTGGTCAGCTTATGAAGCCACCTTTAGAACCCTTAGCCACTACCTCCTTGAAATTTCTTTCCTGGAAGGTTATTTTCCTTATTGCAATCACTTCTGCTCGCCGCATCAGTGAACTACAGGCCTTAGTGGCTAATCCACCTTATACAAGGTTCCATCATAAGGTAGTCCTTAGGACAAATCCTCACTTTATGCCTAAAGTGGTCTCACCTTTTCATCTTAATCAAGAGGTATATTTACCTGTCTTTTTTCCAGCTCCTCATGCATCCAGTGCAGAAAGGAACCTTCATACTCTAGATTGTAAAAGAGCTCTTGCTTTTTACTTACACAGGACACAGCAACATAGAAAGTCTTCCCAGCTTTTTGTTGCTTTTGATCCTTCTCATTTAGGACTTCCAGTCTCTAAAAGAACACTGTCCAATTGGATTGCTCAGTGTATTTCTTTTGCTTACCAGAGTAAGAACTTTCTCTGGAGGGCCATGTCACAGCTCACAATGTGAGGGCCATGGCCACCTCTATGGCTCACCTTCATTCTGTGTCCATCGACCAGATCTGTCGAGCAGCCACCTGGGCCTCGGTTCATACCTTCACAGCCCATTACTGTTTGGACAAGGACTTCCGCCGGGATGCCTTGTTTGGTTAGGCTGTCCTCAGACACCTGTTCCATTCTTGAACAACTCCTGCCCTCCTTCCCTGAATGGATGCCTGAGATCCATAGGAAGACTAGGAACCCTTCAGGGTCTCATACCCTTGGGGATCTCCCAGGCATCTTAGCTAGGGAGTCCCCATATGTGAGGACTCATTCCTGCTTGTTCCTGGAGATAGCACAGTTACTTACCTGTAACAGGTGATCTCTGGGAACAGCAGGAATTAGTCCTCACAACCCTCCCACCTCCCCTAGGAGTTGTATCTCTCTCTATCTTTCCTTTCCTCTCTCTCTATTGTCTCAGCTTTAAACTTGAACTGAGGAGAGTTGGTTAGGAAAGGTGGGAAGGCAGCGCGCAGGCACTGTGGTATGCTCCCAAAAGCTTTCCTTCTGGGGAGCGTTCCCGCGCAGGCTCCGTCGGTACCGACGTACCCATATGTGAGGACTAATTCCTGCTGTTCTCAGAGATCACCTGTTACAGGTAAGTAACTGTGCTTTCTCTCATCTGGGCATTACTCAGACTGGAGATTCTCCAGTCTGTTGTGCCAGAGCTAGTTCCTGCTCTGCTACCTTAGAGGAGACTTGATCCAGTTGGGACTTGAAACTACCAGCAAACAAAGCCAAGGAGGAATCCACAGCCTTGATTGCATCCCATATAATTTCTAGCATTACTACAGCTGGTCTCCTAGCCACCAAAGAATGAAGTTCCCGAGCTGGCACTTTCAAAGAGCTCTCTGAAGAGGACTCAAATGCTGAGGGATCTTCTGCAAGCAAAGAAACTACAGGACCCCACCTCCCCCTCCTCGAGTTCCTTCACCATGCCTGCAGCAATAGCAGCTGGTCGCGGCAGTGGCAGAGCTGTTCTCTGCTCCTGCTCAATGATGCCTCACTTCTGCTAGCATCTGCTGCTGACATGGCAGATGTAGCCAAGGGAGAATGCAGCACTGGAGAGGCCAAGGCAAAGGGAAGGAGAGAACAAAGTAAAGCCTTTGGCATTGAAGCAGTTGTAGGTGCCGGGGTTTTTCCCTTCGTCTTACAAGGCATCGGGTACAGCAGTCTCAGCCACTCGGCCATGCAACCGCTCACGCCACCATGTATGGCAGTTTTTATGTGCTTCCAGCAGAAAGTAGAAAAGCAGTGGATAAGGAGAACATGGAAGCTGTGTAGTGCTGTGATCCAGATTCTAGTCTACTTGGAGCATCTGTAGCCTTGTGGAAGCCCTTATCTAAGTGAATACAATGTGTAAAAAGCCTTGCTGTACAGTCCTTCCTCTATTGAAATGAGTGTCCTGTGCTTAAGTCCCCCACCCACAGTATTGACGATATGAATAGCTGTTCTAAATGTTGCCCTCCATACTCCACCTTTAGTTTCATGGTTATATCTAGTGTATGTTTCCTGTTTAATTACAGTGCTGCTGTGCTATAGATTTTTGGAAAATAAGACCATGGGACCTTCCGAATTGTCACTGCAAAACTAGCCTGTTTCCATTCCCTTGCTTCCTTTAACTTACACTGTCCTCTGCATCTGTTCTAAGCACATCTAAATGTTCTCAGTTTTGGTTACTACTACATCTACAGGTAAGCAATTTTACAACATCTACAATACCGTCTCAATAAAGAAATATTTCCCTCATGTTCCCTTTGGATCTTCCTCCCTTCAGTTTCATTTCACAACCCATAGATCTTAACCATTTACCTGTTAGGACAAGATCCATAGTTCAGGAGTCCTTTATTGGTATTCTTGCCATTGGGAGGTGGTGCAATGCGATCACGCTTTGAATCGCAAGGGAGAAGCAGATTCAAACTTGCCTATCTCTCAGAATCTGCCTATTGGTTGCAATTCAAAGCAGAGGATTCTGCACAGTTTGAAACTGCTTAGTGGGAACATTGGATCAAATTAGAACAATAATACCTATTCTTTCCATGCTGGAGATACTTTTCCTTATGTGCTTGGGCACACTATTAGTGTTTCCTGCTTCTTTGTTATGCTGTCTTGCTACATTCAGCTTTTCTGAGATGATTGCCTCTAGATCTTGTTCTGTTGGTAGTTAACAGTTCTGATCCTATTTGATCAGTGGATAATATATATATATATGTTTTGTTCCCCAGATAACTGATTTTACATTGGTTTGCTGTGAAGAACAGCTTTCAAAGTTATATTTCATTTTTCTTAATTCCTTGAAATGTCTATTCAATTATAGATTTCTTATCTGTCATCTGCAAACAAAAATATGCTTGATGGCAGATAACACACATAGCTATAACTGTTAATTTTTTTTTCTTTCAGTATTCTGTACAAGACCAAACTACCTTTCATTGTGGTCATGAACAAGGTGCGTGCCTTCTTGTTTTATTGGTTATGATTGAATATAAGCTACAGTTCTAAATAGATTTTCTTTAGATTGCTACCTTTAATTCTACGCACTTAGCAGAAGTCAGGTAGAAGACCAAAGAATGAGACCTGGAGAAGAAAGCAAGCTAACATTTCTATTTAAAAGCATCAGTCAAACCTAAATGGAAACTTGTCCAGCCAGATTGATTTCTTCCATTTGATTTGGGATGAAGAGAGTGGTACAGGATAACTCTGTACACCTTTTTAAAAATTATCTGCTGTGAGCCTGTTTCTGGAAACCATCTGTGTCTCAGTTCTCAGAAAAATGCAAGGAAAAATTCTAGCCAGTTAAGGAAGAGCCACATCTAACAATATATAAACTTTGCAAGGGGTGTTTTCTAGTTTCTCACCCCTCCGCTATTGCAGGGAAGAGAACAGAAAATGTATGTTCTAAAGATGTTGGTGACCTGTACCATGTTTCTGATGGACCTTTAATTTTATGTGATTATTTGCCCCCAAAAAGTTTTTAAATATATAAAAAAAAGAACATGTACATTTGTACTTCTAAATATCTCTTGTTCAATTTTTTTTTCTGTGTTTTTGAGTTATGTAGAAACACCATATGCAACCGAGAGTGAAGGAGTAGCCTAGTGGTTAGAGCACCGGCTTGGTAACCCAGAGATCAGGGTTTGATTGCCACTAGCACTCCTTGTGGCCTTAGGCAAGTCACTTAACCCTCCATTGCCTTGAAGAACTACTTCTGGCCACACTGCCAAGAAAACCCAGGAGCTGCTGGGTTGCAGGAGTCAGCACTGACTTGAAGGCACGCATTGCATGCAGCTGAAAACATTAATATTGATAAAACATTAGTTACCGTGTGGCTTTGCATAGGCTGTTTTATGAGATATGAAAGGCATACTTGTAGGTATTGTGCACTTAAGAGATCTAAGATGGTTTTGAACTACCAGTTATCAAAACAGGTAGAAAGATGTTTCATGTATTACCATAGAGTGCTCTCCATGTGCTGGTTGCTCTGGTTCCCTCTCACAGAACTCTTCTGGGTATATTTCAGACTGATATAATTGATCATAGCTTTGCAGTGGAATGGATGCAAGATTTTGAGACCTTTCAGGATGCACTAAATCAAGAGACGACATATGTGAGTAACCTGACGCGCTCCATGAGTTTGGTGTTGGATGAATTCTACAGCACACTTAGGGTGAGTCCTACTTTTTCTCTTTCCTCCCTTCCTAGCTGCATATTGCTACTTTGTTTCAGAAACTATCAACTCCTTTTTCCCCCTTCCTCTTCCAATGTCTTAAGGTAGCTGTTTATTCCATAGCATCCCTCCAGTCCAGGCCAGACTACCAGGTCTTCAACCCTTTCCAGCAGATGGAGACTGAGAATTCCAGGCTTTGGTGATGTCACCCCATAAAGGAACCCTGACCACTTATCAAGGCAGTATCCTCAGTCTCCAGCAGATGGGGAAGATCTCCATGTATTCTGTGCTGTTTTCAAACAAAGCAAAAAAAAAAGACAAAGGTTTGGTTGTTAGGAGGTTTTTAGCTAGAGTGCTTTTGGCATTGCTAAGGGTCTGCCCCAGAGCAGCACTAAGGGCCTGAACCTCGAGGGATCCTGAGCCTGTTGGGTCAGGGGAAAGCTAAGGTCTGAGGGCATACCCAGGGAACTTCCAGATTCTCTCCCTCTCATCTTCTTATGGTCCACTGCCTTTCGTCTGGTCTGAGCACCGGGGCGCGTTCCCGCCAGTGTGAGCATGCCCTCCAACAGGATTAAGGCCACGTGTGCAGGCTGCTGCCTGCGGAGGGGAAAATGTTTGGCAGTCAACCTCTGCCACCTGTGCGGTGAGGCCAATTGCAGGGCAGAAGATCATATGTCGGATTCCTCGCACGGGGTGGGGGGGGGGGGGGGCGCAGCGACTGACATTTTTTCCTCAGACCCACAGTTGCGAGTACTTCAGGAGTGACTGTTCCTGCAGTTTTGGCGGGAGCTGCTGCCATTGCCACTGTTGCTTCACTGTTGCCATTGCCACTGTTGGTCGGACAATTCGTTCCATGAAAGTTCGATTAAATGAACACGCCTCTAGACTAAGGAATTCTGTGACATCAGCTCCATTAGTCCAGCATAGTATGGATTTAAAGCATGAATTTCATGATTTCAGATGGCGGATTTTGGACTTTGTCCCGGAACATCCTAGAGGTGGTGACCGTGAGCAACAGTTGCAAGTACTAGAGCAGCATTGGATTTTTAGATGGTCCACAGTGGAACCCTCAGGTTTAAATCGTGAACTTGATTGGGCCAGTATTGTTTGAAAAAACTTTTTGACAATTACTTTTCATAACTGTTTATTGCTTAGAGGAATTTTTACAGATTTTTACAGGTTTTGTAACATTCTAATATAGTTATTTCATCAACTTTGTCATTACAAGCATTGCTTAAAGCTGATTGGTGGTTTGCTATTATTTCATTCACGAATCCTGCACTCGTGGGTCAGATCGCTATTGAGCATGCGCTGGCATTTTTTGGGATCAGCTAATAGACTGGTCTCTTTTTGCAGTTGCGTTAAGCGTTGAGACAGGGCTATAATTTTGTTTTTGCCCGAAACGCAGTGCTGTGTCTTCTTTTTGACTGCAAATCATTTTGGATATCTGGGAGTAGTCTGACTACGGATTGAGGACACGCAGCGGATTTGTAAGACATCTCTATGGCAGTTTAAGATAAGTCACATTTTCACTAGTTCTCTGTTTCTGGACTTTCTCACCAGTCAATTTTTCAAGATGTTTTTATGCCACACTTAAATTGGTGGCTTCACAAATATATTCGTTTTATATAGGGAGCACTTTTTATGGTGTTTCACCTTATTTATATGGCTCCACAGTGGGCTTATTAATAAAAATTGAGCAAAATGGAAGTTAAGCTTCAGGAGGCGATTTAAACCTCATGGCGATTCTTCCGACAATATTACATACATGCTAGCTCAGAGTTTTTCACATACTTACTCTATTTTTGGTTGATTAATTTTGTGTAGGGTTTAAGTTAGTTTGTTTTTTGGATTTAACTGTTGCTTCTCTGGCAGCAGGGGAGACCGCAGATGACAGAGATGTAGCCTTGCTTGGGTCAGATTCTTCGCAGGGCTGGTCCTTGGTCTCGGAGGGCTCTTCCTTTTTGCTCAACTTTGTTTTATTGATGTTCCAGACCTACCTCATGAAGAGGGGCCGTGGTGTCCACCAGGGGACCATGGTGTCCTTGGGAGGGCCCCCAGGGGGGCTCTTACATTAGGGAAACTCCTCAGGGTGTGCTGGATTCACGGGTGGAGTCTCCTTTGGGGGTTCTGGATTGTGACCGAGCTGCTGAGCACTCATGGGGCTCTGAGGATCCGCTGGAGGGTCAGTCAGGGCTGGATGATGGGGGAGGGGGCCCTCCGGTTTACCCCGAGGATGATGGCGCCCAGCCAGGGAGGAACTTTGGATTGTGCAAGTCTTCTGAAATGAGGAGGTGGGGTCTCTTATTGCTCACTCCCTGGAGGCTCTCAACATCCCATATTAGCCTCAAACTCTGGATCCCCCCACTAGTGGACCCTCTGCTTCAGGGGATCCGGGAGTCCGAGATGGCCTTCCCGATTCACTGGGCCATAAGGAAAATAATTGAGGCAGAGTGCGATGTCCTGGAGGCCAGGCTCCCGGGGGGGGGGGGGGGGGCGCTATGACCCGCCTCTACCCGGTCCTGGTAGGGGAAAAGGAGCTTCTTTGCTTGCCTAAGATGGATGCGCTCATTTCGGCTATTACAAAAAAGACCACCATTCCGGTACATGATGGTGCCGCAGTTAAAAATCTGCAGGACAAGCGCCTGGAGACAGGTGTTCAAAGTCGGTGCCTTGTTGCTTCAGGCAGCAGTCTGTGGGGCCTATGTGGCCAGGATATGCCTGCGCTGGGTGCAGACACTTCTGGGGGCAACTGCCTCTGGAGCAGTGGGGGGCCTACAGTCGGGGTGGCATACTTGGCGGATGCCTACTACGAGTTGATCTGTGCCACTGCAGAGACCATGACTTCTGTGGTGGTGGCTTGATGGCTTCTCTGGTTGTGCAGTTGGTCAGTGGACACTTCTTCCAAAGCACGGTTGGCTAAGCTTCCATTTCCATTTCATTTCCTGTTTGGTGAGGACTTAGACTCTCCCAGGTCCATGAATAGCTTGTCCAAGCCGACTGGACTTCCGGAGCATAAGCCCAAGACTGGTAAGACACAGGGGCCGTCCAAGGCCTCACAGCAAGACTTTCGTCATTTCCGAGCCACGCAGTTTGCACCCTATCAGTGGTCAAGGTACCTGGTACACGGTCAAGGTACCTTTCGAGGAGGTTGAGGGGTGTGGTTTCAGGTCTGGCGCCGGGACCAAGCCCAAGAAGCTCCATTGAGTTTCAGCGGACCTAAGTGGACTTGGTGCCCATGTACGGACGCTTACTGCAGTTCTACTCTGCCTGGGTCCACATTACTTTGGATGAGTGAGTACTACAGGTGATTCGCGAGGGGTACACTCTGGAGTTTGCATGGCCGCTGAAGGAGGCCTTTCTCCTGTCGCCATGCAAAGCATTCAACAAACTAGAGGCAGTCGATGTCACTCTTCTGCTTCTCCTCCAATTTCAGACAATTGTCCCTTTCCTGGCAAACTAAATCTTCTCCGTTGATACTCCCATCTATTTCATGGTGCCAAAGAAGGACAGGTCCTTCCGGCCCATCTTAGACCTCAAGTACATCAATTGCATGTTGCATGTTGTGCGCTTTCGGATGGAGACTCTGCAGTCCGTTATTGTGGCAGTCAGATGAGGTGAATACCTTACCACCCTGGATCTCAGAGGCCAATCTCCACATCCCTGTGCAAGCAGAACACCAGTGGTTCCCTCATTTCGCGGTACCGCTGGGAACATCAGGTTTCAGGCCCTGCCCTTTGGACTCGCTATGGCCCTGCGAACATTCACGAGGATCATGGTGGTTGTGGCCGTGGCACTTTGACAGGAGGGTGTGTTGGTCCACCCATATCTGGATGACTGGCTGATCGCCAGCGACTTCTCCCAGGAGAGAGCGAGTTTGTGACATCCTGGGTGCTTGAGGTCTTGCGGGATCTTGAATGAGTGGTCAACTTGTCCAAGAGTCATCTCATGCCCTCTCAGGTCATAAGAACATAAGATATGCCATACTGGGTCAGACCAAGATCCATCAAGCCCAGTATTCTGTTTCCAACAGTGGCCAATCTAGGTCATATGTACCTAGCAGTTTCCCCAATGGACACAGGTTCCACAATGCTTGTATTGGTTCAAGCATTGATATCCTGGGTCCTCCTGCATCTCTGTCCTGGGTGGGCAAGGTCTTCCTCCTGGAGGAGAGGATGCTGAAGTTCAAAGGTCAGATTAGGTTGTTTCTGAGTTGGTCATTTCCGATAACCTATTTCTATCTCCCAGGTCTTGGGGTTGAAGGCTGCGTCTATAGATCTGGTCCCCTTGGCTTGAGTGCACATGAGACTGCTTCAGCGGGTGTTGCTGTCTCACAGGTCTCTGCAGCAGCACCCGTTATTGCACCACCTGGCTTGTCCATCGGAAATGTGCACCATCGGAAATGTGCACCATCGGAAATGTGCACCATAATGCCGGACTTCATTTCTCATCCACTCAAGTTAGTCTACTCCCAATACTTTATTTATGATCACAAATAACTATTATAGTCTCTTACTAACCATGTAAATCTACCCTTCTGGTTCCTTGTAACATAGTTTTATGACTCCTTGTAACATAGTTTTATACTTCCTTTTATGTTAATAACCCTCACATTGTTTTCCACTTAACCTAGTTATTATGTAACCTAGTTTATGTTCACCTAATATTTAATGTAATTCAATATTGCACTGTTCTGCTATATTGTTGTTTAAGTTCCTTGTTTTTACTCAACTAATGTTTAATGTAATTCAATATTGCAATGTTCTGCTATATTGTTGTTTAAGTTCCTTGTAAACCGCCCCTGATCTCTGGAAGGGGCGGTATAGAAAAGCACTGAAATAAAATAAATAAATAAATTCTGAACTGGAGGCTGTGGCCAGATGAGCTCTGGGCGGGCATGTCCTTGGATTTGCCAGACATGGATGGTGGTGACACCGAAAGCCAGTCTCTCGGTTGGGGAGCGCGGGTCCACTGGTCATAGGAGCATCAGTCGTGGTTAATCAATTGGCTGGAAATGCGGGCCATCTTCCTGATGATCCAGGAGCTCAGCGAGTTTCTGGAAGGAAGTGCCATGTGAATCTTTTCGGACAACACCACCACGGTGGCGTACATCAACTGGCAGAGGGGCACAAGAAGTCCACTCTCGCCGAAGAGATTGCCCCGCTTCTTCAGTGGGCGGAGACTCATCTTTACATGCTCTCGGTGGCCCATGTCATGGGCAAATAGAATGTGGAAGTCAACTTCCTCAATCGTCAGAGTTGATCCTGGGCAGTGGACGTTGAAGGACTCCGTTTTTCTCAGGGTAACGCAACACTAGGGTGCGCTGCAGATGGATCTGATCGCGACAATGCGAAGGTTCCACAGTTCTTCAGTTATCATCACAAACATATGTTGGAGGGTCTCTATGCCTTGGCACAGTCCTTGCTGCTGGAGGGGCTTCTTTACGTTTCTCTTCCCTGGCCGTTGATAGGGCAGGTGTTGTTGTTGTTAAGTGCCGTCGAGTCGGAGTCGACTCATGGCGACCCTCTGGATAGCTATCCTAAATTGTGTTCGGTCTTCAGTCAGGCGGCTCATTGACGACAGACTGGTACCCGTAGCTGCTGTTATTGTAGCGATCCATCTCATTGCTGGCCTTCCTCTTTTGCGTTGACCTTCTATCTTGCCAAGCATGATGTCTTTCTCTAATGATCTCTCTCTTCGCATGATGTGTCCGAAGTATGAAAGTCGAAGTCTTGTCATCTGAGCTTCTAAAGAAAGCTTAGGTTTGATCTCCTCTAGTACCGACTGGTTTGTTCTTCGGGCAGTCCATGGTATACACAGTATTCGCCGCCAGCACCATAATTCAAAGGTAGTGCAATGAATAAATGTTCACAGGGGAACCATGATTCTCGTGGCACCCAATTGGGCGCAGTGGCCATGGAATGTGGCTCTTGTTCATCTGTAGGTGGTGCTGCCATGGAGATTGCCATCTCAGTCTGCACCAATTGTTGCCCATTGTTTGGAAAATGGCCACACTTTTCAAGATCTGCAATGGCGAGTTATTGACCATGTCCTCCCTGATCTTGGTAGGGGAGGGGGAGGCTAATCGTGAATTCCAGGGGCTGGGTTGCCAGGAGTCAACATTGACTTGATGACACACTTTTACTCCTCCCCCCCAGTCCACTTTAATGGTAGTTTGTGGACACTTCCTCCTGGAATTTGTCCAAATCTTTTTAAACCCAGCTACACTAACAGCTTTTATTATATCCTCTGGCAACAAATTCCAAAGCTTAGTAATGTGTTGAGTGAAGAGATGTTCTCTGATTAGTCTTAAATGTACTACTTTGTAGCTTCATTGCATGTCCTCTAGTCTTTATACTTTTTGAAGGAGTAAACAACTGAATCACATTTATTCATTCTACTCTGTTTGTTATCTTATAGACCTCTGTCATATCACCTCTCTGCTATCTCTTCTCTGAGCCGGAGCCCTAACCTTTTAAGCCTTTCCTTGTAGGAAAGGCCATCCCCTTTATCATTTTGGTCACCTTCTCTGCATCTTATTCAATTCCTCTATATCTTTTATTTTTAAGATAGTGTGACCAGAACTGCATGCAGTACTCAAGGTGCAGTCACACAGTGGATTGATAGAGGGATTGTGATATTCTTTATTCTCCATTCCTTTCCTTATGATTCCTAGCATTCGGTTAGCATTCTTGGCTGACGCTGCACATTGAGCAGAGGATTTCAATGTATTATCCACGATGACACCTAGATACTTTTCCTCGGTGGTGACTCCTAATGTGGAGTCTTGTACTGTGTAGGTATAGTTCGGGTTGGTCTTCCCTAAGCGCATAATTGCACTTGCTCATATTAAATTTTCATTTGCCATTTGGATTATAGTCTCCCAATTTCTCAAGGACCTTTTGTGATTTTTTTTTTTTTTTTTTTTTTTTTAACAATCCTCTTCTGATATAACAACTTTGAATAATTTGGTGTTGTCTGGCCCTCATTCTCATTTCCAGGTCATTTGTAAATATGTTAAAAAGTAGTAGGCACAATACAGATCCATGGGGTATTCAACTATTCACCTTTCTCCATTGAGAAAATTGACTATTTCCCACTTCACAATAGTACACTGACTCCTAACCCATGGTTTTTAATTTCTTCAAGAGTCGCTCATAAGGGACCTTGTCAAAAGCTTTCTGAAATCCACATACACTATGTCCACCAGCTCACTTTTATCTATCTGTTTATTCAGATCTTTAAAAAGATGTAGCAGGCTGGTGAGGCAAGACTTCCCTTTGCTAAATCCATGTTGGCTTTGTCCCATTAAACCATGATGAGGTTGATGCAGAAACATTAATGCACCATTTGCGCATAGATAGCACATCTACGCATACTCACTGCCCTGTCACAATGTAGAGAGAGGATTGGTGTGAGCGTTGCCTGTACACAAATGACTATGCAGATAGTAGCTTGCATCTATTAAAATTACATTATAATGAGCTGTGTGTATTCAGATATGGTGCTGATGTCACTAGCTATGCCACCTGGATGCAAAGAAGTGTGCAGAAGACAGACCATGCGCAGAGTTCACTCACTAGCGCCATTGTTCAAATGCCTGGTCGGACGTGAACTAACATTTTGGCATGTGTAGGAGAAGGAAACTTTGGCATGCAAAAATTTGGTGTGTATAGGAGAAAACAGATTGACGTGTAAGAGAACGGAAATGTTTTCTGGTGTGATTTACTCACTGGTGGTTTTGCAGTCACATGAGGTTCATTCCATACTGTGCCTACAAAACGTATAGGCGTCTTCCACAAACCACTGTTCTGGGCACTAAAGTTAAGAGCAAAACTTGCTCCACTGCATTGCGGGTGAATAATGTAAACAATTATTACTCCATGCTGAAAATTGTTAATTAAAATTGTGCTACAGATATGTTTCTGCTAGCGTATAAGCTTTCCACCCATGTGACTGGTGCCCACTGCACATTTATCACAGAGATTTTGCACATATCTTATTTGTGTATGTTTTGCTTATGGCATACCGGCGCACAACATTTGTGAAGCTCTCACACTAGAAAACTGTGCACATAGCTTTTATCACACTACTTTCATCACATTTCTCTTAATGCTGGCTTTCTGCCTCAGCCTGTTAACTGCTTTGCCATAAGGATAATAGTCAACAGTCTGTAGCACAGATACAAGGTAGATCTGCAAGCAAAGAGAAAAGTAGAGCTCCAAAAGCTAAAAGCCTCTTTCCTTCTGGTAAACTTTTTTAAGAAGCTCCTCTGTGGCCTCATTTATGCAGGTGGTCCTTACCCACACTGGTGGTCCTTACCCACGGATACAGCAAATGAATCGGGCCTCCTCTTCTGACATGCAGGGTGTTATCAATGATGAGAGACTGTTTCAGAGGGTGATGTCTTGTTTTCCAACACTGGTCCTACGGCAACTATAACATTGTAGCATCTTGAAGTTACTAGGGCTGAGAAAATTGGAGTCCCTGCTTTTTGCACATACATCAGAACAATGAGCAAAGCCTCTTTCTTTCTGTAAATGTAGGCAGCTTGCAGTTCCTGCAAAGTCATGCTTCCAGAGGCCTTTAGGTGCAGCGTTCATGTCGGTTTGTTTAATGTGGCCCTCAACAGATGAATAGTTATTTTCACGGAACAGAAAAGGAGAAGCAGCAGCATCCAAAGCCTCGGTGACTCTCTGGATTCAGGAGGTTATGGATTCGGCTTATACCTCAAAGGCACTACCGATACCTATAGGTCTGTTAGGGCATGGATGTCTTCTTGAGCAGAACATAGGTGGTTGTTTTTGGTAGAGATCTGTAGAGTAGCCATTTGACAAATCTCACATTTTGGTTTTGAAAATATTATAGACTAGCAGTTCTCACTGGAGAAAATGCCACCTTTGGGACAGGAATATTGAAGGCAGACTTATCCGTTTCCTACTTCTTGAGAAGTTGCTTGGGTACATCCCAGGTATCTGGACTGGTCTGAGTGGTAGAACATTAAAGAGTAAAATTTAGTCTTATCGGCTAATTTTGTTTCTTTGAATCCTGTTGAATAGTCCAGTGCCCATGCAGGTTTTATTTTAACCACCTAACCCTCCATTGCCTCAAGTATAAAATGTAGTTTCTGAGCCCTTTGGGGACAAGGGAAATATATATATCGTACCTGACTGTACACCGCTTTGACCTGGTGAAAAGCGGTATATAAGCATTGCTAAATAAATAAATAGCCTACCTACATAGATATACAGTATTTTCTTCAATGTGACGACATCTCCCATTTTAAATCTTGATCGCTGATTTGGAGAAAAGGTCAGTTTGGCCTATAGTGTTCAGATCGCCCCCTCCCGTGGTTGTGGTTTTGGTTTGTGCTTAGTTCATACTTTGGGTACAGTATACTGGAGTTTTGAGGTTGCATGGGACCTTATAGCAAACTAGGGATTCTGTTTCCATCTACTGGCAGGGAAGCAATAAGTTCAAACATCTGAACTGGTCTGGCAGAGCTCAAGGAGAGGAAATTTAGCAGATAAGACTAAATTTGGCTTTGTTGAGGTCTTCAGTCTTTGATTTGTATCACTTTTGTGGGGTGTCTGATTTTTCTCTCATTTCTCACATTTATCCAGTCACCTGTGATGCTGCTAAAATCCTTATGGACTGCATTTCTCATCTTCTTTTTTCCTGTCACTTCTTTTTGTTAGCTCACATCTATATAATAGAGCTTCCATACAGGGGAGGCATCCCTCCATGTAATAGGACTGTCATGTCATAATCATGAAATGATTGAAAGAAAAATGAAAATACATGTTTTAATAATTCTGTTCTCAGTTCATCCCTCCAGTCCAGATAAGTGGGTTATGCTCATCTACCAGTAGGCGGAGACTTAGAACACAAACTTAAAGTATGTTATACGTTGCCTGTTCCAACTGACATTAGCCAGCATTTCTCAGCAGTTGGTGAGCATAACCTGTGCAGTCTGTTGCTGGATTTGGACTGACAGCAGTGTTTGCAGGCCCAGGGTGCAGAACCTGGTGGTGCCTGGTCCCTCCCCCTTCTCCCCCCGCTGCTCCCCTCCAGGGGCTCCTGTCGTCCTCTGCAACCTTTGAGAGGGGGCCAAGATTTGACTTGGCTCCTGTGCCTTTAAGGCCCAAACAAGGGGAAAAAAATAAAATAAGCGGCAGAAACAGGAACAGGCAATATTTCAGATCAGTGGCTGAGGCAGCAGTGGTCTTCGGGGGGGTGGGGGGGAACGACCACTGGATAAGTCCTGGGATCAGTTCCAGGGAGTGCAACCCAGCACAAGGGAAAAGCTGCGGAGCCATGGATCGCAGCCAGTGCATTGTGCGGCAGCCGCAGAGCACTGCTTTCTGAAGTCAGGCTGTGCTGCAGCTGCCTCCGGGAGAACACGGCTGTCACGGATCGCCTCGGGGGAAGACCTGAGGGGCCAGAACCTTGCAGGGCAGGTGTTAGGGAGCAGGATTGTGCTCTCAGGGATGGTGGTGGCCATTTTGAGTCCATCGAGTTCTGTGCATCTCTCAGGGATGGTGGTGGCCATTTTGAGTGCATCCGAGTTCTTTGGAGGGATTTGAGCCCCTGATGCTGCAGCCTATGGCTTAAACCTCTCCTGGAATGTTAACTGAGTGTTGGGGGCAATGTGGGGACCAGGGGCTTCCCCCCCCCCCCCCCCCGAGTTCACCCTCTTGCTTCACCAAGCCTTTGTCATGAAGCAGGGCTTGGGTGAGAGTCCCAGGTTGCTGCCAGGTCTCTGTTAGGTAAGGGGCTGGGATCTTCTGTGGCGTCTAAGCACCTGTGGTGGGATAGATTTGAGGAGGATGTGGAGTTGGGCTCAGTGGGGTCTTTGGAATTTGTGGACCCTTCGAGGGGAAGGTGGGCCTTCTGGAAGATCAATCTCAGGAGGAGTTGGAGAGGGGGCACTCAGTGGGAGAGGATCCTACAGTGGTGTGAATCTTTCACTGGGTTGCGCTACCCTCTCATTTCAGAGTTCCTAGAGGTTTTGCGAATCATGGAAGAGCTTAGGTCAGAGTCCTCGAAGGATCTGCTGATGGAGGGCATCTGTAAGCTCTTGCAGTCTTTCCCGGCCCACAGGGCCTTGACGGCGATGATTGTCGAGGAGTGGAACACTCCTGACACAGGCTTGCATGTTGGTTGGAATATGGCATGGCGTACTCAATACCCCCTGAGGTGAGGGAGACGTGCTTGCCTCGTGTGGATGCGCATGTGACGGCGGTTACTTATAAGACCACCATCCTGGTGGAGGGTGGTGCAGCCCTGAAGGGACCCGTAGGACAGGCGTATGGAAGTCCTGCTTAAGTAGGCTTTCGAATTGTTGGCACTGGCTCTGCAGAGGACCATTTACGGTGCTTACATGGCTAGGGCCTGCCTCGAATGGTCTCAGAGGATTCATGAGTAGACGGTGACAGATTCCGTTGTCTGAGTGGAAGCTGCTAGAATGGAATCTGGGTCAGTCTTTTTGGTGGATCTGCTTTATGATTTACTTTGGGCATCAGCCAAGAGTATGGCTATGGTGGTCTTAGCGTGCTGGCTGTTATGGTTGCGCAATTGATTGGCTGATGTGGCTTCTAAGGTGAGGCTTAGCAAGCTCCCTTTTGCAGGTATGTTGCTGTTTGGAGAGGACTTAGAAAAATTGGTCAAGGATTTGGGAGGCTCCAAGGGACTTAAGCTGCCGGAAGATAAGCCAAAAGGGGTCGGCAGAGGGGCCCCTCTGAGGGATCATGTTTGGGATTCTCGCAGGTTTCATCCTGTCTGGGCAGTGACTCTGCAGAGATCTCGTTTCCTTTAAATAAATAAATTAAATAAATAAAATATAGCAGGGCCCATCCTTTCGTGAGGGTTCATGTGGAGGTCAAGGAGGGGCCTCTGGAGCTCCAGGGACCACCAAATCTTCCCAATGAAGGTGCGAGGGGCTTGATGGCAGTTCAGCCTGTGGGCAGTCACCTGCAAGGTTCTTTCCCGCTTGGGCCCAGATTACATCAGACACCTGGATGCTAGAGGTGATCAGAGACTGTTAGGCTTTCAAGTTCACCAGGCCCCTTCCAGATGCCTTCATAATCTCGCCGTGTTGGGCTTCCGGCAAAGCTCGGGTGGTGGAGAAGACACTCAAGCGCCTGTTGTGGCTAGAGGTGGTCGTACTGGTCCCTCGCAATGACTGGGACTCCAATTGATTTTCCATCTATTTTGTGATCCCCAAGAAGGGAGAGGTCTTGGCATCCTATTCTTAATCTGAAAGGGGTCAACAGGGTCTTGAAGGTCCCGTGTTTCTGTATGGAAACCTGCACTCAGTGATAGTGGCGGTGCAACAGGGAGAGTTTCTAACCTCTCTGGATTTGACTGAAGCTTACTTATATATTCCTATCTGCCCCAATCAGCAGCGGTTTCTGCGATTCGCGGTGCCATGGGGGGCTTTTTCAATTTCAAGCTTTATCCTTCAGTCTAGCCACCGCGTCTTGGGTGTTTATCAAGGTGATGGTAGTAGTTGCAGTGGACTTGCGCAAGCAAGGGGTCCTCATCCATCCAAATCTGGATGATTGGCTGATTTTGGGCCAAGTCATTCCAGGAGAGTCTCGAAGCAACGATAATGGTGATCTGGCACTTTCAGGAATTAGGCTGGGTGATCAACTTGGCCGAGCAGGCTAGAGCCCTCTCAGTCCTTGGAGTATCTGGGGGCTTGATTTGACAGAGGCATGTTTTTTCTCGCAGAGGGCAGAATCGTGAAGTTGCAGACCCAGGTGCAGGAGGGGGGGTCCCCCCACCCACGGGTGTAGGACTACCTTTGATGCTGGGCACGATAGCAGTCATGTGGGAGCTAGTGCCTTCTGCAAGGTTATACACGTGGGCTCTTCAGAAGGACCACCACCTGTTGTGGTCCATGCAGTCCATGGAAGTTCATCTTCCTCTTCGGGCAGAGGCCTGAGTGAGTTTGCAGTAGTGGCTGAATTTGGAGAGGCGAGCAGTGGGGATGCCTCGTGAATCTCTGGATTGGGTGGTGGTGACTATGGACGCCATCCTGTTCAGCTAGGACAGGCATTGTCTGTCTTAGGTGACTAAGGGCAGATGGACCGAGGAGGAGAGTCTGTGGTCGATCAATCGCTTGAAGATGTGGGCAGTGTGTCTGGCTTTGGAGGTGTTCCTCCCTCTGAGTTGTAAGGTGGTGCTAGTGCTGTTGGACAGTGCCACAACAGTGGATATATCAATCAGCAGGGCGGCACTCTGAGCTTGATGGTAGTAGCAGAGGTGACTCCATTGCCGCAGTGGGCGGAGACCCACTTGCTGGTGCTCTCGGCTGCCCATGTCGCTGAGAAGGAGAATATCCAAACAGATTATCTGAGTCGCAACTCTGGATCCTGGGAAATGGGCACTGTTGGAGTCTGCATTCCAGAAGATTGTGGATTGTTGAAGGCAGCCGGCGATGGACTTTATGGTGTCTCGGGTGAATGCCAAGGTTGACCGTTTCTTCAGCCACCACAGGATGTATATATGTTGGAGGGACTGGATGCCCTGATTCAGCCTTAGCCAAGGGCAGATCTGCTTTGTGTTCCCTCCATGGCCTCTGATCAGCTGGGTCCTGCAGTGAATAGTCTCATTGGGGGTGAGTGCTGCTGATTGCACTGGACTGGCCTTGCCGGCATTTTTTGACCTGCTTACCTACGGGCCAGTGCAGATGCCAGACATGGGTCGTTTCTCACTTATGGCTTGGCTCTTGAGAGTGCTCAGCTGAGGCACAGAGGCTACTTGCCTCAGGTCATTAATACCTTACTGCAGGCTTGCCAGTGATCAACGTCCTTGGCTTATGTGTGGTTCTGGCACATTTTGGTTTGGAGAGCGTGGCATTCGCACCCTTGAGCTGGAGAAGGGCTTAGCCGTGGCTTCCTTGAGGGTCCACGTGGCAGCCTTGGTGTGTTTCAGGGTTGGATCCAGGGTCGGGGATGTGATTCATTTTCTTAGAGGCATGGAGTATCTTTGTCCCCCTTGTTGGTCCATGGTTCTCTTGTGGGACCTTAATTTGAAGCTCTTGGCTGTAGGGGAGTACCTCTTCCTTGAACTGCTTAGGGGAGTCACAGTGAAAGACTTAACTTTGAAGATGGTGTTTCTCAGGGCGATTTGTTCAGCCAGCCAAATTTCTGAGCTTCAGGCTTTGTCTTTTAAGGAGCCTTATTTGGTGATTTCTAAGGAGAAGGTGGTTCTATGTCTGGTGTCTTCCTTTTTATCAAAGATGGTGTCCAGTTTTCACCTCAGTCAGGTGGTTTCTCTGCCATCCTTTTCTGAGTCACAGGATTCTGAGGAGGCCCATCTTCATAAACTGGATGTCCGTAAGGATCTCAAGCCTGATTTAACACTGACTTGGTCCTTTCAGTGCTCCGAGAGGCTCTGTCTTGTTTGGCGGTCATTGGAAAGACAAGGCGGCTTCTATTTCCTGGTGGATCTGGGAAGCTATTGCATCTCGCATATCTGTTGAAGGGGCGACGGTGCCCTCGGGCTTGTGGGCCCACTCTACAGTTTCTCAGGCATGGTCTTGGGTGGAGTTTGGTCTGGTTCCCCCCCCTAAGGACATTTGTAAAGTGGCGATGTAGTTTCTCTTCATTCCTTTGTGTGATATTGCCATCTGTATGTGCAGGCCCGACAGGACATGGGGCCAGGGTGTTGCAGGCCAGTGTTTTGGTTCCCACCTGTTGTTAGTACTGCTTTGCTACGTCCCATTCATCTGGAATGAACTGGAAGGTGACATTAGACCTTACCTGCTAATTTTCTTTCCTGAAGTTCCTCCAGTCCAGTTCAGGACTCACCCGGAATGTGTTTCTCAGTAGGGTGCTGTCTTGTGTTTGCCCTTGCAGAATTAGATTTGAGTGGGTGTGTTCAGAACCACATGTGTTCGGTTTCAAGGGTGTCTGCCCAATTGTCCTTAAAGTTTAGAGTCTCTTGCATTTTCTGTTCAGGGTTTTCGCCAGCTTTACAAAAAAATGGGGTTAATTCCCTCATAAGAGTAAGTTTTTACTGGTGGACCCCTTTGGGGTTTGGGAGGAGTTGGTTGAGTGGTTCCTCTTGTTGCTTTTTTCTGAGAGAGGGCATGGCTGTCGGAGAATTGGGGCTGGGCTCTTTTTTTTTTTTTTCTCTTCTGGCTATTGTTGGTTGGTACAGGCTACTTATAGCATACTTTGTTTGTGTTCTCAGTCTCCACCTGCTAGTAGATCAGCCTAACCCACTTGTCTGGACTGGACTGGAGCTATTTCAGGAAAGAAAATTAGCACGTAAGGTCTAATTTCACCTTAAGGGGCCTTAATATGAGCTGTGGTCCTTGTCTTATACTGCAAGTGGTAGGTTGTCTATCTGTTTTGTTTTTAACCTGGCACATTGCAAGTAGAAGATGTCTGCATTGAAAAATGTGGTGGTATTCCGAAAATAAATCTTTGTCATATAGAATTAGAACTGTCCCTTAGAAGTGTGATTGTTCATAGAATAACAGATTCTCTTGCTGGGTGTTTCTACAGTGATGTGGGTTTTCTTCATAGAATCACAAGTACTGCATGATCACACAGCCTCTTAATGTTACCTCTTGTATATTGCAGGTGGTGGGTGTCTCTGCAGTGGCTGGGACGGGGTTGGATGAATTTTTTGCACAAGTGTCTCAAGCGGCAGAAGAATATCAAAGGTATCTCTTGAAATGTTGTTCTGGGATTTATGCTACCACACTTTGCATAGAACATGAACACACCAGTTATCGTTGCAGAGTGCACCTCTGCTTTGTCAAACCTCTTCATACAGCAATCATCTGAGTCTGCATTCATAGAGGGCAGTTTTCTAATAAATTGCCTAGGCTGGGAATCCAAATTGTTCACCTGTTTTGTGAATATTTTATAAAGACACATAGGGCCACCTATGTGATTTAATAAAATAACCTTAAAAAACCCCTGTCTGTCAGAATCACAGATACAATACAAGTGCATACTTTACACATGTCGGAAGCAGATGTAAATATACCTAACTGAAATATGTGCATAAGTACATATTTTATAACCTGCCTACGCACTTCCATCCAGACTACATCCTCGAACGTGCCTACAGATGGGTTGCATAAAAGTATGCATTTTCTTGTCGCTGCACTGTTATTAAATGCTGTTCAGTCGATATTGACTCATGGTGACTCTGTGGATAGTAGTCCTTAACTCTATTCAGTCTTCAATCAGGTGGGGACAGTTTTATAAGAGGCTTTTAGGTGTATAAAATAGGATTTGCTTGCAGAAACTCCTTTATAAACATACCCCCCACTCCCCCCCCCCCCCACCCCGGAAAACTCATATCAATTCAGTCAAATAGCCACGCAGAGTGCACTTTCTGTTTAGAAGGTGCATTTGCTCTGTGTGGCCCTTTTGGATTTGATAAATGAGTATATGTTGCCAACTCAGCCACACACAACTGCCCTTTGAATGAGAACGTTTTACATATAAGAGCAAGAAGTGAAAGTAATGAGTACTGAATTGACATTTATTGATTTATTTAACAGGTTTTTTTATACCGCTTTATCATTTCAGTCAAATCTGTTTATATTGTAACTTAAACTTCGTAATGTACATTAAACAGGGACATTGATAACTTGTACTTTTGAAACATGTTCATCCCGTAGCAATCTTTCTTTCAATTTGGACACACAGAATTTCTCCAGAAACGAGCAAGAAGTCAGTCCTCACATATAGGTGACGCCAACTGAGCCATGCGCGGAGCATCTCCACAGCTTTCAAAGAGAGCCTTTGGGAGATGCCACCACGTATGCGTAGTCCCCTTCCCGCCGAAGGGTGCCATCTTGCTCAGTCTCCTTTTCTGCAGAGCCCTACAGACGTTCGTTTCGTCCCCCGAAAAAAAAAATAGATTTTCTCATACAATTTTTGTACCGTTTCCGGCTTGTGCCGGTTTCTTTCCCACTCAAGACCCGCTGCAATCGCACCGGACCTCGAAGTACATTTTTGGTCCTGATTTTTTCCATCCCAGCACTTTTGCGCCTTGTTTAACCACTGGCCGCGTCGAGAGTCTTAGACCTTGGTGGGGTTCTTTTTCCTCCAATGGCTACCGGCTTTAAGAAATGTGATCGGTGCCCCAAAAACATGTCATTCACCAACACTCATGATTGTTGCCTCTGGTGTTTGGGTGCCGACCATAACTCTGAGGAATGCTCCTTGTGTAAGAAAATGTCCGTGAAGGCCATTCAGAGCTGTCGGCTTAAGCAGGATGACGTATTCCACAAGGCAGACTCAACCCGTCTCCCCAGTAGCCTCACACCCGAAGGCCCCTCCCTGATCCTTGGACTCGCATAAGGCCTCTGTGGCCCCTCCGCGGGCCCGCCAACACTCTGAGCAAGGGTCGCCGGAGCGTGCGCTTAAGAAGAGGAAAACCTTGAGAGTCTTGCCGGAGAAGCAGACAAGCATGGGAAATCCTGTGCCTGGTCCCTTAGTCCTGCGACCTCCGAGCGGGAAGCATGTGTGTTGGCCTTGGAATACAGCGTTTCTGTGTTCCTTGCATCATAGTGAGTGCTGACCCCTGGCCCCACCGAGAGCAGAGGGACCTCAACCTCGGACTCCCCGGGCCACCACTGTGATCGCTGAGAGCCAGATGCCTTGGATGGATCCTCGGCAATTGTCTCATTCTCGTTCCCGATCCTTGGGAGCGAGATCTTCGCAGGCGAGTGCTTCTGGCTCCAGCCATGCCCCTGCCTCGAAGCATGTGGTACCGGAGTCACCGGCCCTCCTGCAGCCAGAAGACTTCGAGTCCTCCTCGGACTACTGTGATTTGGAGTCCGATGTCGAGATGTCCCTGTAGTCCCGGGCCCACTGGGACCTCCTCTCAGACCCGTCTCCCACAGCTGCTAAGCGCCATTCTCCGCTCGAGGATACCTCTTTCCTCGAGTTTGTTCGGGATATGGCATGGGCTCTCTCCCTCACGATGGAGCTGGAGGACTCGTGTATGGAGGAATTAGATATCCTCCAGTACGAGGCACCACCGAAAGAGACCCTGATGGCCCCTATGCCTTCCATCCTCACTAGGCTTCTCTGGATATGGGAGACCCCAGCCTCTGTCCCCATCGTGAGCCGTCGACTCGACACGATTTATCGTGTCCAGCACGGCCAGGATTCTGCAAAGCACAGCTCCCGCACACCTCCATGGTGGTTGAGTTGGCCATGTGCCAGCAGAAAAGCCCAAAAACGTACTCTGGGCGGGAGTCTCTGTATTGCCTCGCCAGGATATTAAATTCAAGAGCAAACAGCCACACGTGCATGGTATTTAATGAGCTATTTAATATGACAATTAGCTAGACAATATAACAATAAGTTAGTGATATTACAATGACAACACAACAGTTAATAGTATTGCATTGCATCTCCAAACTCCTTGACATCATTGCAGGGCAATAAAGCAGTGCACCACCAAACTCTCTGATATCATCACAGCCCCTTTATCATTAGCTGGGAGAGCCACAGCAAAGGCTGGAGAAAAGTCTGGGATCCTTCATGTGCTGGCCAAGCGGACATCAGCTCTCTGCCTGCCTGGATTTTTCTAGCTCTTTTTATAGGCTGTAACAAATGTGTCACAGCTGGACTGCATGACTCCTCACATGAGGTTTTCCCTACAATTATTCTCCACGCCATACACCTTTGATAAACAATAATTTCTGACCAGTTCTTCTCCAGCCCCTTTGTTTGTTCTCTGAGTTAATAAACAATTCTGGTCAGTCATTCCTGACAACTTTGGTCTCCGGGCTAGTAAACAATTCAAGTACAGCTGGCTCAGCATGATTCCTCACATACGAGATGGTTCAAAAATTTAATATTCCTTGCTGATTCAAAGAAATCTTTCATTTGTAATACAGTCCCGCACGCTCGATACTCTGGGGCGCAAATGTTACCAGGGCTCAATGCTGTCTTGCTGCATTCAAACTTACCAACTTTACATTGGCATGTTTCTGCAGGACCTGGCCAAGGAACTCGGTAGCTACACTGCAGGCCTTGATGGGGACCCTCTCCGGCATTTTCAGGCTCTGACGAAGTCTGTCGCGGAGTGTTCAAATACCTCTCCAGAGCCACTTATGACAGCTTCAAGTCTAGTGCCAGAGTGGCTGCCGCCAGCATTGGTGCTCGCCGCCAGGCCTGGCTGCAATCTTCAGACCTCAAGCAGTGGGTGCAGGAAAAGCTCCTGGATGGTCCCGTGCCTTGGCAAACAGCTCTTTGGCAAGCCAATAGAGGATAAGGCAGCTGAGTTCGAGACAGAGTACATCACTTGGATCCAACTCTCAAGAAAGACTTCTTCCACTCTTCCCAGGAAGAAGCCACAGGGGAAGAAGCTCACTTTCCTTCAGAAGAGCCAACCCTATAGGGGCTACCCGACCTACCCAGCTGTCTAGACCCCTCAGCATGATCCCCATCCAAGGGCAAAGGCACAGGCCAGGGACCACGCAAGCCCAAGGGTCAGAAGACCCAGACACCACCCCCAGCCCAGCCAGGGTCAGGGTTTTGATGCCATCTGCATAGCTCCTCTTCCTCTAGAGGACCAGCTCCCCACAGTGGAACATCTGGTCCACTTTGCCCACCGGTGGGCCCACATCATTACTGATGCCTGGGTCCTCCAAGTTGTCCAGGAGGGCTATCTTCTGCACCTGGAACAGACTCCTCGGCCCTTTTTTCCCAGGGAACCTCCTCGTTCTCCCCTACATGAGCCCTGCTAATGCAGGAGCTCATGGGCCTCCTCAGAGATGGGTTGGTGGAACCTGTGCCTAGCTCCTCAAGGGGGAAAGACTTCTATTCCAGATACTCCCTGGTCCCGAAGAGGATGGGAGGCCTCTGACCCATTCTGGACCTAAGGAACCTCAATAAGTTCCTGGTGCGCGAGATGTTCAAGATGCTTTCCCTTGAAACACTGCTTTCCTACGTCCAGCAGGGAGATTGGCTATGCTCCTTGGATTTAAAGGATGCTTACACTCACATCCTTATCCATCCCAGTCACAGAAAATACCTAAGGTTCATGGTCAGAGGCAACCACTTCCAATACAGGGTCCTTCCCTTCAGCCTCACCTCCACCCCAAGGATCTTCACCAAATGTCTGGCGGTGTTGGTGGCCTACCTTCGCCTCAAAAAGACCTACGTCTTCCCCATCTCGATGATTGGCTGGTCAAAGAGGACACGGCCTCGGAAGCCGGGGCAGGCTAGTGGCCGTGCTATTCAGGTCTTGCAGCGCCTGGGTTTCATGATCAACCATCTAAAATCCCAGCTCACTCTGACTCTAGTGCTGGAGTTCATCAGGGCCTGCCTCGACACCGTCCGGGCCAGGGCTTCCCTCCCCCTTGACAGAGCTGGGTGGCTCACGGCCCTCACGGCTGAGGTACAGCAGCACCGCGCAGTGTCTGCCTGCACATTGCTTCGCCTCATGGGCCACATGGTTTCCACGGTTCACGTGGTTCTCGATACCACCTCCACATGAGGGCGGCTCAGTGGTGTCTCCGTCTCAGTGGTCCCAGGCCACCAGACGATTCCGTGACAGAGTCACGGTGTTTCATCAGCTGACGGAATCCCTCACCTGGTGGCAGAACACTCAGCAACTGCAGGTGGGGATGGCTTTCAAGCCCCCAGAGGGTCCTCACAATGGATGTCTCCCTGACGGGCTGGGGTGCCCATTGCGGGGAGCTCCACCCTCAGGAAGCCTGATCCCCCAATGAGAGCTAACAGCAAATCAATCTGCTCGAGCTCAGAGTGGTCTTTCTTGTTCTCAAGGCCTTCACGCACCACCTGCAACTCAGTCTGTGCTTGTCCAGATGGACAACCAGATGATGATGATCTGTGTGAACAAGCAGGGCGGCAAGGGCTCCTTCGTGATCCGCCATGGGATCCTCCTTGGGGCAGTTTACCTACCGGGCCAGAACAATGTCTTGCAGACAGGCTGAGCAAGGTCCTTCAGCCGCACGAGTGGCGCCTGGACCTGGAGGTAGCGTGTGGACTTTTCCGGCTGTGAGGCTTCCCCAGCCTGGACCTCTTCACCAGTCCAACAAATTCTCAGCTGCCCCTATTCTGCAGTCCACAACCCCATCCCTCCTGGGTGGCAGCAGATGCCTTCCTTCTCTCGTGGTCGGAAGACCTGCTGTATGCCTTCCCTCCGACACCCTTGATAGCCCATACCCTCTTCAAGGCCCAACAGGACAGGGTGTTGATGATCCTCGTGGCCCCAAGGTGGCTCAGTAGCCTAGAGCTAGGGATTTCCATATGTGAGGACTGACTTCCTGCTTGTTTCTTGAGAAAGCGTAGTTGCTCACCTGTAACAGGTGTTCTCCAGGGACAGCAGGAATTGGTCCTCGCAACCCTCCCTCTTCCTCTTGGAGCTGCTGTGAATTTTTGGCCATCTTCTTAGTTGGGCTCTAGCTATGGCACCTGACTGAGCAAGATGGCACCCTTGGGTGGAAAGGGGATCATGCATGTGGAGTGGCATCTCCCAAAGGCTTTCTTTGAAAGCTGGGGAGATGCTCCACACAGGACTCCATTGGCGTCGACGTCACCCATATGCGAGGACAGCTGAGTAACTATGCTTTTTCAGTACATAGTCACTGATGGGGACAATCCTTTATAGATTACCCATGGAGGGCTTCAGAACTTGATCATGAAGCTACAAATCTACCTGACCCAACAAGTTGATCTCTTGTAGCTCTATGAGTGAAGGAACTTTGAGATTTTCAGTTCACTGAGGGTTACGGAACCATTCTCCCACTTCCATTTTTTGGAATCTTAGAACTCATGGGAGGACTCATAGCTTCAGATTGTGCCTCATTGGAGGACAAATAAATATTAACGGGACTCCTGCTTGGCTTGTGACCAGAAGCAGATCTCCTCCAAAAAACATGATTTAGCGTCTGCACAGATGATGACCAAGGCGGTGCCACATATGGGTGACGTCCCCGGTGGAGCCCTGCAAGAGAATGCTACCCAGCTTCCATTGGAAGTTTTGGGAGCCTCCATCGTGCATGCGCATCTGTCTTGGCACCATCTTATCTTCGGTCTGCTTTTTCCGTGGAACCCCATGGATGTGTTCCTGATCACTGCCAGAAAAAGTTGTTCTTTTGGCCCTTTGGGGTTCTCGTTTTTCAGTCTACCTGTTGTCGGTGCTCCAACTTGCATCTGCGCCAATTCCCCCCCCCCCCCCCCCCCCCGGGAGGTTTCGCTGTTTTGTGCCTCGGGACGTTCTTCACCTTTACCCTGGACTTTTTTTGCTGCTCAGTATTGAGCCTTTTGATCTTGCGTCCATTTTTCTTGTCATGTTGAAACAGGCTTCAAGAAGTGCACGCACCATTTTGTGCATTCAGCACCTTGGCCCTGACCACGAGCCCTCCACCTGTAATTTGTGCAGGCAGATGACCAGGAAGGGCCTCAAGGGCTGAGAGAAGCAGCATGAGTCTCTCCTTGGGCCATTGGACTCGGTGTCTTCTGCACTAGCATCAACATTGGCATCGAAACACTCGCTGGGCTCCACCGAGGCCTCAGAGTTGTGCGGTGCCCATGCACACTCAGAGCTGAGGGGCCATGGTAGCATGGAATGGAGGCTGTCCATTGAAATCTATTCAGAGCCACAGAAGGATTCACAGTCTGCCCCATTGACGTCAAAGGGGGGCGTTTGGGAACTATGACAAGCATGGGCATCAACACTGGATCCCTTTCCTGATGTGATATTGAGGATGATGGCCGGGAGAGACCTGAAAAAGTGTCCTGGCGGGAGGAGTTGACTCCCAAGGCCCTGGAGGGCCACCAGCAATCCCCCAATGCCTTGACCATCATGGAGTCCCTAGGACGAGGGCCAGAGTCAGCTGAGGTTGCAGTACTGGTCTCGACTCCCTTGGAGACAACAGTGTACAGGGCCTCCGAAGCGCATATGGTGGCTCTCTGGCTGCACAAGCTCCGGTGGCCCTGCCGTCCTTGGTGGTGTCACCGCAAGCCATGCAGCCTATTTTGGAGAGCCATGCTCTCCCTGCCAAGGCAGGGAAGTCGTGTCAGCGGTCTGAGTCCAAACTGGTTCCGGCCACCATCTCCTTATTCATTTGGGCTCTGATGCCCTGGCACATGGGCACCCGAAGGAGGACCGCCATTGGTCCCATCAGAGACATTCTAATCTGCTGAAGCAGCAGTGGCACCAGGAGGAGGCTTGGCACTACTTTGACTTCCTCGTGGAGTCAGACTCCGAGGGATGGGAGACTATGGGTGAATCCCCGGTTTCCAAGAGGAAGTCCCTGGACCTCCTGTCGGAACAGTCCTCTCTGTACGAGTGACGCACGTCGCCCCTGGAAGACATGTCTTTCCATGACTTCATCCAGGATATGGCATTCTTTTCTCCCTCGAGGTGGAGGATGAGCTAAGGGTGGAGGAGTTAGAGATCATCCAGTTCCCCTCAGCACTGACAGAAGCAGTCAGTAGTGTCCGTGCACAGGGCATTGAAGTGGCTCCTACTCAGGATGTGGGAGAACCTGTGATGGTGCCAGTCATCAGCCGCAGACTTAACTTGATATACTGGGTTTAGAAGTCCCCCGGGTTTGAGAAGTCTCAACTGCCTCACCACTCCCTGGTGACGGAGTCCACCATGTGGCGTATTAAGAGCTCGAAGACCCCCAAGCTGGGAGCAGAGGACGACTCAATAGCTTTGGGAGGCGGTGCATCCAGGGATCCATGTTGGTTGCCCGCATCCTGTCATACGAGCTATAGAAGGGGAACATCATGGGTGACCTCAATGAGTTTGGGTCCCTTGTCCCAGCGGAGCGCTTGTGGGCTGAGCCTTGCGCCAGCAGTGGCGTGCCAAGCTGCAGAAGGCTCAGCCCACATCCCAGCCTCAGCCGGGGGTGTGTTTTTGATGCCTTCCTCAGTAGTATAACCAATCACCTCCTTCCCCATGGGGTGCCCTCTCAAGTGGGCGATCGGCTGGTCCATTTTGCACACAGATAGTCCCTCATCACCTCGGGTGCCTGGGTGCTGCAGATCGTGCGAGACAGATATCCACTGCATTTTGCCCAGCTCCCACCTCGTTTTTTCCCAGGGAAGTATCCTCTAGACTCCCATCGAGCCAGTGTCCCCTGCTCAGATTGGGTGGGAGTTCTACTCCTGGTACTTCCTCGTTCCCAAGAAGACGGGGAGGGATTCCGGCCCATCCTGCACTTCAGGGACCTAAACCGCTTTCTGGTTCTAGAGAAGTTCAAGATGGTCTCCCTGGCTACGGTTGCTTCCATATCTCCTCAAGAGAGATTGACTGACTGTTCTCCTTGGATCTGAAGGATGTGTACACTGTCGCATCCGGATCCATTCTCTTCACAGCAAGTACCTGCACTTTATGATGGTGTTGACCCTCAGGGTCTTCACCAAGTGCCTGGCAATTGTCACTGCTTACCTCAGGGCCCTTGGGGTCTTCATCTTCCTCTACTTAGACGATTCGCTCATAAAGAGCTCCATGCCAGACAGCATGCGACATTTGGCCCACCTAACGATTCAGGTGCTTGAGCGGCTGAGATTTATCATCAACTACCCCAAGTCACACCTTCAACCTTCGCAGCAGCTTGAGTTCATTGGGGCCCTACTTGATACCACTCGCCTGCAGTGGCTCACGGAGGTGGTCACTGCCATCCACCGGAAGTGTCACACTATGGCTCGAGGGATGCTGCAGATGTTGGGTCACAGCCTCCATGGTACATGTGACACCAATGGCCCGTTTCAGAATGCGCCAGGCTCAGTGCATTCTAAGCACTTGGTAGCGGCAGGTCTGGTGGCAGTTACCAGGATCAGGTGGCAGTTACCGCTCATCTTGTGGAGTCCCTACAGTGCTGGCTGAACCCACAGCACTTGCTCCAGGGTTTCCCCTTTCAGTTGATGCTGCCACACCGGGTGCTAACCACCAATGTGTCTAAATTGGTGTGGGGTGCTTCCTTGTACAGCCTGTGTATGCAGGGCCTGTGGTTGATGCAGGAGAGCCTGCACCAAATATGTTTTTTGGAATTGCAAGTCATCGCAAAAACTCTCAAAGCATTCCAGACACATCCTTTGATTCAGATGGATAGTCAGGTGGCGATGTTCTATGTCAACAAGCAGGGGGCATGGACTCGTACCTCCTGTGTTGGGAGGAAGTGCATCTCTTGAAGTTCACCGTTGCCCATGGCATGGAATTGCAGGCAACCTATCTGCCTGGGGAATTCAATGCCCTGGCGGGCCATCTAAGCAGAGTCCTCCAGTCACACGAATGGACCCTCAACAGGAGGGTGGTGCAGCACATCTTTCAGGAGTAGGGTACTCCAACAGTGGACCTCTTCACCACGCTCACAATTCGCAGTTGAATTGCTTTTGCTCCCGCGTTGCTTCCAGGGACAGGCTGGCTTCGGATGCCACTTTCCTGCACTGGGGAATAGGCCTGCTCTATGCATACCCCTTCCCCCTGATTCCGCTGGTGGTGAAGATGTTGCTCAAGTTCCAAATGGCTAAGAGGACCGTGATATTCATCATTCTTTACTGGCCCAGGCAGCCCTGGTTCTCCCTGTTGCTTTAGCTCTCCCAACGGGAGCCTCTTCGGCTGGAGTGTGACCCCGACCTCGTCTCTCAGGAGGATGGGACCCTTCTTCATCCCTGGCCTTCACGGCTTGGATATTGAGCAGATGGTGCTGTCAGAGCTTGACCTGCTGGGGGTGGTGACTGATGTTCTCCTGACCTGCAGGAATTAGATAAGGCATTCTATGCCTTCAAGTGGCGAAGGTTCTCACGCTGGTGCAAGGACGGAGCACTGGATCCTTTCTCCTGCTCAGTGGAGAATTGCTGGAGTATCTCCTACATCTCTCTGATTCTGGCCTTAAGTTTACTCAGTCTGGTTTCACCTCAGCACGATTGGAGCCTACCATTTTGGCTTGGAAGGGAAGCCCATATCTGCTCAACCACTGGTGGCGTGGTTCATGCGGGGCCTGCTCCTTTCGAAACCTCTGATAAAAACCCCCGCTGGTAGCATGGGATCTGAATGCGATATTGGGACAGCTTCTATCGGCTCCTTTCAAGCCGTTGATATCCTTGCTGAAATTCCTGACCTGGAAGGTTGTGTTTCTCATGGCACTCACCTTGGCTTGCAGGATCAGTGAGCTTCACGCCTTGGTGGCTCACCCACCATACATGAGGTTCCACCATAACCAGGTGGTGCTGCGTACCCACCTGTGCTGCTTGCCTAAGGTGGTCTCAGCTTTCCACCTCGATCAGTAGGGCATTGCCCACCCTTTTACCCAGGCCTCATGCTAACAGGCCCAGCTACACACGTAGGCTGTAAATGTGCTTTGGTTTTCTACCTCAAGTGGACCAGACCGCACCATCATTCTACACAGCTTTTTGTCTCTCTTGACCCGAGCAAGTTGGGTGTGGCTGTGCGCGCTCTCCATTTAGGTAGCTGATTTGCATTTCCTTTGCCTATGCTCAGGCAGGTCTGAGCCTTGAGGGTCATGTCACAGCCCATAATGTCCAGGCCATGACTGTGTCCATGACTAATCTGCGCTTGGTCTCCACTGAGATTTGCAGGTCTGCCACGGCCATGACTCTGTCCATGGCTAATCTGTGCTTGGTCTCCACGGAGATTTGCAGGACTGCCACATGGTCCTCTGTCCATATCTTCACAGCTCACTACTGCCTGGATGGGGATTCTTGGCATGATAGTAACTTTGGCCAAGCCATACTCCATCATCTGTTTGGGATTTAGGTTCAACTCCTTCCCATCGGCCCTTCTGTCTGTCCAGGCTACTGAAAGAGTTGTCCTAATGTCGATGTCTGCAGTAGAGGTTGCATTGAATAAGTCCCAAAGAGGGACTACACATGCTATTTCTTCTGGTTCTCATTGCCCTAGTTGGGCTGTGTTTTCATGTTCGGTAGCCTGTAGCTTGGGGGTCCCATTCGTGAGGACCTCTTCCTGCTTGTTCACATAGGAAGCATAGTTACTCACCTGTAGCAGGTGTTCTTCGTGAGCAGCAGGAATGAGGCCTCGTAACCCTCCCACTTCCCTGCAGAGTTGTTTTGGCTACTAGCTTTTGTATCTTACTTGAGGATAAGATGGCACCATGGCAGGCAGGAAGGCAGGCATGCATATGTGATGGAGGCTCCCAAAAGCTTCCAGTGGAAGCTGGAGAGCGTTCCCGTGTGGGACTCTATCAGGTATGTCATTCATATGTGAAGACTTATTCCTGCTGCTCACGGAGAACACCTGCTACAGGTGAGTAACTACGCTTTATTCCTTTTTAGATGAATTTCAGATGATACTTTAGGCACTGGTACTAACATATTTAGAATTATTGTTCTTTGTATCTCGGTCTCCCTGAGAGATCTTTGAGAGCTATGCAGGTTGTTAAAAATGCTGCTGCATGCCTTCTTGCAAGTGTTTCACAATTTTGAAAATATTTTCCCATCTCTACAGGGATTACACTGGCTCTCTGTTGTGTGGCGAATTGTTGTCTGGTGTTGACCTTAATTCAAAAGACGCTTGGAAGTGAAGCAGCATTCTATTTAATAATGCTCTAAAATTTTATAAGCTGACCCATGCTTTATGATTTGAGAATACCTATTTGTTACATATTCCCTCTATATGACACAATTCATCTAGCTGAAATACAAAGAAGGGCTTTCACAGTTGCTGACTTGATGGGATTATAATTGATTGAGAACACAGTGACAAGTAGGAAACTACTGAAGGCATTGTTCTTTAAACAGGCATTCATAATGTAAATATGGATTGACTATATAGTCTGGATACGAGATGTTAGATCTGCTGTATATTGCTGGCTTATGAAATTTTTATATGCTAGGCGATGTCAGTAGCAGTTTTATGGGACATAAGAACATAAGATATGCCATACTGTGTCAGACCAAGGTCCATCAAGCCCAGTATCCTGTTTCCAAGTGGCCAATCTAGGTCATAAGTACCTAGCAGTCTCCCCAAAAGACACAGGTTCCTCAATGCTTGTATTGGGGCAAGCAGTGATATCCTGGATCCCTTTTAATAATGGTTTTTGGACCTTTCCTCCAGGAACTTGTCCAAACCTTTTTTAAACCCAGCTACACTAACAGCTTTTACTATATCCTTTGGTAACAAAATTCCAGAGTTTGATTACATGTTGAGTGAAAAAATATTTTCTCTTATTAGTCTTAAATAGGTTACCCTGTAGTTTCATTGCATGTCCTCTAGTCTTTTTATATTCTGATGACATAAACAATTGATCTATGTTTACCTGTTCCACTCCATTCATTAATTTATAGACCTCTATCATATCTCCCCTCAGCTGTCTCTTTTCCAGGTTGAAGAGCCATGGAGTCCATGTGTGTTCTGTTTTAATTATGTATGTATCATTTTGCACTCAGAATTGTGGTTAGGTGGGCTATAGATTTTGTATATAAAAGTAAAGGAGATGATGGATCTTATCAAAGACTGCTATAGCACCCTCCAGAATTTGTAAACAATTACTTCATAAGAGTTACCAAGAAATCGGTGCATCAAGATGTCATGAAACAGTACTGTTGTCAAAGGAAATGTTATGTCCAGTATTCATGCCAAGGCTGCAATGGCTTCGGAAGCCTTGGCAAAGAGAAGACATCAAAACTCATGAACTTCCATGCAATATAAACCCCAAACAGTTTTTCATTACTCCATTGGACATAATTGTGTAGTTCCGCTTATCTCCAGGAACAAGCTGGAATGTAGTCTTCACATATGGGTATCATCGGTACCAACGGAGCCTGCACGGGAGCACTCCCCAGCGTCCAATAGGGAAGCTTTTGGGAACATCCCACAGCGCCTGCGTGCTGCCTTCCCGCCTTTCCCAACTGGCCCTCTCCAGTTCTTCGTTTTCCGCGGAGCCGACAGGTCGCACATCCTGTCACTGCAGAAAAAAATCCCTTCTTTTCTTCTTTTTTAGTGGTCGTGTCTGCCTTCCCTCGACACTACACCGGTACCTCCGGTGGTTCTTCTTTCTTTTCTTAAAAAAAACCAACTCTTTTTTTTTTTTTTCTGGTGTCTTTCCAGTAATTTTCTCTCAGGTGTCACGCGCCATTTTGGGCACTAGACCCAACTTTTCCTTCAGAATGGAAAAACCCGCTTCGGGTTTTAAAAAGTGTTACAAGTGTGGCGGTACCATCTCCGTCACCGACAACCATGAGTGGTGCCTCAAATGTTTAGGTCCTGACCCCTCTATCTCAGAGTGTGTTGCCTGTGGGATGATGTCGAAAAGGGGCCGGCAGAACTGAGCTGCTAAGCTTAGCACCCTTTTTCCCTCTGATGCAGCCTCCGTGGCACTGACGTCGTCTAGGGCTTCGTCTTTCTCCCATGGATCTCGGGTAACTAAACATAAATCTAGCCGGTCCTCAAAGTGTAGATCTCCTTCTAGACAGCGCGATGCCTCTGGCGTTGCCCTTGAGGGACTTTCACCGGCAAAATTACCCCGGCGGGAGGCTTCAGCTTCCAAAGCACCAACAGGGCTCCAGGATGTTCTCGAGGCTTCAACCTCGGCAGAACTACTGGTGCCATGCTCTGGGGTACTGGCTGCTTCTTCCAGTACCGATACCCAAGTATTGGCAGCGTCGATAGACCAGAGATTCTTGGCTATTGAACACAGTCTGGCGGCTCTTCTCATGGCCTCGATGCCCTTGAAACTGCTTCAGACAATTCAACCGGTACCGGCACCGACTGCATCGACATCGGCTCATGCGTATCCATCCAGTATCGATAGATCGGTACCGATACCGTGCCTTGCACGATCACCCAGATTGGAGATACTTTGAATCCTCGGATGAGTCTGAAGACTCTGAAAGCTCTGCCGATGCCAGAGTACTTCTTCCTGAGGATTCTTCTTCTCCTCAGCGTAGGATGTCTCCACTAGAGGATATGTCCTTTCAGGATTTTATCCGAGATGTGGCTTGAGGTCTTTCCATCACAGTGGCTCCTGAAAGAGCCTAGGGCAAAGGAATTTAGAAATCCTGCAATACCCTAAAGCTCCCAAGGAGGCAGCTACCTTACCTATTCATGAGATCTTGCATGATCTCATGTTAAGGATTTGGGAAACACCTCTAACCACATCTCCTCACTCTCAAACTCAACACCATGTATCGAGTTCCTCCTTGTCCTGGATTTCAGAAGACTCAATTACCACACCATTCCATGGTGGTGGAGTCAGCAGTGAGAAGGATAAAGAGTGCAAAAAGACATGCATCTAATCCTCCAGGACATAAGTGTAGGACTCTTGACGCCTTTGGACGTCGAACCTTCCAGGCTTCCATGCTTTCTGCTAGGATCAGTTCCTATATCTTATATATGGGAATGTTCCTTAACCCTTTCCAGGCCGAGCCCAAAACTCTCGGGATCCAAAATTCTGACTAAATATTCCTATCAAATGGTATATAATACATGGCCATAGCAGAAGGAAAATTACTATTAGAACATATTGAATAAGACGGGTACAATTTTCCTGAAATATGCAAAAATTAACCCGGCTGCAGAATGTGGATTAAAAATTTAAAGTAGGCCTTCAAAGGGTTAAGGAGGTCACAGGAGATTTAGAGCTTATGAGCCCTCTCCTTCCTGATAAGAGGCAAGATTATCTGGCCCTTGTCAAACATGCTCAGGATGTTTCCAAGTTTGTGAATCGTGCAGCTTTTGACTGCTTTGAGTGCATAAGCAGAACCTCTGCCATTGCCATAGGTGCACGTAGGATTGCCTGGCTCCAGGCATCTGACTTGGAAATTTGGGTACAGGATAAATTAGGGAATATTCCTTGCACAGGAGAGAATCTAACGGGATAGATGCTGACAATATCACTCTAAATAGATTGTCTAAATCTACAGCTGATCCTGTGAGGAAAAAGTCCTCTAAGAAACCATTCTTCAGTAAGAAGAAGTAGTTTTATCCCTCCTATACCCAACAGGGGCATTGCTTAGGTCAGTCTGCCCAAAAGGGACAGCAGCAACAACCTAGGCAAAGAAAGGCAAAAGCAGCTAAGCCTCAACCGGCTCAGCAGATTCAGCCTCCACAGGGGCTTTGACTCCTATTTAGAGAACTTTGCCTTCCTGGCCCTGAACGGCCCAGAACCCTCCACCATCCCAGGAAGGTTATGTCATTTTGCCCCCAGATGGGTTCACATAACAGCAGAAAATTGGACTCTGTCTATTGTAAGAGAGGGGTACAAGCTCCATTTCCTCAGCATGCCCCCTCCCACAATGGTAAGACAGTTCAATTCTCAGACGTCTCTCAATGACCAGTTAGGGCAAGAGGTCACTGTGCTTATTGCCCAAGGGGCAATAGAAGAGGTACCCATTCCCCAACTGGGTACAGGGCTTTGCTGCCCATATTTCCTTATTCCAAAGAAAACAGGAGGACACAGACCCATTTTAGACATCAGAGAATTGAAAAAATTCCTATTCAAAGAGAAGTTCAAAATGATTTCTCTAGGAACTCTGCTGCCATACCTTCAGAGTCAGGATTGGCTTTGTTCTCTAGATCTCAAGGATGCGTACACTCATGTTCTCATCCATCCAACTCACCGAACGTTTCTTCGCTTTCTGTGTCAAGGGAAGCACTACCAATACAGGGTTCTTCCTTTTGGCCTGGCCTCTGCACCAAGGGTGTTCACAAAATGCATGGCTGTGGTGGCAGCATTTCTCCGCACACTAGGAATATTTGTCTTCCCTTACTTAGACGACTGACTCATTCGAGCCCCTTCAGAGCCAGAGGCCAGGGTTGCTCTCTCTTGCACAATGCACATCCTTCAGTAATTGGGACTTGTCATAAACTTCCCAAAATCCAACCTTGCTCCCACTCAGTCCCTAGAGTTTATAGGAGCTCTGCTGGATACCAGACAGACAAGGACCTACCTTCCACAGCCCTGCTGCCTTCGCATTGTGCAGTTAGCTTCCCAAGCAGTGCTAAAACCTCACCTCACTGCTCGGGAAATGTTACAATTGCTAGGCCACATGACATCCACCGTGCATGTGGTTCCTTATGCTCGCCTTCATATGAGGGCAGCCCAGTGGACTTTATCCACTCAGTGGACTCAGGCGTCAGGTTGCCTGTCAGACAAAATAGCAAACTCAGATCGCCTTATTTTGTCCCTCAAATGGTGGCAGTCACCCCAAAACCTTTTGGTGGGGTCTCCTTTTCAGCAACCCTCACCCCAAGCCACTCTAACAACAGATGCTTCACAGGTGGCTTGGGGTTCCCACCTGCAAGGCCTCTCTACCCAGGGTACCTGGACTCCACAGGAGGCCTATCTACATATCAATCTCCTGGAACTCAGAGCAATCTTCCTTGCTCTTCGAGTATTCCACACCCAGCTCAGCTACAAGACAGTCCTAGTTCAAACGGACAATCAAGTAGCCATGTTCTATGTGAACAGGCAGGGCGGAACAGAGTCTCTGTCGCTCTGCAGCGAAGCTTTGCGACTATGGGCCCTCCCCAGAGAGCATCAGATTCATCTCTTTGCGGTGTATCTTCCAGGCATTCAAAACTCTTGGGCAGACAGACTCAGTCAAGTTCTGTTTCCACACGAATGGTCTCTCCATGCAGACCAGGTGGCCAAAGGTTTTCAAATTTGGGGAACCCCGGACAAAGACCTCTTTGCAAGTCCACTGAATGCCAAACTTCCCCAGTTCTGTTCCAGAATTCCGGCTCAGGGTTGTCAGGCCAGGGATGCTTTCCTCTTTCATTGTGGCCAGGACGTCCTGTATGCCTTTCCTCCCATTCCCCTAATTCCCAAACCCCTCTTCAAGCTTTAGAGAGACAGGGGTCTTATGATTCTCATAGCTCCGCATTGGCCACGGCAAATGTGGTACCCTCTGTACTTACATCTCTCTCAAGCTCTGCCTCTGGAGTTAGGATCTGCTCCGGATCTCCTTTCTCCAGAGGACGAGATGCTGTGGCATCCCAATCCCCAGTCTCTGTATCTCAGGGCCTGGTTGCTGAAAGCCTAGAACGTCACGGTCTTAACCTTTCTCAACAGGTAAAGGATATCCTTTATGCTTCCAGGAAGCCTTCCACAAGACGCTCTTATGCATTCAAGTGGAAAAGGATTACCATATGTTGCTCGCAGAAGGGTCTTAACCCTCTTGCGATACCTCTGGAATCATTACTGGAGTATCTCCTTCATTTATCTAATGCGGGGATTAAGACCAATTCAGTGAGAGTTCATTTGAGTGCTATTGCAGCTTCTTTCAAGCCTCTAAATGGACAACCTATTTCCTCTCATCCTTTCATAGCGAGATTTATGAGAGGCCTTTTTTACTAAGTCTCCCATTAAGCCACCACCGGTGGCATGGAACTTTAAATCTGGTTCTTGGGCAGCTCATGAAGCCGCCTTTCGAACCATAAGCATCTTTGAAATTCCTTTCCTGGAAGGTCATCTTTCTTATTGCAATCACATCAGCACGTTGCATCAGTGAATTGCAAGCGTTGGTGTCTGATCCTCCTTATACAAGGTTCCATCATAAGGTAGTCCTTAGGACTCATCCACACTTTATGCCAAAGGTGGTGTCACCTTTTCATTTAAACCAAGCGTTTTACCTTCCTGTATTCTTCCCGAGGCCCCACGCCTCAAATGCAGAAAGGAATCTTCATACTTTGGCCTGTAAGAGGGCTTTGGCCTTTTACTTGCAAACAACACAGCAACATAGAAAGTCCTCTCAACACTTTGTTGCTTTTGATCTTAGTCAATTGGGACTTCCAGTCTCCAAAAGAACACTGTCCAGCTGGATTGCACAGTGTATTTCTTTTGCCTATGAGAGTAAGAACCTTCCTCTTGAAGGCCATGTCACAGCTCACAATGTGCGAGCCATGGCAGCCTCTATGGCTCATCTTCACTCTGTGTCTATCGACGACATCTGTCGAGCAGCTACTTGGGCTTCGGTTCATACCTTCACAGCCCATTACTGCTTAGACAAGGACTCCTGCTGGGATGCCTTGTTTGGTCAGGCTGTTCTTCAACACCTGTTCCATACTTAATCAACTCCTACCCACCATCCCTGGTAGGATGCCAGAGATCCATGGGAGGAAGTGGAGCCCTTTCACAGGGGCACACAACTTCTGGGGCCTTCTCCCTGGCATTTGCAGCTAGGGAGTCCCCATATGTGAAGACTACATTCCTGCTTGTTCCTGGAGATAGCATAGTTACTCACCTGTAATAGGTGATCTCCGGGAATAGCAGGAATTTAGTCTTCACAACCCACCAACCTCCCCTAGGAGTTGTATCTCTCTATCTCTCTCTCTTTCCCTCTCTCTTTGTCTCAGCTTTAAACTCAACTGGAGAGGGACAGTTGGGAAAGGCGGGAAGGCAGCACGCAGGTGCTGTGGGATGCTCACAAAAGCTTTCCTGTTGGACGCCCGGGAGCATTCCCACGCAGGCTCCGTCGGTACCGACGAAAACCCATATGTGAAGACTAAATTCCTGCTGTTCCCGGAGATCACCTGTTACGGGTGAGTAACTATGCTTTATCAGTTTTGCCAGTAGAAGGATGTCTTGGTCTCTTCTAGGACCCTTGGGCCATGATTATTTACAGATTCATGACACTTAACATCAACATCCAGGGATATTGGGTTCACTTTCACTTGTTACTGCCATCCTAGCCATTAAACAGTGTATTTCTAATCGTCCAATCCAGATGACTAAGTTATGCTCATCTACCAGCAGGTGGAGACTGAGTAACAGCAAACTTGAAACATACTATAAGTAGTCTGTGCACCTGACTACAGCCAGTATTTTGCAGTTTCCAGCAGGTATATGAGCATAGCCTGTGCAGCTGGACGTTGGTTTTGGGACCGCAGGTAGCAGGCCCAGGGTTCAGAACTCTCTAGAGCTAGCTCCCTCCTCCTTCTCCCCTAGCTGCCCCTCAGTAAGCACCTTCCTTCCTCCTCCCCAAACTTTGGGAATGGGCCAGGTGATGAGCAGGGTCTTGAGCCTTAATGGGGAGGGGGGGGGGGGAAATCTGTGAAGGCCCAGACACTGATGAGCAGCAGCAGCTCAATGGCCTTTGGCGGTGGCTGCTGGGTAAGTCTGGGGTGGGTGCCGGTGTGGTCAGTGGCCTGAAGGGGGAGTTGGTGCTGAGTTGGTCGGAGCCATGGTGCACATGGCTGACTCAGATGACTGTTAATGTGCGTCCTGCAGCAGTCATTGGGTACAGCTCTCGGAAGTCAGGCTGTGCCACAGCTGCATGAAGGAAAGCGTGGCTGCTGCCAATCAGCTTGAGGGTGCAGGAAACAAGCAGGGCAGGTTCCTTGAGCAGGATCGCACACCCAGGGATGGTGGAGGCTGTGCGGTTTTGGCAGGAACCACTGCCATTTTGAATGCAGCAAGCACTTCATGTTGGGAGGGCTCGGGGCATCCTGTGTTGCAGCCTATGGTCATTTTGTCTGCTGGGACACAGATGGAGCTTGCTGGAGTGGCTTTAGGAGGGAAGGAATGCTCCTTTTTCTCTCAAATTTGTTCTCTTGTTTCACCAGGCCTTCTGCTTGAAGCTGGGGTTGAGTGAAAGGCCTCCAGCCCTCAGTATGTTTCCCCTGACAAAACAGGGGGCTTCTACAGCAGTTAAGCACCTGCGTAGGGAGCGACTGGAGGATGGTGTTGAGGCGGTTAGATTTTTGGGGCCCTTTTGAGAGGGGCCTGCGCACCTCTTGGAGGAGCAACTTCAGGAGGTGTTGGAGCAGAGGGAGATCCCTGGTAGGTGAGAATCCGATGGCAGTGTGGATTTTTTATAGGGATGAGCTCCCCTCTGTTATCTTGCAGTCCTTAGCGGCATTGTGCATAGCGGAGGAGCAAAGCCTGGAGCCCTCAAAATCCACGGAGGAACCACTGCTGGAAGGTATCTGTAAACCTCCCCAGTCTTTTCCTGTTCACATGGTGTTGAAGGCGATGATTGCGGAGGAGTGGGACTCTCTGAATGCAGCCTTGCATATTGGGGTATGGTCAAAGTTTTATCCGATTCCTCCTGAGGAGCAAGAGAAGTTGTGCCTGTCTTGTATGGATGCACTTGTGGTAGTGGTCACTTGGAAGATCATCATTCTGGTGGAGGGTGGTACTTCCTCAAAGGACCCACAGGATCGTAGGACGGAAGCTTTGCTTAAGCAGGCCTTTGAAGTGTCAGCTTTGGCTCTATGGGGAGCCATTTGTGGTGCTTGCATAGCTAGGGCATGTCTGGTGGTCTCGGAGGCTCCCCGAGGACTCCCTGGCAGAGTCTGTGGGCTGGGCAGAGGCAGCTAGGTTGGAGTCCATTTTGGCATTTTTGGCAGATCTGCTCTATGATTTGTTACGGGCATCAGCGAAAGATAAGAGATGCAATCAGAAAGTGTCGTGACTTGTGCAACAACATACAAAGTATAACACTGACAGTTGTTGCACTCAGTCTCCTTCAAAGTATACTCCTTCTACCCAATCAACACCCTTTTGTAACGTTATTTGCCAATCCCAAAAACCTCCCTCGCTAGTCCTGCCTGGTTTCTCATAGTGCTTATACATTGCTATTACATGATTATGTCCTGACTGTTTTCACTGCTGTTACATTGCTGTTACATTGCTGTTACATTGCTGTTACATTGCTGTTACATTGCTGATATATTGCTGCCCCAATTGATACATTGTTAATACATTGTTGTTACATGGTTCTGCCCTAACTAGCACACCGTTGTTACACTGTTACACCATCCACCCCCACAACATTGGCCTAAAACTGCCTTTAGTGTTTGATCTCTGTAACCCTTTACCTAGACTTGCCGGTCCCGTGCCTAGAGTAAGTTTCCTACATAGGCCACCCTGAAAATGCACCCAATTCTGACTCTAACCCTTATCCTCCTTACCTCCTGGTCACCCAATCTATTGCATGCCTTTAACCTTGGCACCAGTCACATCCCGATCCTCTACAACAATGGGAGAAAATGGTCCGAAATCCCTCACCACCCCACGCCAAGAACCAATACGTCCCATCCTCACCTACTACACATCCCCTTGCAGAACCTTAAGAAGAACCAAACCAAAAAACACAATCACCAACACTTACTCAAATGTGCACTTATAAATGCCAGATCCATACGCTCGAAATGGCCGGTAACCAATGACCTGATCTCCCATCATGACCTCGATATCCTAATGATAACTGAGACATGGCTATCCGACTGTGACAACGTTCTCATCAACCAGATGTCAGCACCAGGTTTCTCTATCTACGCCTGCCATAGGACCAACCAGAAGGGAGGCGGTACACTCATCCTCACCAAATCCGAACTTCAATTCAAACTAAGCGACGCCTCCAGCACAACCCACCTAGACATGCTCTCCATAGAAAACGAACACTGCACAATCAACCTACTGTACCGAGCACCAACATCTTCACCAGATGACCTTCCAACAATAATTGACCTTGCCTGTAACTCAAATAACCCACGCTCCCCAAGTTGGTTAATAGGAGATTTTAACCTGCCTTCCCTGCAAGATGCACATTCATCAGCCTTCCTTGAAGCAATGCACGACCTGGGCTACGAGCAACTCGTCGACTCCCCTACCCACAGTAAGGGGAGCAAACATGACCTGATCTTTGCTCCCCAGACCGCTATCAACTCAACCCATCACCTTGTGATCTCAATAACTCCAGTACCCTGGTCTGACCATAACCTACTCACATTTCACATACCCACCAACTACTACAGCAATAACGGTAACAAAGCACAGGCCACTCCTAGAACCACGACGACACGTTTTCGGCCCCTCGCTAAGGACGAAGTCCTTGAGAAGGTCTTACCTCTCCTCACCAATGCATCCCTTGAACCAGATGTATTGGTATCCAACTGAGATGACGCTCTCAGAACCGCCGCCTGCCTCCCAACCTCTAGCAAGAAACCAAAGAAACGTGAACACGCACCATGGTACTCTGAAGACCTGAGAGCATCGCTCCTCTGCAAACTCGAGAGACAGTGGCGCCAGACCCGGACCTCCGAGGCACTCTGCGCATACTCCTCACACCTACAGACACATTGAGCAAAAACGATGGAAAAAAGAAAACATTACCATTCAGATATACTGAAGCGGTCGATGAACACACCATATGACCTGTTCAATATTGTGAAATCCTTAACAGGTGACCCGGCACTTGTTTAAACACCCATGCCCCAGCCACAGGACTACTCTAACTATCTACATTCGAAAATGATCCAGACTAACATGAATACAACCTCTACAACCCTCTCCACCCCACATGAAACTTCCCATCCAGCCCCTTTGCTTAAGTTCTGTGAGGTATTCAATAAAGAGATCCAAGACATCATCTCCTCTATCAACCTCACCACTGCTCCCAACGACCCCTGCCCAGCCAGCTGGATTAAAGAGTTGTGCCACGACCTCAGTCCTGCCTTAAGCAGAATTCTGAACCAATCCTTCTCAACAGGATCCTTCCCAAAAAGCCTAAAACATACATCAATCCGTCCACTGTTGAAGAACAGCAAACTCGACCCCTCTAAAGTCGAATCTTTCAGACCAATCTCGAGCATCCCCCTGCTTGCCAAAATCATTGAGAAGGTAGTCCAGCGACAGATTCAACAGCACATTGACACTGAAGCACCACTTGACCCATCCCAACACGGCTTTAGGGAAGCACACAGTGTTGACACTATCCTCACAACCCTCTTTAACAACCTAGTCACAGGAATTGACAACATCCACCAAGGATTTGTTCTCATCTTTATGGACATCGCTGCCACTTTTGACTCGGTGAACCATGAAATACTACTACTCCGTCTCAAGGAAAAAGGGATACAAGGCTCAGTGCTAGCATGGTGTAAATCTTATCTGGCCAACAGATGGTAACAAGTCAGAACAGGCTCCACCACCTCAGAGCCATTTCCACTGAAACAAGGTGTGCCTCAGGGTTCGTCCCTATCTGCACTGATGTTTAACATCTACATGCAGCCAATCTGTGCCCTAATCCGCTCTTTCAATGTTCAATGTCTTGCCTATGCAGATGGCATCCTGATGTACAATTCCGTTCAAGATCGATCATCCAGACTTCTCACCAATATTAAGATGCTTCGATGCAGTTGCAGACTGGCTCCTATCACAGAACTTATGGATTAACCACAGCAAAACTGATGTCCTATTTGTTACAAGGAATCAGAAGTTCACGCCACCTTCCTCCTTACAAGTCAACAATGCTGAGTTGAAAACCAAACCCACAATTAGTTACCTAGGCATTACACTCGACCAGCGGCTCGACATGTCAGCTCATGTGAAAAACACCACAAAAGTAATATACCATAAGATCCGGACTCTACGACATCTCCGCCCCTTACTTGACTTCACCGACTACCGAACAATCTTCCAAGCCTTGGTACTCCCACATCTCGACTTTGCTAATATCATCCTCCATGGTCTTCCTCAGTCAACACTAAACCCACTACGACTCGCCATGAACTCAGCTGTGAGGGTACTTGTAGGATTATCAAAGTCAGTCCACATAACACCAGTCTAGATGAACCTCCACTGGTTACCTCTGCAGGCTAGAACCCAATACAAGGTTCTAGTCCTGACCTTCAAAGCCCTAAAGAACCAGCCTCCCACGCCCATCAGTAAACTTATCCACTGCACGCCGACCAACAGAAACAGGAGATCCACATTGATGAATACGCTCGAAGTTCTGAAGATACTGACAAAATGCATGAAGACAACTGCCAGTAGGGCTTTCTCCATATTCACACCCAGGGCCTGGAATGCCCTCCCTTCCGAAATCCGAGCCATCACAAATTTAACGTTATTTAGAAAAGCTCTCAAACACCACCTCTTCCTGAAACATTACCCAGAAACTAATTCTGGAAAACACATAGCCATTCCCCCTCCCTACCCAAACCCTCCCATTGCTCAGCCACCCAAGGAGAAGGGTTAATCAGTTCTCCCACTGCCCCTACCCCTGACTCTTGAACATATGCCATGGTAAAGACCCTTACATTCTCGGCTTCCCTTATATGTCTCGGATAAAGTTCCTGCATAAAAATGTACTATATTTGTAATTAGTTCCCCCTGTTACTTCCATGTTTTACTTCCCTCTTCATTGTAAACTCAAATGTTCCTGTGGCATTGTAGTATGTTTTGTTCAACTGTACACCGCACTGATTATAATAGCGCGGTATATAAGAAATGTAAATAAATAAATAAAGTAGTCCCCTTCCAATTAAAAAAAAGTACTTCCTCCAGCATTCCTGCCACTGCTGGAAACAATTTTGAAATGCCTCTTTCGTTATGCTGTGAAGCTGCGGTGTCGAATTTTGCTTAATGGGTTCAGAGTTGTCAAATCTCCTTCCTTTTAGTGGTAGTTTCAGTTTTGGAAGCAAGAAAAGTCACAGGGTGCGAGGTCAGGTGACTATGGAGGCTGACGGACTTGCTCGATTTGTTGTTTGGCCAAGAACTGCTGGATAAGATGTGATGCATGAGCTGGGGCATTATCGTGATGAAGTAATCATTCACTATTCCTGTGAAACTCTGGCATCTTACGATGAACTGCATCTCTCAAACGAATCAGAACTTGGATGTAGTACTCCATATTGATGGTTTGGCCTTTTGGAACATACTCATGATGAACAATACCCTTGTAATCAAAGAAAACTGAGCTCCTCACCTCACCTTGCGTTGCTCCTCACCTCATGGGCTTTCGTGAGTCTGGGAGAGTTTGGAGTCTTTCAGTGTGAGGATTGATTCTTGGTTTCCAAGTCATAACTGTAAACCCATGATTCATCACCAGTAATAATCTTTTTGGCATGAATTTTGCAGACACATGTCTCATTCCCAAATTGACAGTAAGAATGGACTGTACAGACTCGAAACTGGTATCCATGTTCTCAGCAAGCTCCCTGATAATCGGCGATTTGAGCATATTGCGGCATGCACTGCCTCAACTTTGTCTTCATTCTTGTTCGTGGATGGCCTTCCAGAACATTCATCACTGTCAATACTTTGGTGGCCCTCTTAGAAACATTTGTACCAGTCATAAACTTGAGCAGGACTCATGCATTCATCGCCAACACTTGCTATAACTTATCATAAGTCTCTTTGCATGGATCTTCAAGTTTCTGGCAGAATTTAATGCAAATTTGCTGTTCAAGTTTTTCACTCATCATAAATCTGACGAACTGCTTTTACACGATACCAATCATCACATGATTAATAAAAGTATAGGTGTGCTGCAACCATGTTACATTCTGCACATGCAGAGCACATAACTAGGACACTGCATACTTAATAGCATCATGGTGTGATGTATTGTTATATAGCTACACAACAAGTCTCTATACTTTTTGATCACAACTTGTAGCTTTTGTGGCTGCGAAATTGATCTGCAGATGTAGCCTCTAAAATGCATCTTAGCAAGCTTCCCTTTGCTGGGAAGTTGCTGTTGGAGAGAACTTTGAGAAGCTGGTAAAGGATTTGGGAGACTATAAAGTGTTTAGGCTCCCAGAGGATAAACCCAAAAGGGCTGGCAGACGGGTTCCCATGGGGGGCCAGTAACGTGACTTTCATAAGTTTTTCATCCAGCCCAGGTAGCTAATCCACAGAGATCCCAGTCCCTGCAGCGGGGCCCTTTAAGGCTAAAGGGGTTTATGGGCCTTTCCTCCAGGAATGTGTCCAAACCTTTTTTTAAACCCGGCTACACTAACAGCTTTTACTACATCCTCAGGTAACAAATTCCAGAGTTTGATTACACGTTGAGTGAAAATATATTTTCTCTTATTAGTCTTAAATAGGATCTCCAGGAACAAGCAGGAATGTAGTCTTCACATATGGGTATCGTCGGTACTGACGGAGCCTGCGCGGGAACGCTCTCCAGCGTCCAATTAGAAAGCTTTTGGGAGCATCCCACAGCGCCTGCGTGCTGCCTTCCCGCCTTTCCCAACTGCCTATCTCCAGTTCTTCGTTTTCCGCGGAGCCAGCAGGTCGTCGTTCCTGTCACCGCAGAAAATTTTTCCCATTCTCCTTCTTTTTTGTGGTCACATCTGCCTTCCTCGACGCTATACCGGTACCGCCAGTTGTTTCTTTTTCTTTAAACTTTTCTTCCTCAGGTGCACATGCCATTTTGGGCCTTAGGCCCAAAATTTCCTTTACCATGGAAAAACCCGCTTCGGGTTTCAAGAAGTGCACCAAGTGTGGCGGTACCATCTCCCTCACTGACACCCATGAGTGGTGTCTTAAATGTTTAGGTCCTGACCACTCCATTTCGGAGTGTATGGCTGTGCCATGATGTCCAAGAGGGGTCGACAAAACCGAGCTGCTAAGCTCAGCACCCTTTTTCCCTCCAATGCAGCCTCTGTGGCATCGACGTCTTCCAGGGCTTCGTCTTCCTCCCATGGATCTCAGGTAACTAAACATAAGTCTGGCCGGTCCTCAAAGGGTAGATCTCCTTCCAAGCATCGAAATGCCTCTGGCGTTGCCCTTGAGGGTTCTGTACCGGCAAAATTGCCCCGGCAGGAGGCTTTGGCTTCCAAAGCATTATCGGGGCTCCAGAATGTTCTCGAGGCCTCGACCTCGGCAGAACTACTGGTGCCATGCTCTGGGGTACCGGCTGCTTTCTCCGCTGCCGATGCCTGGGTATCGGTACCGTTGATAGACCAGAGGTTCCTGGCTATTGAACGCAGTCTGGCGGCTCTCCTTGCAGCATCGACACCCTCGGAACCGCGTCAGACAGTTCACTCTGTGTCTATCGACGACATCTGTCGAGCAGCTACTTGGGCTTCGGTTCATACCTTCACAGCCCATTACTGCTTAGACAAGGACTCCCGCCGGGATACCTTGTTTGGTCAGGCTGTTCTCCAACACCTGTTCCATACCTAATCAACTCCTACCCACCATCCCTGGTTGGATGCCAGAGATCCATGGGGGGGAGTGGAGCCCTTTCACAGGGACACACAACTTCTGGGGTCTCTCCCTGGCATCTAAAGCTAGGGAGTCCCCATATGTGAAGACTACATTCCTGCTTGTTCCTGGAGATAGCATAGTTACTCACCTGTAACAGGTGATCTCTGGGAACAGCAGGAATTTAGTCTTCACAACCCACCCACCTCCCCTAGGAATTGTTTCTCTCTATCTATCTTTCTCTTTCCCTCTCTTTCTCTTTGTCTCAGCTTTAAACTCAACTGGAGAGAGGCAGTTGGGAAAGGCGGGAAGGCAGCATGCAGGCGCTGTGGGATGCTCCCAAAAGCTTTCTAATTGGATGCTGGGGAGTGTTCCCGCGCAGGCTCCGTCGGTGCCAACGATACCCATATGTGAAGACTAAATTCATGCTGTTCCCGGAGATCAGCTGTTACAGGTGAGTAACTATGCTTTACCCTGTAGTTACATTGCATGTCCCCTAGTCTTTCTATATTCTGATGACGTAAACAATCGATCTACGTTTACCCGTTCCACTCCATTCATTAATTTATAGACCTCTATCATATCTCCCCTCAGGCTTCTGTTTTCCAGGTTGAAGAGCCCTAACCTTTTTTAGCCCCTATTCATAGCGGTAGCCTTCTATCCCCTTTACCATTTTGGTAGCTCTTTTCTGTACCTTTTCTAATAATACTATATCCTTTTTAAGATATGGCGATCAGAATTACACAAAATTTTCGAGGTGCGGTCGCACCATGGAAGGACACAGAGGCAGTATAATATCCTTTGTTTTATTTTCTATTCCTTTCCTTATGTAACCTAGCATTCTATTTGCTCTTTGGCTGCTGCTGCGGAGGGTTTTAACATGTTATCCACGATGACGTCTAAATCTTTTTCTTGGGTGGTGGTTCCTAATGTGGAACCTTGCATTGTGTAACCATAGTTTGGGTGGTTCTTTCCTAGGTACATAACTTTGCGCTTGTCCACATTAAATTTCATCTGCCATTTGGATGCTCAGTCTTCCAATTTATCAAGATCCTTTTGCAATTTTCCACAATCCTCATGGGTTTTAACAACTTCAAAATAGTTTTGTGTTATCTCCAAATTTGGTAACTTCACTCGTTATTCCCATTTCCAGGTCATTTATGAATATGTTAAAAAGCAGCGGACCCAGCACAGATCCCTTGGGGTACTCCACTATTCACCTTTCTCCATTGGGAAAATTGGCCATTTAGCCCTACCCTATGCTTTCTATCTTTTAACCATTTCCTGATCCACAATAGTACACTGCCTCCTATCCCATGACTCTTTGGTTTTGCCAAACGTTTCTGATGAGGGACCTTGTCAAAGGCTTTCTGAAAGTCCAGATACACTATATCAACCGACTCACTTTTGTCCACCTGTTTATTCAAACCTTCAAAAAAACATAACAAATTAGTAAGACAAGTTCTTCCTTGTCTAAAGCCATGTTGGCTGTCTCCCATTAGGCCATGACTATCTACATGCTGAGTAATTTTGTTCTTTATGATGGTTTCTACCATTTTTCCCGGTACTGATGTCAGACTCACCGGTCTGTAGTTTCCCGATCACCCCTGGAACCCTTTTTAAAAATTGGCATTACTTTGGCCATCCTCCAAGCTTCAGCGGTTTTTCCCTGCCTGGGCCCAGATCACTTCGGTTTTCTGGGATTGGTATACATTAGAGTGCAGAAAACCCCTCTTGTATGCCTTTTTGATTTCTCTGTGCCAGGCTCCCGGCAAGGCATAGGCAGTACAGGAGACACTAGAGCATCTGTTGTAACTAGAGGTGGTTGTGCTGTAGGGATTATTAGTAGCACAAAAATAATAATGCTCTTAGTTATGTCCGGGGGTAATTAGCTACTGATACCCACCCCGAAATTCTATGAGTTTTGCTGGTAATGAGCCACGGAAGAAGTCTCGTCTGTGTATGTGTGTAAAATATTATATTATGACAGCAAGGTAGAAAAATATACAGACCTATAGCTAAAGATATTTAATTAGAAACATGAGGTAGTAGTTTGTTGCAACACAGAATTACAGTTAGACAAAGTGATAAATCACTGATTAGTAACCAGAAGTCACTGATTCGCTCTGCACTGAGAACAGTTATGGAATAAGTTTCTAGCTAGCCATTGCCCATCTGGTGGAGGAGAGAGAAGACGGTACTTCAGCTTCAGCTGGCACTCTGGTGGCTGTGGTCCGATAAGACTCTGGAGCCGCACAAGTACAAGGAGGCGGCTAGGCTAGATAACGCAGGCTACAGCCATTTCGGAGGCGAGCCGTGGGAGAACACAGAACCGAAGGTATCTGTGAAAGTCTTATCTCAGTCCTTAGGAGAACGGCCTTGCACACACATAGTGTGTCTGTCTTGCAGACAGATCAGTTAGCAGAAACTAGGTAAGCAGGGCTCAAACAGCAAAAGGCACCAAAGTTCTTCTGAACAGACTGTATTATTTTTTGTGATGAGTCTCCGTCATAAGTCTGGTGATTGGTTGGCACAAGACAGTCCGAGGTGTTCTCAGCAAATCAGAAGGTAATGAACAGGTGTTCATCCTGCAGACCTAGGAGCCATAATGAGGGAAAATAACAGTCTGCAGTTCCAGACATCCCAAGGCCAGTAGCATCATTAGTAGATGATGAAGATCAGAGAAGCAGATGTTCTTGCATGTAGACAACTAATTGGCCTAGGAAACTAATTGGACAGAAACAGTAGTCTTCTGTATGCTCAGGTATGATCACTTGGCAAGCATTTGTGTGAAGGTCAGGTCTGAGACTGTAAGCACAGCAAAAGTCCTTTGTAGCAGGAAACCATCTTGTTTGGTCAGCTTTGGTTTAGGCTTCAGCTGCTGAGCAGGCCGGAGATCTGCAGGCACAGAATTGCAGGGGTACCAGCCCTACAGTGCCAGTACCTTGGGGCAACTGGGGCCTTGGTTGGTATTCAATTTACTTTGTAGTTCTCAAGAAGGAAGGCTCATTGCTTCCCATCCTGGATCTGAAGGGTGTTTAATAGGGCCCTAAGGGTCCCACGCTTCCATATGGAGACTCTGCATTTTGTGATAGTGGCTGGCTGAGAGGGAGAGTTAGACCTCCCTGGACCTGATCGAGGCTTACCTGCACATTCCTATCCACCCCAATCATCAGCATTTCCTTTGCTTTGTGGTGCCGAGGAGGCATTTTCCATTTTAGGCCCTGCCTTTCAGTTTGACCACGGTTGTTCGGGTGTTCACCAAGGTAACATAGTAAATGATGGCAGATAAAGACCAGTATGGTCCATCTAGTTTGCTCAGCAATATGGCAGGAGTAGGTGCACCCCTACCTATGTCTTCACCCCTCCCCATATCTTTGTTTCTTTGTTTAGTGGTGAACCCACCGCTCCTCCCCCCCATCGCTTCATGTAGGACACCCCTATTTGTTGAGAAATTAGATGGTTAAGTTTATTTTGATTTAATCTTGTTGCTGTAAAGTGATCCACTGTGTCTGTCCCAGGCCACTTTGAATTCCATCACTGTGTTTGCCCCCACCACCTCCATCGGGAGGGCATTCCAAGCAGCCACTACCCTTTCAGTAAAAAAGTATTTCCTGACATTGCCTTTCAATTTACCACCTTGCAGCTTCATGTCATGGCCTCTAGTTTTACAGCTTCCCCGTCTCTTTAAGAGGTTTGTTTGTTTGTTCATTATTTCTCTTTAAGAATTAGCCTAGTGGAGTAGCCTAGTGGTTGGGGCAAGGTACTTCAGGCCGGAAGGTCGGGGGGTTCAAATCCCACTAGTGGACAGCAACCTTGGGCCGGAAGGACTGGGGTTTCTAGTCCCACAGGTGCTCCTTGTGGTCTTGGGCAAGCCACTTAACCCTCCATAGCCCATGTTCCCTGTAAAATAGTTATCTCCAAGTTATAATACCCTGTTCAATGTAATTTCAGTTTGTTCAATGTAAACCGCACTGATGCAGAATAGCGCGGTATATAAGAGAATGTAAATAAATAAATAAATAAATTTAAAGGTCTGAATATCTCCCCTATATAGTGGCAGCGGATTTGTGGAAGCAGGGCTTTTTGGTCCACCTGTATCTAGATGATTGGCTCATTTGGGCAAAGTCCCTTTTCAGGACAGCCGAGAGGCAGCGGTTCTGGTAGTCCTTCATCTTCAGGAGTTAGACTGGGTGGTCAACTTTGCAAAGAGCCCTCCCAATCTTTGGCATATCTGGGTGCTCTGCTTTATTTATTTATTTAATTAACAGGTTTTATATACCGCTTTATCATTTCAATCAAAGTGGTTTACATTGAAACTTAAACTTGGTGGTTGTTGTTGTTAAGTGCCGGCGAGTCGGAGTCGACTCATGGCGACCCTCTGGATAGCTATCCTAAATTGTGTTCGATCTTCAGTCAGGCAGCTCATTGTTGACAGACTGCTACCCGTAGCTGCTGTTATTGTATCGATCCATCTCATTGCTGGCCTTCCTCTTTTGTGTTGACCTTCTATCTTGCCAAGCATGATGTCTTTCTCTAATGATCTCTCTCTCCGCATGATGTGTCCAAAGTATGAAAGTCGAAGTCTTGTCATCTGAGCTTCTAAAGAAAGCTTAGGTTTGATCTCCTCTAGTACAGACTGGTTTGTTCTTCGGGCAGTCCATGGTATACACAGTATTCGCCGCCAGCACCATAATTCAAAGGCATCAATTTTCTTCCTGTCTATCTTTTTCACTGTCCAGCTTTCACATCCATATGATGTTATTGAAAATACCATGGCTTGAGCAAGTCGAATCTTTGTATGGAGAGAGACATCTCTGCTCTTGAGAATCTTATCTAGGTCTTTCATAGCCATTCTGCCAAGAGCAATGCGTCATCTGATTTCTTGACTGCTTGTTGCTTCTTTATTGATAGTTGATCCAAGTAGGTTAAAGTTATTCACGATTTCAATTTCTTCTCCTTCGATGATGAACCTGTTGATTATGCCAGTTGTCATGATCTTTGTCTTCTTTACATTAAGGTGCTGGCCCATTTTGAGACTATGTTCTTTGATTGTGAGAAGCAAATGTTTCAGATCATCTTCACTTTCCGCCAGTAACTTGGTAATGTACATTAAACAGGGGCATTGATAACTTGAATTTTTCTGAGGCAAAGGAGGGTTAAGTGACTTGCCCAAGGCCACAAGGAGTGCTAGTGGGAATCAAACCTGGTCTCTGGGTGCCCAGGCCAGTCTTCTTAACCATTAGGTAAGGGCTTGGTGTTTCTTCTAGAGGGAAGGATCACGAAGTTGCGAGCCCAGGTTCAGATGTTGCAGAGGGTTCCCTGCAACACCAGGGTATTGGGCTATCTTCAGGTTCTGGGCGCTATGTTGGCCATGCCTGGAGTTGGTGCCGTGGGCCAGGTTGCACATGTGGTACCTTCAGGCGAACCTTCTGAGGCATTGATCCCCTCTCTCGCAGTCCATAGAAGTTCGGCTTGCACTTCAGGAAGAGGCCAGAGCAAGCTTATGGTGGTGGATGAACCCATTGCAGCTTGTGGTGGGCATGCCTCTCGATTTCCCAAACTGGGTAGTGGTGACCATGGATTCCAGTTTGTATGGCTGGGGAGGACATTGTCTGTCCCAGGTGGCTCAGGGCATATGGACTCAGGAGGAGAGTCCATGGTCGATCAGTTATTTGGAGACGCCGGCAGTGCATCGGGCTCTGGAAGTTTTCCTTCCCTTGGTGCGTTGCAAGGCAGTGAGAGTTCTGTTGGACAATGCCATTACAGTGGCATATATCAATCGTCAAGGCAGCACTCAGAGTTTATTGGTGGTGGTGGAAGCAATTCTGTTGCTGCAGTGGGTGGAGGTCCACTTGCTAGCAATTTCGATGGCCCATGTCACCAGGAAGGAGAATGTACAGGTGGACTTCTTGAGTAACAGCTCATTACATCTGGGAAAGTGGACGCTGTCAGAGTCTGGGTACCAACGAATTGTGGAGGGTTGGGGAGTAGTACCAATAATGGACCTGATGGTGTGTCTGTCAAATGCCAAGACCAGCAGATCTTTAGTTGTCGCAGAATGCACATGTCTGAGAGGCTCAAAACTGCCTGAGCGCCAGTCTTCTTTATATGTTTACTCCTTGGCCCTTGATAGGTTGAGTCCTTCAGCAGATAATCTGCTGTAGGTAGTTATTGTCTCCTTATGTAATCCAAGCTCATATTCCAGCATCTCTGTTGTAAAATTAATTAGAAGTTTGTGACTTCGACATTGTGGAAAGCAAGGACTTAGGAAGGTGCGATATCTTCTGTGACAGCACTATTTATGTATGATAGATTGGCAGCTTCCCTGATGCAGCCTTCTGGTGAAACTGGGCCCATTGGAATGTTTGGAATGATGACTGTCTGGCGTGCTTGGATTGCATGAGGAGACAATAACTAGCCACAGTAGTAGACATTGGGATGAAGATATGTGTCAATTCCAAAAGGTTTTGAGAAGTTGCCAGTGACTGAGCTATTTGAACTACATATAAAGAAATTTTGTTCAGTGCAAGAAACTTATAGTGGAGAAGGTTTTGTTATGATCGATGATGATGTACTGAGATAGCCGGTTGATTGAGGTTGGCTCTGGTACAGAGATCTTTTTTTCCTTCTTGGCAGGATACTTTAAAGTATTAGTGTGAATATCAGAGAGGTTTTTTTGTATATAGGGTAGCTTTGTTTCCTTCCTTTTTGGGTTTTGTATTGTGGTGAAACTACAGGAGAGCCAGACAGCATCCTAGAACTTAAAGTCAGATCTTTGGCTGAAAGAAGATATATTTAATGGACCTATATTTAAGAAGCCACTCACATCATCTTTTCTAGGTTTCTTTAGTAAGGTTTGGAAAAATAGAAACGTCATAATCACAAAAAGTAACATTTCTTTTCTTGAACTATATTGTTAAAATCCAGTCCTTATCAGCGCTCAAAACACACACAACCAATAAAGTAACAAGAACAATGGATTCAGAGTCTGAATTTTCCAACCAAGCTGCAACATTAAGCACATCCATTTAATGGGCTTGTTAAGAAACATTTTTTTCCCAAGCGGAAGGTAATATGCTTTAGAGATGGTGGGAATAGACGTTTGGTATAAGCAGTACCTCAGAAGACATCCCTTTAACATTTTTTGTAGCAGAAATCACAGAAGATTTTGGAAAATTTATCACACGAAAGGTAAGTTCACGTGAGACATTCTCTGTGGCCTCCAATTAAACCTCATCAAGGAATTTTCTTTAGTTAATGCCATATTAAACTCTTGTAAAGACTGCAACTTTACTTCACAAAGTAATAATGGATACAAAGTAATAATTTGATACTTTACAAAGACTCAATAGTCTCTTGATTTTCTTTAACAATGGTAAAATTTTCCTGTAATTTAAGCATCATGTCACAAGACTGAGTTGAGAGAGCTATAGTTAGGTGCGTAAGCATCCCAGATTCCTGATCGTCTCTCAAGTCTAGTCCCGGACCTCTGGGTTGTCTACCTTAATCAGCAGCTTGGAGACTGAGGAACCTCCTTCTTTTCTGACGTCATCTGTATATCCTCCGGGGAGCCTCCTTCCTCCGCCAGTTACCTCAGTCTCCAAGCAGCTGACTAGGTTGGTGAGTCGGAGGTCCAGGACTCACTGGAGGAACAATTGAGGATAGTGTGTAGTTAGGTCTTGAGTTAGCGTTAGAATTTTAAAGAAGTTTAGAGAATTAAAAAAAATAATAATTTTTTGAAGGCACTGAAGTTCTCTGCTCTGGAGCCCTCTGAGCGCTCCTCATTTGACTGTGCAGCAGGCTCTCCCCCAATCCGGACACTTCCCTACCTTTGTGGAGTTGTCGGCAGCAGCCAGGGGGTGGGAAACTGCTCTCCGGGCTTTGGGGATGCAGGGCAGAGTAAGAGCACTGAACAGCCGGCGTGCTGCAGAAGTTCTGCCTGCGCACACACCCGGTCTGTCTGCGTTGATTCCCCAGGACAGTGAAGTCACGCGGTGAATTGCAGCTTCGCCCGCACTCAGAACCTTAGGTGCGGGGGCGAAGAGTGAGCCCAGCGGTGTTGGAGCCGGGTGGCGTAGCCCACTGAGGTAAGAAGCCTCGAGGGTTCCGTTTCTTTCTACAGCGCGCTGAGGCGCGGAAGGAGGTTGAGGCCTAGCCTCGTGGTGTGTGCGCGGGAAGCACACGCTCTCAGTTTCGCGGCCTGCAGAGGAGCCCGATTAAGGGAAGGGTAGTCTGGGCTCAGTGCTCCCACATTCTATTCCCCTTTGCGGTAGAAGGTGGTGTGAAAAAAAAAAAAGGAAATTAGTCTGTTCTACTTCTGTCTGTGCCACTTGCCTTTACAAAAAAATATATATATATATACAGCTGGCCTGGGAGGGCCCAAAAGTAGTTTTGGGGACCCTGGGTGGCGCTGCGATGCCCTCTAAGTCCCAGTGCATCGTCTGTGGGGCGAGGAAGGGATCAGTAGATGGCTCCGGGGTATGTAAGGGCTGCTCCAGGGAAGCCTCGGCCGGAGAGGAGGCTGGAAAGGCAAAGAAGTACGGCAGGAGGTCGTTCTGGGTCCCACGGTAGGGCAGGCTGCGAGTGGGCACCCGGGGGAACCAGTGGCAGAACCGTCGTCCGTCCCGGACGCTCCGACGCCTTCTCTGCCTTGGGCCAAATGGCTGGAGTCCATTTTTTCGTTGGAGTTTGCGGCTCTTCTGCAGCTCGCAGTGGGAGCCTTGCCGAAGAGTCAGGTGAAGGGTCGTCCCGAGACTCGCGGACTGAAAAGGCTCGCAGGGGGGCCCGTGGCGGATGAGCCGGAAGGGAGCAAGAGACCGAGGGCAGAGGACGAATCTAAAGATCAGTCAGTTGCTTCTGAAGGGCAGCTATCAGAGGAGGAAGGCATTAGTATTGACCTTGAGGAGGAATTGGAAGGAGGAGAGCTGGATGATGAGGAAGATCCGTCTCGAGTGGTGCGGGTCTTTCGCAAGGAAGAGTTGCCCGCTCTCATTGCGGAAACGCTAAGTACACTAAATATGCCGGTCCCAGGGTCAGCGGAGGATGGGACCCTAGAGGATCCATTATTACAAGTATTCAGAAAGACAAAGAGGGCCTTTCCAGTTCACAGAGTTTTTCAGGAACTGATTCAGGAAGAGTGGAATGTTCCTGAGGCTTCGCTGAAAGGGGCCAGGGTGATGAGCCGGCTTTATCCGTTGGTGGACCAAGATAAAGACGTTTTCAAGGCCCCCAAGGTGGATGCGGCGGTGACGGCCGTGATAAAGAAGACCACCATTCCGGTTGAGGGCAGTGCGGCCCTCAGGGACGCTCAGGACAGGAAGTTGGATGTGTTATTGCATCAGATCTTTGACGTGAATGACCTATCGCTCCAGGTGGCTATTTGTGGCGCTTGGGTAGCCCTAGCCTGCCTGCGCTGAGCGCAGAGGGTTCGGGGGGAGCAGGAAGACAGGATGGCCGAGGATGCGTCGAGGTTGGATTCCGGAGCTGCCTATCTCGCAGACCTTAATTATGATCTGATGCGAGGGATGTCAAACAGCATGGCATCAGCTATAGTGGCTAGGCATTATCTTTGGCTCCGCAATTGGGCGGTGGATAATTCCTGGAAGGCAAGGCTAGGTAAGCTTTCTTTTAAAGGAAAGCTGTTGTTTGGCGAAGATCTGGAAAAGCTGGTTAAGTAGCTGAGGGAATCTAAGGGAGGTAGATTGCCCAAGGATAAACCCAAGCAAGGATGGGCGGCTCCCGCCGGTAGGGGTCCACAGCGGGATTTTCGCCGGTCTCGTTTTCACAGGTATGCTCCAGCTCGGCGGGGAAGATTTCCCAGCAGAAACCAGGGCTTTCGGGGGTTTTGAGGAGCAGGAAGGGGCTTCGGTGCGTCCTCTTCCTCCTCCTCATCGTCCAACCTTAGAAAGTTGCAATGAAATCAGGGGGGTCCAGGCAGGCGTAGTTCCGGTAGGAGGGCGGTTGCAGGAGTTCTATGCCGCCTGGGCCCAAATCACCTCTGATCAGTGGGTTCTGGAGGTCACCAGAGAAGGGTATGCTCTGGAGTTGCAGCGCCTGGTGCGCGACTCCTTCATATTGTCCCCCTGCAAGTCACGGGAGAAATGCGTGGTGGTAAGGGAGACAGTGCGAAGGCTCCTAGAGCTCAGGGCAATAGAGCCCGTGCCCCTAGACCAATACGAGTGCGGTCGTTACTCAATCTATTTTGTGGTGCCAAAGAAGGACGGCGGCTTTCGGCCAATCTTAGACCTCAAGGGAGTGAACCGTTGTCTTTGCGTTGTTCATTTTCACATGGAGACCCTGCACTCGGTCATAGTGGCAGTTCGCAGAGGAGAGTTCCTCACGTCTCTCGATCTCTCCGAGACATATCTGCACATTCCCATTCGTCCAGAGCATCACAAGTATCTTCAGTTTGCAGTCCCATTCGGACGGTTTCAGTTCCGGGCATTGCCGTTCGGATTGGCGACGGCGCCACGCACATTTATCAAGATAATGGTGGTGGTAGCGGCGGCCCTGCGCAGGGACGGGATTTTGGTACACCCCTACTTGGACGATTGGCTGATACGAACGAAATCGGAAAGCGAGAGCAAGAGGGCTACGGTCTTGGTTAGGTGGTCAATATGACGAAGAGCCAGTTGGTCCCCTTGCAGTGTCTGGAGTACTCAGGGGCTCACTTCGATATGAAGGCAGGTCAAGTATTTCTCCCGCGACAGAGGGCGCAGGGGCTCCGCAGACTGGTCCGGAGCTTCCTGGACAGCACAGCGCCCACAGCATGGCGATATCTACAACTGCTAGGCACAATGGCGGCGACAATAGAGTTGGTTCCCTGGGCCAGGGCTCACATGACTGTTGCAGAGGGCTTTGCTGAGGCGCAGGTCGCACCAGCGCGACCCCCTGTCTCAAACTCCTTTGTCCCCTAGAGACGCGAGTCGCTTTGCAGTGGTGGTTGCTTCCCAGGTCGCTGGAGAGCGGGAGGCCACTGGAGACGCCCGCTTGGGTGCTGTTAACGACGGATGCCAGCCTTCTGGGCTGGGGAGCCCATTTCCAGGGATACTTTGCGCAGGGACAGTGGACTGCTCAGGAGAAGACGTGGTCAATCAACAGGCTAGAATTGAGAGCCGTGTTCCTGGCATTGCAGAGTTTCCAGGCCCATCTAAGCGGGTCTGCGGTGCGAGTATTCTCAGACAATGCAATGGCGGTGGCCTACGTCAATCGACAGGGGGGAACCAGCAGCGTGGCACTGGAAACCGAAGCAGAAGCCCTGTGCGGCTGGGTGGAGAAGAATCTCGTAGCGTTGTTGGCGGCACACATTGCAGGGGTAGACAGTGTAGAGGCCGACTTCTTGAGCCGGGTGAAGGTGGATCCAGGCGAGTGGGTGCTCCACCCGGAGGTGTTCGAGATGATAGCCCATCACTGGGGGGTGTCAGTGCTCGATCTCATGGCAACCTTCCAGTCCGCAAAGGCCAGTCGTTTTTACAGCAGGCGACGAGAAAGAATGTCGGAAGATCTGGATGCGCTCATCCAGGTCTGGCCGGAGGATCAGCCCTCCGTGGGCTCTGCTAGGCAGAGTAATTCAACGGATAGAGGGCTTCCGGGGACTTGTAATTTTGATCGCCCCAGATTGGCCCCGGTTACCATGGTATGCGGATCTCATACGGCTCCTAGCAGCGAAACCGTGGCGCCTTCCGGTGCGGGAGGATCTGTTATTGCAGGGACCCCTGCTCGTGCCCCACGTGGATCGGTTCTTGCTTACGGCCTGGCTATTGAGAGGGCGCGGTTGAAGGCGAAGGGTTATTCTTCCGCTGTTATAACTACCCTGCTGAAGGCCAGGAAGCGCTCCACCTCCCTAGCATATGTCAGGGTATGGAGAGTTTTTGAAGCATGGTGTAGCGACCGCAAGTTGGAGGCGCTTAGAGCCACCATTCCGCAGATCCTGGAATTCCTGCAGAACGGGTACGACAAGGGGTTGGCTGCCTCTTCCCTTAAGGTTCAGGTGGCTGCCCTAGCGTGTTACCGGGGTAGGATCGGGGGCCTTACGCTCGGAGGGCACGCGGATGTTAAGCGTTTCCTGCGAGCGATTGCGCTTCTGAGACTCCCAGGTAGACAGACAGTTCCGAAATGGCCTCTTCCGTTTGTGCTGGCGGCATTGGAACGGGAACCTTTTGAGCCCCTAGAGCAGGCATTAGTGAAGGATCTCATGCTGAAAGTTGCCTTCCTGGTAGCAATAGCTTCCGCAAGAAGAATTTCGGAGCTGCAGGCGTTGTCATGTAAGGAGCCTTATCTCAGCTTCTTTCACTCTAAGATGGTTTTGCCACCGGTGACGGCCTTTTTACCCAAGGTGGTATCGGCGTTTCATCTGAATCAGGTTATTTCTCTGCCGGTCTTCAGTGGGGCCACTGAGGGCCAACTCTCTAGGAAACTGGATGTTCGGGCATTAAAAAAGTATCTGAGCCAGACAGCGAGTTTCCGCAGATCCGAGCGACTGTTTGTTCTCTTTGCCGGGCCTAGAAAGGGAGAAGCGGCGTCAAAGGCCTCTATTGCTAGATGGATAAAGGAAGCCATTGCGTCAGCTTATGTATTGAAGAGTAAACCAGTTTCGGAGGGGCTAAAATCCCACTCCACTAGAGCTCGGTCGGCGTCTTGGGCAGAGTTTCATTTAGTTCCGCCGGTGGAGATTTGTAAGGCGGCAACTTGGTGGTCATTGAATTCGTTCGCGAAGCATTACCGACTGGACGTGCAAGCGGAGTAGGACACCTGTTTCGGAAAGGCGGTTCTTCAGGCTAGCATGGCGGGTCCCTCCCGTTAATTTACTGCTCTGGTACATACACAGAGGTCCGGGACTAGACTGGAGAGACGACCAGGAAGGTGAAATTAGACTTACCTGCTAATTGTATTTCCTGGAGTAAATCCAGTCTAGTCCCGAGTCCCTTCCCAGTGGCTATTTCTTACCGATGGAAGTCTCGTAGCCTTCAGGATGGTCCTGGGGAGGGTGTGGGTTTCACTCAAGCCGGTTGCCGGGGGGGGGGGGGGGCGGCGGCGGCCGCGGCATTTTTGCAGATGGGGCGCTTAGGGGGTGCATTGGGCAGAAAGTTGTAGGTTAATGTTATTCAGGTTATTTAGTAGTTGCGTAGAATTCTTACCAATGTAAGAAAGTTTGCTATTTTAAAATACTTGCTGCTCAGGTGAGTCTGCTTTGTCAACAGTGAACTGGCGGAGGAAGGAGGCTCCCCGGAGGATATACAGATGATGTCAGAAAAGGAGGAGGTTCCTCAGTCTCCAAGCTGCTGATTAAGGTAGACAACCCAGAGGTCCGGGACTAGACTGGATTTACTCCAGGAAATACAATTAGCAGGTAAGTCTAATTTCACCTTATTTCTAAAATGAAGTACTGGGCCTTGGAAGAGCAAATATACCAGAACTGGGGTGGGGGGAGAATACGCTCCTCCAGGAAAATGAGGTTTCGACCTCCGGTAGTGATGCTGGGTCCACCGACCTTGGCATTGACACTTCTGGACGCATCCCGGAGTCTTTTTGCCAGAATGGTTCCATGCACAACAAAACTGTCCATTAAACCCTAAGATTGAGGCTGCTGAATTATCTAGGACTTTTTCACATGGAGATAAAAGAAAGCATAGGGTAACACCTTTATGCCGCTATCATATCCACTCTCCCAACACTACGGAGGTAACTTTTATAAAGCATTTTCTTCATATAAAGCATATTTTACTGGCAGAAAAGGACTGCTAGCAAATTGTTTAAGGGTATATGTGGAGGGCAGAGTTTGGATGGAATTGAGATGGATACACGTATTTTATAAAATATGGATGCACTAATTTACACATTTGGCTTGGTGTAAATTTGTTTGGCAGCATTTGTGTGCTGCTGGGAATGGTTCTGAGTGTCTATTTTATAAAGGCCCAAAGTTGTCTAATTTGCCTTTATAAAATAGGTATCTCTTCCCATTTTTGACCTAGATATGCTGTTTTGAAATTAGTCCCGGAGGTTCCAGGATGGCGGGAACCAGTGTTTGATTTGCTGACATGCTTATCAGATGGGGAAGCGAAAGAGGAAGGCAGCTAAGCCTTCCCCAGCTAGCTGCGCCCCTTCCACAAGTTTACCTTTGTTGGGTCCCTTGGACCGTTTCTTAGTTTCTCTTGTCTGGAATGGAGAGAGTATTGTCCTGGCTGTCGGATAAGCTTGATGTCCTATTTGGGTGTGTTAATCTGACTCCCCCAGAGGTGTGGTGCCCAGGGAAGTGCTTCGACCCCTGCCGTGTGTCCGGAACCCAGGGGATTGGTTGGCAGCAGGAAGATTGTTGAGCCACCTGATCTAGGGGGAATGGAGACCGGAGGAAGCAGGGCTTGTGTGGAAACCCTGCATGCTCAACAATCCGGCGGTGGTGTGCCTGAGGCAACTGATACCAGCAGTGCTGTTCAGGAGCTGAGCACACCGAGATGAGTGAGCTGCAAGGGGCGGTTGGAGGGGTGACTTGGGAGGTTTTTCTTACACTGCCTAACCAGGTTACCCTTGAATCCATCTGGTGTGCTATTAAGCAGCTTGCTGAGGTGGTGTTACCTCAAGTCCAGTCTACAAAATTACAGCTCCAGTCTACACAATCTGACTGTGTTAAGAATACAGATGATGTTTCGAAACTGCAAGTAGTAAGTAATAACTGGTCTGTGAAAGTGGCTAGTATGAAAGGTAATATAGAGGCTGCTATTAATACTTTTTTGAGGATGAAGATGGAGCAACTGGAGAATGCCTCAAGATTGTCTAATTTGCCTCTTATTAATTTTCCTAAATTTTTGTTAGTAAAACCAAAGGAGATGTTCAAGTAGTATATGACAGAGGTGTTAGGAGTTTCTCCAGAATTTCATTCTCCGATTACTAAAATATGCTACCTTCCACAAGGCAAGTGGTCCCCTATTGCGGAGGGGTCGCCACCATTGCAACAAATGGAGTGTTGGATATTTCCGCAATTTTGGGCAGTTCAGATGTAGTTGTACCTGCACATGTTTAGTTCAGTTTGTTCTTTCATCGGATAGGGATTGGTTCTTGTGTATGTTTTTTTAGGAAGCGCAGTGTTGGTTTTTAGGGGTTACATGTTCAGGCTTTCCCTGATTTGGCGTGGGAGACCCAGCAACGACAGAAGGAATTTTTGTCCCAGGGTCTCTCAGTTGGGAGCTGTTTTCTTTTTAAAATATCCATGTAAATGCAGTTAAATTTCAACTACATACTTGTGTTTGTATGCCCTTCTCAGCTTATTTCATTTCTAAATGCTCATCCATGTTTGGGTACTGTTATGGATGTATCTGACCTGCCTCAAGTTAAGTGATTGGCTGTATACTGGCTTCTTTATCCTTCATGTATATAATTAGTTTTTCTTTTCCTGTGGAACCTCTCTTTATGTGGTGGGCTAGGGTTTGGGACTAGTGTATTTATATTTTTGATATTTTTTCCTTACTCTGATACAATATTTGATATTGTACCAGATTGATTATTACTCCTAGTTCCCATGTTTTCTTTAAGTAAGGATTGCTACTTTGTTATTATTGTAAAAGCATAAATAGAAAAAAAAATGAAATTAGCCCCTAGATGTTTTTAGTTGCAGTGGCTTATCTTTGCAGTCTTGGAATTTGTTTTAAAATACCTGGATTATGGCCTGGCCTTTGTCGTCAACCATCTAAAGTCATACCTTATTGTTAAGTACCGTTCAGTTAATGTTGACTCCTGGTGACCCAGTGAATTGTAAGCAAGGTCCTGAGGGTCTCCAGGCTCACTCTACCCAGGCTTAGATTTTGTCCTGAGTGGAGTCAAGTGGTGGCCCCAGTGGACATGTAGAACATAAGAACATAAGGTATGCCATACTGGGTCAGACCAAGGTCCATCAAGCCCAGTATTCTGTTTCCAACAGTGGCCAATCTAGGTCATATGTACCTAGCAGTTTCCCCAAGGGACACAGGTTCCACAATGCTTGTATTGGTTCAAGCATTGATATCCTGGGTCCCTTCTTAATGGTTTATGGACCTTTCCTCCAGGAACTTGTCCAAACCTTTTTTAAACCCAGCTACACTAACAGCCTTTACTACATCCTCCAGTAACAAATTCCAGAGTTTGATTACACGTTGAATGAAAAAATATTTTCTTTTATTAGTCTTAAATAGTTTACCCTGTAGCTTCATTGCATGTCCCCTAGTCTTTCTATATTCTGATAAGGTAAACAATCGATCTACGTTTACCCGTTCCACTCCGTTCATTAATTTATAGACTTCTATCATATCTCCCCTCAGCCGTCTCTTTTCCAGGTTAAAGAGCCCTAACCTTTTTAGCCTTTCTTCATAGGAGTATCCTTCCATCCCCTTTACCATTTTGGTGACTCTTCTCTGAACCTTTTCTAAAATCGCTATATCCTTTTTAAGATACGGCGACCAGAATTGCGCACAATATTCAAGGTGCGGTCTCACCATGGAACGATATAGAGGCATTATAAAATCTTTTGTTTTATTTTCCATTCCTTTCCTTATCATACCTAGCATTCTATTTGCTCTCTTGGCCGCCGCTGCACACTGGGCCGAGGGTTTTAACATGGTATCCACAATGACGCCTAAATCTTTTTCCTGGGTGGTAGTTCCTAATGTGGAACCTTGCATCGTGTAACCATAGTTGGGTTGTTCTTCCTAGGTGCATAACCTTGCACTTGTCCACATTAAATTTCATCTGCCATTTTGATGCCCAGTCTTCCAATTTATCAAGATCCTCTTGCAATTTTCCACAATCCTCTTGGGTTTTAACAACTTTAAATAGTTTTGTGTCATCTGCAAATTTGATAACCTCACTCGTTATTCCACTTTCCAGGTCATTTATGAATATGTCAAAAAGCAGCGGACCCAGCACAGATCCCTGGGGTACACCACTATTCACCTTTCTCCATTGGGAAAATTGGCCATTTAGCCCTACCCTCTGCTTTCTATCTTTTAACCAGTTCCTGATCCACAATAGTACACTGCCTCCTATCCCATGACTCTTTAGTTTTGCCAAAAGTCTCTCATGAGGGACCTTGTCAAAGGCTTTCTGAAAGTCCAGATACACAATATCAACTGACTCACCTTTGTCCACCTGATTATTCACTCCTTCAAAAAAACATAACAGATTAGTAAGACAAGATCTTCCTTGTCTAAAGCCATGTTGGCTGTCTCCCATTAGGTCATGACTATCTACATGCTGAGTAATTTTATTCTTTATGATGGTTTCTACCATTTTTCCTGGTACTGACGTCAGGCTCACCGGTCTGTAGTTTCCCGGATTGTAGGATGGCAACTTAATGCTTCACAAAGGAACTCGGAGAACTATCTCCTGGGTGTTCAGGCAAAGGTGGACTTGGCCTCTGGGGCCGCTGTCTTCAAAGTAGTTGTATCTTCCTCTCACTCTGGTTAGGACTTAACTTGGGTATTTTCTGTTTTGTTGCGACTGGTCTAGCAGGATGAGAAGGAAGGAGAAATTTTACTAATCTGATCATTTCTTTTTCTGGAATCTGCTGGACCAGTCACGGACCATCCCAGGGAAGTTTGCAGCTGCTTCCTCTTTCTTCCCAACTATGTGGGTTTCTCAACATCTTTGTTTGGCCTATTGGCTCTTGGGCCAGTGAGAAATGTGGAAGGGACCCTTTTTTTTTTCCTATGGGTTCCTCTGCCGTTGTTCGGTTATTGTTCAGTTTGTTAATGGGTGTTTTGTCCCATTTGCTTTGTTATTGCAATACTGATGTGTGCTCTGGCTGCGCTGCTGCTTATACCAGTGGTGATATTACTAGAAAGTTCTATTTTTTTTTCTCTCTCCAGTATCTGTTGGCAGGGGAGCATAACCTGTTTGTCTGGACTGGTCTAGCAGGATTCCAGGAAAAGAAATTATCAGGTAAATAAAAATTTGTCTTACCCGATGAGCAGAGTTCCTGAGTAGAATGTAGGGAGGGAGAGGAGAGGAAATGAGGAGCTGCAGAATGAATATGCTTGTAGGTTAATAGAAGTTTGAACTATATCCTGCTGCCTTTTGAGAACCTATATTACGGGTAAGCAACTTTACCATTGCTTCTCTACAAGGATTGTGAATGCTGTTTCCATAGCATCACCTGTTCCCGCAGCTGGCCTAAAGAACAGATAGCCTGACCCAGCTGACCCCATTAAGGAACAGATAGCCTGATCCAGAAATCAAACCAAGTTCCTCTGTATGACATTGCACAGTATTTCCACAGAGCCACTGAACTGGCCGCCTTCCTACTAAATTTCAAAATGTTTTGTTTTTGCCAATATTCCATACATCTGTTATGCTTTCATAACTCCTGCTTGGGATGTGATTTACAGTTTTGGGATTCCATTTTGATTTCTCCCTCTCTCTCTCTAGGGACTATCGTCCGGAATATGAACGCCTGAGGAGGACATTGGTAAGTGTGTGGCTGTATTTTGTTGTGTGAGTATTACTACTGCTTATCATTTATATAGCACTACTAGCATACACGGTGCTATGCTATTACACAAAAACACAGTCCCTGCTCCACAGAGCTTACAGTCTGTTAAGACAAACAGAACACTAGGGTACTAGATAATTCTTAGAGAAATGATTAAGGGGTCAGGATTCAAAGGCAGTTTCAAAGAGAGATTAATTTTTAGGTTGGATTTATATAGGGCCACGGATAGAGCTTAACCTAGTGACTCAGGTAGGCTATTTCAGGTATATGGTACAGAAAAATGGAAGGAGTTGGCAGAAGAAGAGATGGGCATGGATAGAGAGGAGGTGAATGAAAATGTACTGGACTAAGTGTGGTGGGAGAAGGAGCATTTTAAAAAAAATATCTGGAAGTCTGGTAAGGAAAGAGTGGGATGTTGCAAAAGCTAAGAGGGATGCCAGGGGAGCTCTGAGTGATGGTATGAGACAAAAAGATCAGCTTTTGCTTTGTGACCAAGGGAAGGAAACAGGACTGTTTTGTAAAAGCTGGCAAAGTGTGATATAGCCTGTAAAATTCTGCCTTTTGGGATAATATGTGGAGTGATACGGGGAAAGAATAGTGATTCCCCTTGGAAGGGAAGCACTAGCTGGGTGGAGGAGCACCATTTTTAGGCATATTTCCCGAAAAAGAAAGTGATTATTGTTGAGGGCCATCTGCCTGTATGTGTGTGTGTGTGTCTGCGCTTGCGTACACACACACTCACACACACACACATAAGAACATAAGATATGCCATACTGGGTCAGACCAAGGTCCATCAAGCCCAGTATTCTGTTTCCAACAGTGGCCAATCTAGGTCATATGTACCTAGCAGTTTCCCCAAAAGACACAGGTTCCACAATGCTTGTACTGGTCAAGCATTGATATCTTCGGTCACTTCTTAATAATGGTTATGGACCTTTCCTACAGGAACTTGTCCAAATCTTTTTTAAACCCAGCTACACTAACAGCCTTTACTACATCCTCCGGTAACAAATTCCAGAGTTGATTACACGTTGAGTGAAAAAAATATTTTCTTTTATTAGTCTTAAATAGTTTACCCTGTAGCTTCATTGCATGTCCCCTAGTCTTTCTATATTCTGATAAGGTAAACAATCGATCTACGTTTACCTGTTCCACTCCGTTCATTAATTTATAGACTTCTATCATATCTCCCCTCAGCCGTCTCTTTTCCAGGTTAAAGAGCCGTAACCTTTTTAGCTTTTCTTTATAGGAGTATCCTTCCATCCCCTTTACCATTTTGGTGGTTCTTCTCTGTACCTTTTCTAAAATCGCTATATCCTTTTTAAGATACGGCGACCAGAATTGCACACAGTATTCAAGGTGCGGTCTCACCATGGAACGATATAGAGGCATTATAATCTTTTGTTTTATTTTCCATTCCTTTCCTTATCATACCTAGCATTCTATTTGCTCTCTTGGCTGCCACTGCACACTGGGCCGAGGGTTTAATATGGTATCCACAATGACGCCTAAATCTTTTTCCTGGGTGGTGGTTCCTAATGTGGAACCTTGCATCGTGTAACCATAGTTTGGGTTGTTCTTCCCTAGGTGCATAACCTTGCACTTGTCCACATTAAATTTCATCTACCATTTTGATGCCCAGTCTTACAATTTATCAAAATCCTCTTGCAATTTTTCACAATCCTCTTGGGTTTTGACAACTTTAAATAGTTTTGTGTCATCTGCAAATTTGATAACCTCACTCGTTGTTCCACTTTCCAGGTCATTTATGAATATGTCAAAAAGCAGCGGACCCAGCACAGATCCCTGGGGTACACCACACATATATATACACACGCACACACACACACATATACACACATATACACATACAATGACCACAGGACAAAAAGAAGATCTGAAGCCTTGATGATGGGGTTCCACTCCCTCTCAGCACCAGAATAGGAAGTGCCATAGTTAATTAGAATCAGCAGTGATACTCAGCATAAGAAGTGGCAGCCTGAGGCAGACAGGGTGTCTGAACCCAAACCTGCCTGCTGAAATATGAGAGAGCGCAGGGTAAGTAAGTTGTGAGGCAGACAGGCCTCAGTCTCCTCTGTCGATAAGTGTATCCTTGCTATCGAGAGGAACTTGGCAGCACTCCTGTTAGCCTTGGTTCCGGTGTTATCAGCAGCTCCAGTGACACAGGCACCAACTCTCACCTTGAGGATGGTACCTCCTAGTCCCACACCATCACTCAAGCCCATTTCGGGGGGGAATTTTCTCCTTCCATGCCTCCATTGTAACCGACTGGCAGTCTGTTCTGTTCCCTGTACCGATACAGCTCTGCATGCGCTTCGGCATCGGGCCTCGACATCTGCACGGGATAACTGATACTTTGACTTTTTCAGAATCGGATGCTGCTGCTTCCAATTCCAAGGTCGCATCAGAGGATTCCAGGACTACCTGGGACATCCCTTCTGACCATTCCCCTCCTCATGAGCGGTATTGATCCCCACCAGAGGACATGTTCTTTCAGGACTTCATTAGGGACATGGCGGCAGGTATCCAGATTACAGTAACATCAGAGACAGAAACGAGGGCAGAGGAATTAGAGATCTTCCAAAATCTCTCGGCAGCCATGCTACCAGTGCATCAAATCCTTCAGGATTTAATGCTACGTATGTGGGAGGCCCCGTTAACTGTTCCGCCTATTAGCAATTGGCTCGATACCATGTTCAGAGTTCCACCGTCTCCTGGGTTTCAAAAGCCTCAATTACCACACCATTCCATGGTGGTGGAATCGGCCATGCACCACATCAAGAGTTCGAAGACTCATTCTTCCATGCCTCCAGGCAAGGATGCTAGAGCTCTCGATGCTTTTGGGCATTGCTGTTTTCAGGCATGCATGCTCATGTACAGGATCACTTTGTACATCTTCTACATGGGCATGTATCTCAATGATATCTCTAGAGATTTTGAGAATCTTGCCCCTAACCTACTGATGACAAACAAGATGTGTTCCTGGCCTTAGTCAAGCAAACTCAGAATACATCCAAGTTCCTTACACGAGCATCTTTCGATACCTTTGAGTCTTCCAGCAGAGCCTCAGCAATCTTCATTGGTACTCACAGGATGACCTGGCTTCAGGCATCAGACCTCGAACAATAGGTTCAAAATAAATTAGCCAATGTTCCTTGCTCTGGAGAAAACCTCTTTGGAAAGGGTTATAGTTATGGTTGGAGAGAGAAAGCTGGTGATCTTGAGGCCGATGATCTCTCCCTCAAGAGAGACAAGTAAAGACTTCTGACCCCTCCAGAAAGAAAGCCAATGTCAAGAAGTCCTTTCCTTTCTAAAAAAGAAGAGATACCTTCTTATCCACCTCAGGCTGCTTACCAATCCCAATAGCAACTTCAGAGACAACCAGGCCCTCGTCAGGCTAAAAAGCCTTGGGCAAACTAAGACACACCAACTGCTCCAAATCGGTCAGCACCTGGGTTTTGACTCCTTTCTAGAGAGCATAGCTACTCTGCCTCTGCAGGGCTCCCAACCCCTTCACGTAGCAGGCAGACTTTGTTCTTACGCCCACAGGTGGCATCTCATCACATCACAACAATGGACTTTCAGCATTGTCCAAAGGGGCTGTCTGCTTCACTTCCAAAGCTTTACCGCTCACCACCTCCACAAGGAATTATCCAGCAAATCCTTTGCAGGCCAATCTCCTGTTAGCCAAGGTGTCCACATTGTTAGCTCAGGGTGCTATTGAAAGAGTTCCTACCACCCAAGAGGGCAGGGGTTTCTGTCCTTACTTCCTTATTCCCAAGAAGACCAGGAGGTTTCAGATCCATTTTAGATCTGAGATCTCAAGTTCCTTGTTCCAGAAAAGTACAAGATTTCCCTTGGAACGCTTCTGAGAACAAAGGAGCGGAGCCTGGACTGACAAATTGTAAACCTTGTTTATTGCGCCCCAACGCGTTTCGGCCACCGGCCTTCTTCAGGGGGTCTTAAAGAGCACACCTCAAAAATAATAAACATAAACATAAACATAGATTAAATAGACACAATATAAAAAAATACACTGTCTTATATCAAAAAATAAATAAATAAAATAATAATTAAAAACATAATTTTACCCAAAACATCTAAAGGACAATCTATTGATTCATAACGGTAGTTAAAAACCAACTAATAGATAAAAATGTTAAAAAATTATAAAGAATAGTAATAAATGATAAAAAAATATTAAACTACTAAAAAAGGAGGGAAGAGAGACGAGGAGAAACAAAAAAGTAAATAAATACCTTATTATGATCAAATTGAGTGTTATCCCGGATTGAACCTATGGGATACTAACAGCTGACAATGAATAAATGAATTATTAAATAAATAAGTATACATTCATAAAACAAGTATATACAATTCTAAAACTAACAGTACATATTAATAAATATATAACCAATTAATAATAAATAATTACATAAATATACATATATATAAGAATATATGAAAAACGCTTATAAAAATTAAAAAAATATAGCTATATGCATGTATAATGTTAAAATGTTTCGTATATGAATATCAAGGGCACTTCAAGAAACACAAAAAGAGTATGTAAATAAAATAATATAATGTAAAAATATAAAAACTGCCAAATAAAAACCATCATAAATCAAGTGTAAAAAAAGTGTAAAAAAGGTGGAGACACTCTTAAATTAAAAATCATCATATTCAACGTATACATCAAAAAAGTTGTCCAGTGCGGCTCCTATAACGCACTTATTATTCTGACAACATATGTCTAGGAATGATGGCCAATAGTGCAGAAACAAACGCTTGTGTAGAGTGCAACAAATAGACCAATTGGCCATTGCAATAGCAATGATTGCAAGTGAAACGGTAAAAATATCCTTCTCATAAAGGCAACGATTAGCCAATAAAAACAGTGGGGAGAAAACTGAATTCTTAAAATTGAAAAAAACAAAATTGTGCGTGGTTAGCCGATGTGAACAGTTATCTTTCCCATACAAGTAGCGTTTAGCCGAGAAAAACAATAAAGGGAAAACTGAATCCTTAAAATTGAAAAACACACAATTGTGTGTTATATTAAGAACCGGTTATAAAATGTCGACACCGGCACTTCTTGAATGAACAGCAACCAGTGTTCACAAAGCTATGTAAAATGCATATCAATCAATCATAAAAACTAAAAAGCAAAAGAAATGGACGAAAAAAAAGTTGAATAACATACTAGGACATGTTCTGACAACTGAATGCCATCATATTCCCGCCCGTGCAGGTTAAAGGTAACTGACTCAAAAAGACAAATGAATGTATAAATACTTGACAAAATGCTATTTGCGTTAAAGATATACAGATCAAATATAAAGAACTATAAATAAGGAAATAAACTATAAATTAAAGAGAATTATAGTTCTTTATATTTGATCTGTATATCTTTAACGCAAATAGCATTTTGTCAAGTATTTATACATTCATTTGTCTTTTTGAGTCAGTTACCTTTAACCTGCACGGGCGGGAATATGATGGCATTCAGTTGTCAGAACATGTCCTAGTATGTTATTCAACTTTTTTTTCGTCCATTTCTTTTGCTTTTTAGTTTTTATGATTGATTGATATGCATTTTACATAGCTTTGTGAACACTGGTTGCTGTTCATTCAAGAAGTGCCGGTGTCGACATTTTATAACCGGTTCTTAATATAACACACAATTGTGTGTTTTTCAATTTTAAGGATTCAGTTTTCCCTTTGTTTTTCTCGGCTAAACGCTACTTGTATGGGAAAGATAACTGTTCACATCGGCTAACCACGCACAATTTTGTTTTCAATTTTAAGAATTCAGTTTTCTCCCCACTGTTTTTATTGGCTAATCGTTGCCTTTATGAGAAGGATATTTTTACCGTTTCACTTGCAATCATTGCTATTGCAATGGCCAATTGGTCTATTTGTTGCACTCTACACAAGCGTTTGTTTCTGCACTATTGGCCATCATTCCTAGACATATGTTGTCAGAATAATAAGTGCGTTATAGGAGCCGCACTGGACAACTTTTTTGATGTATACGTTGAATATGATGATTTTTAATTTAAGAGTGTCTCCACCTTTTTTACACTTTTTTTACACTTGATTTATGATGGTTTTTATTTGGCAGTTTTTATATTTTTATATTATATTATTTTATTTACATACTCTTTTTGTGTTTCTTGAAGTGCCCTTGATATTCATATATGAAACGTTTTAACATTATACATGCATATAGCTATATTTTTTTAATTTTTATAAGCGTTTTTCATATATTCTTATATATATGTATATTTATTTATGTAATTATTTATTATTAATTGGTTATATATTTATTAATATGTACTGTTAGTTTTAGAATTGTATATACTTGTTTTATGAATGTATACTTATTTATTTAATAATTCATTTATTCATTGTCAGCTGTTAGTATCCCATAGGTTCAATCCGGGATAACACTCAATTTGATCATAATAAGGTATTTATTTACTTTTTGTTTCTCCTCGTCTCTCTTCCCTCCTTTTTTAGTAGTTTAATATGTTTTTATCATTTATTACTATTCTTTATAATGTTTTAACATTTTTATCTATTAGTTGTTTTTTAACTAACCGTTATGAATCAATAGATTGTCCTTTAGATGTTTTGGGTAAAATTATGTTTTTAATTATTTATTTATTTATTATTTTTTTGATATAAGACAGTGTATTTTTTTATATTGTGTCTATTTAATCTATATGTTTGTTTATTATTTTTGAGGTGTGCTCTTTAAGACCCCCTGAAGAAGGCCGGTGGCCGAAACGCGTTGGGGCGCAATAAACAAGGTTTACAATTTGTCAGTCCAGGCTCCGCTCCTTTGTTCTCTTGTATTGTGCGGATCCTTAGCTCCTTTTGGTACCCTTGGAACGCTTCTGCCATAGAATTGGCTATGTTCTCTAGACCTCAAGGAGGCATACACTAATTAGCTGATTCACCCTCTACACAGACATTATCTGCGGTTCTGGGTTCAGCAATCCCACTACCAGTATCGTATAATTCCCTTCGGGTTAGCATCTGCACCCAGAGTGTTCACAAAGAGCATTGTGGTAGTAGCTGCCTACCTTTGTACTTTGGGGATCTTTTCCCCTACTTAGACGATTGGCTAATAAGGGGAAAATCCCCAGAAAACGTGAAGCTGTCTCTTCATCGCACCATCATGGTGCTCCAAAACCTGGGGTTTGTTCTAAACTTTCTCAAATCACACCTGGTGCCATCCCAGCAGCTCAAATTCATCGAAGCACTTCTGGATACTTGTCAGGCCTGAGCTTTTCTCCCACAGGATCGCTCTGTCTTGTCCAGCTGGCCCACGCTATAAGGAGCAGGTCATCACCACTCAACAGATGCTGTGCTTTCTGGATCACATGGCCTCTATGGTCCATGTCATTCTATATGCCCGGCTACACATGCGGACAGTGAACGCTAGCATCTCAATGGACCCAGCAACTGGGTGTCTCTATGACAAGATTTACATCACACCTCTAGTCAACCCCCTTCAGTAGTGGTGTACCCCATAAAACTTATTCGGAGGGTCACCTTTTCAGATGCCTCCACCCCAGTGCACCCTAACGATGGATGCTTCAAAACTCATGTGGGGGGGGGGGGGCAGATCTGGACAGTCTCACTACTCAAGGGCAGTGTACACAACAGGAATATCAGCTGCAGATCACTCTCTTCGAGCTTCATGCTCTCACGAATGCCCTTCGAGTTTTTCAACCCCAACTTTCAGGCAAACAGGTTTTAGTCCAGACGGACAATCAGGTAGCTATGTTCTATGTAAACAAGCAGGGCAGAACAGGCTTTTATCTCCTTTACCAAGAAGCCCTTTGTCTCAGGTTCTTCTCCATTGCACACTGCATCCATTTCAAAATGGTGTATCTCCACGGCAAACTCAACCTTCTGGTGGACAGGCTTAGCTGCATCCTACATCCGCACAAGTGGACTCTGAATCAGGAGACGGCCTCCTGGATCTTCCACCTGTGGGGGGACCCCCAGGATAGATCTGTTCACCTCACAGGAGAATGCATGACTGCTGCTGCTGCTCTGCTTGAGTCTTCCCTCTACGCAGTCAGGCGCTGGATGCCTTCCTTCTTCATTGGGGCAGGGACCACCTTTATGTATTCCCACCCACCCCCTTAATATCCCAAGACCCTGTTCAAGTTGCAGGTCGACAGGGGCTCCACGATTCTAATAGCCCCTTAGTGGCCTCGCCAGCCATGGTTTTCCTCTGATGCTTCGTCTAGCACAGACTCCACATCTTAGCTTGGGGCACGCACTCAACCTCTTCTCTCAGGACTGTGGGATGCTCCTCCAACCCAACCCACGGGCCCTCCAGCTCACGGCTTGGCTGCTGAAAGCATAACTCTGGATAGCATCGACTTTCCTCAGCAGGCCAAGGACATTTTATTGGCATCACGCAAACTGTCTACCAGATGTTCTTATGCCTTCAAGTGGCATCGGTTCACCGTCTGGTGTACCCTGAATCATATTGATCCTTCTTCCTGTTCAGTGGCTTTGATTCTACAATTTCTCCTTCCCTTATCCACCACAGGACTTAAGATAAACTCAGGCAGAGTTAATCTTAGTGCCATTGCGGCCTACCTTAGGCCAGTGGGCAGGCTGCCTATTTCATTGCACCCCTTGGTGCAGTGCTGTACATGGGGTCTTCTGTTGTCTAATCCACCCATTAGATTGCTGCTGGTGGCTTGGGACCTCATTGTGGTCCTAGTGCAGCTTCTAAGGCCTCCTTTTGAGCCTTTAGCCACCACTGCTTTGAAATTCCTTTCTTGGAAGGTTATCTTCCTCATTGCCCCCTCCTCTGCTCACTGTATTAGAGAGCTGCAGGCCTTAGTGTCAGATCCTCTGTACACTCGCTTCCACTATGACAAGGTGGTTCTCTGGACCCATCCACGCTTCCTTTCGAAGGTGGTCTCACCTTTTCATATTAATCAGTCTGTGATGCTCCCGGTCGTCTTTCCCAGACCTCATGCCTCCAGCGCTGAAGTAGCGCTACACACACTAGTTTGCAAACGTGCTTTGGCTTTCTACTTGGCAGAACCAAGAATTTCAGGAAATCTCTTAATTGTCTCCTTTTGATCCAATCACCTTGGACATCCATTATCCACCTGGATTGCGGACTGCATTTCTTTTGTCTATTCTCAGGCAGGGCTCTCCCTCGATGGTCATGTCACTGCACACAGTGTGCGGGCCATGATAACCTCGGTTGCCAACCTTCGTTCTGTCTCTATCGAAGAGATGTTTGTTTGTTTATTAAAACTTATTATACCGCCCAACACCATAGGCACCTGAGTGGTTTACAATAAAACTTTAAACAATTTAAAAATGAGGCTGCAAGAAAGGAAAGGAAAAGGAACGCCAATTAAAACAATAAAGGAAAGGAAAGAAGGAGGAGAGCAGTACAGATAGCAATTACAGTATAACATCATGGGACGGGGAGGGAGGGGGAAGACGAGGGTGGGAGGTCAAATGCTAGGTGGAAAAGGTGGGTTTTAAGTTGGGTTTTGAAAGACTGGTAGGATTCTTCTGCACGGAGCGAGGGGGGGAGCGAGTTCCAAAGGCTTGGGGCCAGAAAATAGAAGGCAGAGGAACAGGTAGAAACAAGACGGGCCTGGGAGGGGGAGGGAAGAGACATCCGATTTGTGTGAATAGAACGAAGCAGACGATGAGGGGTACAAAAGCATATCTGATCAGCAAGATAGGAGGGGGTGGGTGCCAGTGCGAACAGCCTTGTGCGCAAGGATAAGAATTTTATATTGAACACGAAAAGAGACAGGTAACCAATGGTGATGAAGAAGAGGGGTGACATGATCGAAACGAGAGGCGTAAGTTAGGAGACGAATAGCAGTATTTTGGACACGCTGAAGACGAGACAACTGGGATTGGGGGAGACCAGCCAGGGAGACGTTACAATAGTCCAGACGAGACATCACCAGGGAAAGAAGAAGAGTAGCCAGAACAGAGGAAGAAAGAAAAGGGCGGACAGCTCGGAGCTGTCTAAGGGAGAAAAAAGAGCGCTGAACGATGGAAGAAATATGCGCCGTAAAGGAGAGAGAAGAATCAAGGGTAACACCCAAATAACGAAGTGAGGAGACAAGAGGAATAGACTGAGAGGAAAGGGAAGGGACACAGGTGGGGGGGGGACTCCCAAGTGTGAACCAAATAGCAAAGGATTTAGCAGGGTTCACGTGAAGGAAATTGGAAGAAAACCATGAAGCAATAGCAGTAAGGCAGTGATTAAGAGGGGTAATGTCAGGGGAGAGAGAGTCAGTATGAAGCAAGAGAAAAATGTCGTCTGCGTAATAGTACGCAGAGATACCGAACTGTTGGATTAAGAGGGCAAGAGGAGCTAGGAAAACATTAAAGAGAAGGGGAGCAAGGACAGAACCTTGGGGAACCCCACATGTGAGGGAAGTGGGGGCAGAGGAGGAGGACCCAGCAACTACAGAAAAGGAGCGACAGGAAAGAAAGGAGTGAAACCACTGGAGAACCACACCAGAAAGACCTGCTTCCCGAAGACGAGTGAGGAGGATGCGGTGATCCACTAAGTCAAAGGCTGCAGAGAGGTCAAGGGAGACAGCTAAGGTAAAAAGACCACGATCGTGAGCAGCGTGAAGTTCGTTAAGAGAAAGGAGAACAGTTTCAGTGCTGTGACCGGGACGAAAACCTGATTGCCGGGGGTGGAGAGTGAGGGAGGCTTCAAGATGAGAGGAAAGTTGATTAAAGACCAGCTTCTCAAGAAATTTAGAGAGAAAGGAAAGATTAGAAATAGGACGCCAGCTAGAAAGAACAGAGGGATCAGAAGAACGGGACTTTAGAATGGGACGAACGACAGCGTGTTTCCAACTTGATGGAAAAATGCCAGAGGACAAACTAGAATTGAACATAGAAAGAATGTAGGGAGAAAGAGCTAGTGAGGGTTCCAGGAGCCAGGGAGATGGAATAGGGTCAGCCGAGCAAGTGGTTTTACGAATGGAAAGGAAAGTTTTTTGAAGAATACTGGGAGTTATCATCTCAAAGGATGACCAGGAGTGAGACAGAGCAGGAGTGGAGCAAGATGGGGAGGGGGGGAAAACATAGCAGGAGGGGAAAGGGGTGGGGGACACGAAAGGAAAGACTGACGAAGGGTGTCAACCTTGGCAACAAAAAAGGAGGCGAGAGAGGAAGGATCCAGATGGGAAGATGCAGGAAGAGGGGAAGGAGGAGTAGAGTGAGGCGCAGTGAGGGAATGTAGGATGGAGTACAGTTGGCGAGAGGAGTTTGAGGAGGAGGAGATGAGATTAGAGTAATAGTCACGCTTTGCAGTGAAAAGGAGAGAACGATAGTAGCGATGACAATGATGAAAACCTGACAAAGTAGTGGGGGAGGGATGCTTTTGCCAAAGGTGTTCCACCCGACGGAGGTGCCTACGATGTAAAAGGAGACCGGAGTGGAACCAAGGATGGCGTAAGTGACGGTGAGGACGGGGGCGGAGAGGAGCAATAGTGTCTAGGGCAGTTGAGAGTGAGGAATGCCAGCAGTGAGCTTGGGCGTCAACAGAAAGGGACTCAAAATCTGCAGGGAACAGGGTGGTAGGGGATGGAGCTGGAAAAGTGTGTCCGTGGTGATTTTACGAACAAATAGTGGCGCAGAACTAGGATTTGGGATATGAGTTGAGGCTGACGGGGGGGGCAGGGACAGAGAAAAGGAGACAGTAGTGATCAGACCAAGGAAGAGAGAAGGAGGAAAGGGAAGAGAGGAAAGGAGGGAAAGAAGTGGAAGAAAGAAGGAGGTCTAGCGAATGGCCAGCAACGTGGGTGGGAAAGGAAACAGATTGATGAAGAGACAGGTCAGACAAAAGAGCAAGGAATGATCTGTCGAGCAACTACCTGCTCCTCCATTCACACCTTTGTTGCTCACTACTGCCTAGACAAGGGATTCCCATCGGGATGCTGTCTTTGGTTAGGCAGTCCTTCAGCATCTCTTTGGGACTTAATCCCAACGCCTACCCTCCATCCTGGACTTTTCTGCTACCAGACTTCTCTAACCATGCTCTTTCAAGCTGTGCTAGAGTCCGTGGGCTCTTATTCTGTAGCCTCATAGTTTGTTTAGTTTGGTGCCTGGGAGCTAGTGAGTCCCAAACGTGAAGACTGCATTCTTGCTTGCTCCTGGAGATGGCGTTGTTGCTCACCTGTAACAGGTGATCTCAGGGAACAGCAGGAATCAGTCTTCACAACCCACCCTCCTCCTCTAGGAGTTATAGGGTATACTTATTCCTCTATCTCTCAGCTACAAACTCAACTGAGGCGAGGATGTAGGAATGCAGACACGCAGGCGCTGTGGAGTGTGCTCCCAGAAGCTTTCCAATTGGATGCCTGGGAGCATTTCTACATGGGCTCAGTCGGTACAGACAGTACCCATATGTGAAGACTGATTCTCCAGGAACAAGCAGGAAGTGCAGTTCTGGTCGCCATATCTTAAAAAGGATATAGCGTTATTAAAAAAAGGTTCACAGAAGAGCCACCAAAATGGTAAAGGGGATGGAAGGATACCCCTATGAAGAAAGGCTAAAAAGGTTAGGGCTCTTTAACCTGGAAAAGAGATGGCTGAGGGGAGATATGATAGAAGTCTATAAATTAATGAACGGAGTGGAACGGGTAAACGTAGATCGATTGTTTACGTTATCAGAATATAGAAAGACTAGGGGACATGGCAATGAAGCTACAGGGTAAACTATTTAAGACAAGAGAAAATATTTTTTCACTCAACGTGTAATCAAACTCTGGAATTTGTTACCGGAGGATGTAGTAGAGGTGGTTAGTGTAGCTGGGTTTAAAAAAAAGTTTGGACAAGTTCCTGGAGGAAAGGTCCATAAACCATTACTAAAAAGGGACGCAGGATATCAATGCTTGACCCAATAAAAGCATTGTGGAACCTGTGTCTTTTGGGGAAACTGCTAGGTACGTATGACCTAGATTGGCCATTGTTGGAAACAGGATACTGGGCTTGATGGACCTTGGTCTGACCCAGTATGGCATATCTTATGTTCTAAGTCAGTCTTCACATATGGGTGACGTCAGCATCAAAGGAGCCCTTTGCAGAAGCATCGCCCCAGCTTTCAAAGAAAGCCTTTGGGAGATGCACCATGCATACGTGGTCCCCTTCCTGCCCAAGGATGCCATCTTGCTCAGCTTTTTTCTGCGGAGCCCACTGGATATGTGTCTAATTTCCCCAGAAAAATCAGTTAAATTTCATCCTATAATTTCATCCTGGGCCCATCGTTGGCATGGCCAAACGTCAAGTCCTCCACAGAGTATTCCGGCGTTTTTTCTCTGGCTGCGACTGTTTCCCTCCTCCGAGTTCACGTGCCTCAGCATCGCATCTCAGATCATCCTTTTTTCCTTTAAGTTCTTTTTGCCCTGGCGCAGCTTTGTGCCTTTTTTCCACCGACTGCCAGTTCCTCGGGTCTTCAACTTCGCCGGGGTACTTTTTCCCCCGATGGTCAGTGGCTTCAAGAAGTGTGATCGGTGCTCTAAAAATGTCCCTCACCGACACACGATTGCTGCCTCTGTTGTCTTGACCCCGACCATGATCTGGAGGTTTGTGGCCTCTGCAAGCAGACGTCCACTAAAGCAATCAAACTTCATTAGCAGAAGCATTACCAAATTTTTTTCCAGGTCAGACTCTGCCCCAGAATCCCCAGTGACCCCACAATCCAGGGCCCTATCCGAGACCCTAGAGTCACATAGTGATCCTGCGGCAACTGACCGGGCCCGCAGGTCCTCCAACAAGGGTTCCTCGGACCAGGACCACAAGAGGAAGAAGAAATCCTTGAGAGCCTCTTCACGGGACTCTGTGAAAGTGGACAAGCCCCTTGCCAGATCCCTCAGCCCCTGAAGAAGGCCCGAGGTGTCTGAGCAGGAACAGCCATCCAAGGTCCCTAGGAAGGAATCGTCTGCCCCGGCGATCAGCCTCAGACCTCCAAGACTATCCTTGTCGAGGACTCCCCCTCCTCGCTGGTACAGAACCTGGCCACCCCAGTGTCCACGCCAAAGGCTGCAATACCATCTGGACTGAAGTTCAGGATGGAGTCCCTAGAGCGCAGCCTGACTGCCTTCCGGGAGACGCAGTGGGTATAGTAGTCTGGCTTGACCAGTTCATCTGTCCAGACTACCAGGACCTCGACCTCGAGGACTTCCCTGATTGTTGAGCTGATCCTCCTGAGCTTACAGCCTCGAGTCGATCCTCAACAGCAGTCTTGATCACGGTCCCGTTCCTCGGGCCATCAATCGTTTTCGACCAGTGCTCATGGCTCTAGCCATGCAGCCTCAGAGGCCCATAGGCCATCAGCTCTGGGTCCATCATTGGCATGGCCCACCGTCGAGTCCTCCACAGAGTATTCCGACCAAGAGTCCTAGGATGAGACTTCCCTGGACACTCGCAAGCACCGCGACGTGCCATCTGACCCATCTCCATCCAAGGACACAGTGTTCCTCAAACTTGTGTGGGACATGTCGAAGGCGTTTGCATTCTCCACTGACTTGGAGGAGGACCCTCGCATGGAGGAGCTTGATATCCTCCAATATGAGTCCCTGCCAAGAGTCACTCAGTGCCCGTCCCGGCCATCCTGGAATGGCTACGCCTCCGAATGTGGGAGTGCCCATAATTGGCCGTCAGCTCGACACCATGTATGGAGTCCGCTGGGGCCCAGGCTTCAGGAAGGCTCAATTCCCGCACAACTCCATGGTGGTGGAGTCTGTGATGCGTCTGCTTAAAAGCCAGAAGATGCATTCATCTGTGCCCCCAGGCAGGGAGGCCAGGACCCTCGATGCCCTTGGCAGAAAATGCTACCAGGGCTCGGTGCTGGCCTGTCTGTTCCAGGCATACCAACTATATATGGGTATGTACCTGAGGGACCTGGGGAAGGAGCTCACTGGGATTCTCAAGCCTCTCCGAGGAACCACTCCAATGGTTCCGTAACCTTCTCAAATGCATCGGTGACAGCTCTAAGTTTGTCTTGAGCAGCCTACGATAGGTTCGAGTCCACAGCCCAGGTGACAGCAGTGGGCATAGGCGCCCAATGCCAGGCCTGGCTCCAGTCCTCTGACTTGGAGCAATGGGTCCAAGACAAACTTGTCGGTGTCCCTTGCTAAGGAAAGAACCTCTTTAGTAAGCCTATGTCAGACAAGGCTGCAGAGTTCGAGTCTGAATTCCTGACAAGAACTCTACTTTCTAAAAAGACCACCACTCTGTCCAAGCGGAAGGCCTCCGGGGAAAAAGCCACCCTACCCGTGGAAGGGATTGGCCTACCAAGGCTGTCAGCAGTATCAGCCTTCCCAGTCTCCACAGCAGTGGCAGCATGTCAAGGAGCGCACACACAGGGTCCCTATAAGCAGAGGATTCCCAAGTCCCCGATGCTGGCTCCGGCCCTGGCCCTGTCTGGGGGGGGAGCCTTAGACTCCTTGGGCATATCCTCTCTAACCTCAGGAGGTCAGCTGCTGACAGCTGGTCCACTTCGCCCACCGGTGGCCAAACATCACCACTGATGCCTGGGCCCTCCAGGTGGTCAAGGAGGGTTACTTCTCCACTTGGACCAGACGCCCCCCTTTTTCTTTCCAGGAGAGCCCTCCAGGACTCCCCTTCACCAGACCTTATGGCAGAAGCTCACAAGTCTGCTCGAGGGCCGGGCCATGGAAATAGTGCCCCACTGCCAAAAAGGCAAGGGGTTCTACTTCTGATACTTCCTCGTGCCGAAAAGAACCGGAGGCCTCAGGCCTATCCTAGACCTGTGGAACCTGAACAAGTTTCTGGTGTGAGAGAAGATCAAGATGCTCTCCTTTGGAACATTGCTGCCCTACCTCCAGCAGGGAGACTGGCTATGCTCCTTGGATCTAAAGGATGCTTACTCCCACATCCTTATCCATCCTAGTCATAGACAGTACCTGAGATTTGTAATCAAAGGCAACCACTACCAGTACAGAGTGCTACCCTTCAGGATGGCCTCCGCACCCAGGGTCTTCACCAAATGCCTGGCGGTAATGGCTGTCTATCTTCCTCCAAGGGGCCTTCATCTTCCCTATTTGGACAATTGGCTCATAAGAGAAGAAACAGTCACCGAGGTACAACAGGCCACAGGCCGCACAATCAGTGTCCTGGAACACTTGGGCTTCATAATAAACTGGCCCAAGTCTCATCTCACTCCTACGCAAAGCTTGGAGTTCATAGGGGTGCAGTTGTATACTTGCCAGGCCAAGACCTTCCTCCCACCTAGACAGGGCGAGTCACCTTGAGGCTCTGGCCGCAGAGGTACAGCTTAAGTGCTTTGTGCCGGCTGGCTCCATTCTCCACTTGCTTGGCCACATAGCATCCACAGTGCATGTGACACGGGACGCCCCCCTCCAGATGAGGGCAACTCTGGTCCCTCCGATCTTTGTCCCTGAGGCAGTTGGCAGCCTGCATCCACTGAGTACGTGTGACCTGCCCGTTGGCAGAATCGCTCAACTGGTGGAAAGTGACACAGCACCTTCTGACAGGCATGCCCTTTCAGACCCCTATCCCCAAGTAGGTCCTCACAAGGAGCTCATTGTGGAGGCCTCCGCACACAGGTCACCTGGTCCATGGTGGAAAGTCAGCAACAGATCAACCTCTTGGAGCTCAGGTTTATATTTCTGGCCCTCCAAGCCCTCCGCCATTGCCTACAGCACCAACCGGTACTTGCCCAGATGGACAGCCAGGTTACCATGTTCTACCTGAACAAGTAGGAGGGTACAGGGTCATACACCCTCTGCCAGGAGTCAGTAGCCCTCTGTTCGTATGCGATCAGCCAGGGAATGCTCGTGAGAGCAGTTTACCTGCCAGGTCAGGACAACACCCTCGTGGACAGGCTGAGCAGGGTCCTCCAGCCGCACGAATGATGGCTGGACCCCAGAGTACCCCAGTAACTGTTTCGGCTCTGGGGGACCCCTCAAATGGACCTCTTTGCCAGCCTGGCCAATGCTCAGTTGACAAGATTCTGTTTTCCACCAGCCTCACCCTTCCTGGGAGGCAGCAGATGCCTTCCTCATCCCGTGGTCAGAGGCCACTTATATGCTTTCCCGCCTACGCCATTGGTCTCCAAGACCCTTTTGAAGTTCGTCTGGGCAAAGCGTCGCTAATTCTGGTGGCCTCCCAATGGCCCAGGCAGCCATGGTTCCTGCTGCTGCTTCGCTTAGCTATGGAGCCCTCAGTCCCTCTGGGGAACTCTACCTCCACCCTGATCTGGGGTCTCTGGCGCTAAGAGCTTGGCTTCTGAGCGGGTAGCCTTGAGAGAAGTAGAGGAGGTTCTCCTGGCCTCCTGCAAGGCCTTCACGAGGCATGCGTATGCCTTCAAGTGACGGAGATTCTCCGTGTAGTGCTTGGAGAGACGGGCCAACCCGTTTTTCTGCATGGTGCAGATGGTGCTGCAGTATCTGCTTCATCTTTCATAGGCTGGATTAAGTCCAACTCCGTCAGGGTCCACCTGAGTATTCTCTCAGCGCACCATCACCCTCTCGAGGGCCAGCCTGTTTTGGCGCAGCCCCTCGTCACCCATTTCCTATGGGGTCTGCTGTTCTCCAAGCTCCCAATCCGCCCATCCCTGGCGGAATGGGATCTCAACATGGTGCTAGCGCGACTCACTCTGCTGCCTTTTAAGCCCCTGGCTACCTGTCATTTGCGGTACCTCTCCTTGAAGGTTGCCTTCCTGGCAGTGCTCACCTCTTCCCACAGTCAGCGAGATTCAGGCCCTGGTGGCGGAGCTGCCCTATAACAGGTTTGTGCTATGCACTCACTCCAAATTCCTTTTGAAGGTGGTGTCTTTGTTTCACCTCAGTCACGAAGTGGTGCTTCCCACCTTCTTTTCACAGCCTCATGCCAACAGGGCAGAGACCATCCTTCACAATTTAGACTGTAAGAGGGCTCTGTCCTTTTACCTACAGCGTACCCAGGGCCACTGCAAAGCCTCCCAGCTTTTCGTCTCCTATGGCACCTGTTGGCTGGGGGAGGCAGTGACCAAGTGGACCGTATCTACTTGGGTGGCAGACTGCATTGCCCTCTCCTATGAACAGGCCGGGCTCCAGTTGGAGCATTGTGTCATGGTGCATGATGTCCATGCCAGGGCGACCTCAGTGGCGAACGTGCACTCTGTCCTGAAGGCAGACATCTGCCGGGCCACCACCTGGTCTTCAGTTCACACCTTTGCAACTCATTACTGCCTGGAGAGGGAGTCCTGATGGGACAGCACCTTCGGCCAGGCCGTACTCCATAATCTCTTCTAGGTCTAGACAACTCCTACCCGCCGACACTTCTGTGTTCAGGCTACAGGAGTGGCGTTCTCTTTGGGCACTGGGGTCCTTCCAGAGTCTGTCCTCTGGACTCGCTCGCTGCTGCTCACTGCTTGTCGTGTTTTTCTATAGATTCTTGGTGGCCTTTAGCTAGGGAGTCCCATGTGTGAGGACTGACTTCCTGCTTGTTCCCAGAGAAAGTGTAATTACTCACCTGTAACAGGTATTCTCTGGGGACAGCAGGAATCATTCCTCACAACCCTCCCTCCTCTCCATAGACTTGCCTTAGTTGTACCATATTTTTGCTGTCTTAGCTATGTCATTGACTGAGCAAGATGGCATCCTTGGGCGAGAAGGGATCACGCATGCGTGGTGCATCTCCCAAAGGCTTTCTTTGAAAGCTGGGGGGATTCTTCTGTGCAGGGCTCTGTCGGTGCGGACAACACCCATATGTGAGGACTGATTCCTGCTGTCCCCTGTTACAGGTGAGTAACTACGCTTTCCTGCTGTTTCTGGAGATCACCTGTTAAAGGTGAGTAACAATGCTTTGCGCAGAGGCATCATAAAATTAAAGGGCTGACTGGCCAGAATTGGACATTCTCCCCTCTGTACCCCCTTCCCTAGGGAACCTCTGATCCCTGGTGGCCCAGTGGACCTGGTGAGACTCTCCATTCTCAGCCCCAGTCTTGACACAAAGCTAAAATGTTTTAAAGACTACCTCCTACCTAGGTAATTGTGATGGTTGACCCTTCTACCCCTTTCCCCCATCCCTAACCCTCAAGGTTCAGCTCTTCCCAAGAGGTCTGGAGGCTGATGGTACAGGAGCACATGCCCTTATTTGGCAGTCTGACCATGATGCTACGTCTAGGGGTTAAGTAGCACCATTTTTGTAGAAACAGCCTCTAAGGTAGGAGTCAGTGGGAATCACTCCTGCCCCGTCACTTCCCAAAACTCTTAGGGGGTGAGGCAGGGTCCAAAGAGAGAGGTAAATAGTTGGGCTCTTAGAATTACTTTAGCAGAGCGTGGGGCTTCTGTGAGAGGGGGGTCTTTGAAACATTCTAGCCCCATGATGTGAGGGAGTGTGGATTTTGGCAGGGTCTAGGGGGAGGGACTCCAGTTCAGGCTAGTAAGCCTTTTTTATTGCACAAATCTGTGAAGGGTTCCCCCCCCTCCAAAGTGAAGAACAGGGAAGGATTAGAGAAAAGTGGAACCAGACACAATTTACAAGTGGACTATGCAGCCCTCCACTCTTCTCCTTGTTACCCTCTGCACTCACTTACACATCGTACCCATTCATCTTCCTGATCCACTCGTACCCTGTTCACTCCCTCTCCCCACCTACACAGTCTGTTTTGCGTGTATGCCATACACACGCTTGCCCTATGCACTCATGTATACACATAGCTGGAGACCCTGAATTTTAGTCATGCTGACCAAGGGAAACATGCCTATGTGCAGTGCTTCTAGCTTGCACTATGCAACTTGTTTATTTAGTATTGTTTTTACAGTTCTCTTTGAGTATTACTATGTTTTCTTTTTTAACTACTTTAATGAAAGGACTGCCACAAAAACGCAACTTCACCTTCTAAGTCTAAACAGTTTATTCCAGAGTATCCTGCTAGACCAGTCCAGACAAGTGGGTTATCTCCCCAAACCAGCAGATGATGCGACAGAAAAAAAAATACAAGTGTTGTGATGTTATCGCTAGCATAATACCCAATACAGCTAGGGGCACTCCAGTATTCTCTCTATTTTAGCAGATGGTGGTTGATTTTCAATACAGCTAAGGATTGCAGCGGCTGCTGCTGGAGGACAGGAGGCAGTTTAGCTGGACCTTGGTCCCGGGGAGTATATGAGATACCGTGCTCGGTGGACAGGTCTTGTTTGGGGGGGGGGGTGCGCAAACCCTGTCCACGAGGCCCAGTTCAGTTGCTGGAGGATCTTTCTGAGGGGTGCCTGGCCTGTGTCTCCTTTCTTTTTATTTTGTTTAAATAAACAAAAAAAAAATTGAATGGCATAGTAAGCCCCATTTAGAGACAATGGATTCACTATTACAGCAGGCCCTTGTAGGTAACTTGGGTATGATCCACTCCTCCCCCCCTCCCCCGTCTCTCCTAGCTTGAGGAGGAGATTGACTATGTGGAGCCTGGGCCCAAGTCTGAAGCCAGCCATCCGTAAGTATTGGCTTTTTTAGGAGATCCCCATCGGTGTTCTTAGCCTCGTTGCCCTAAGTCGAGCTTTTTTGGCACAGTGTGGCATGTGGCCTACTTTCCCATCGAAAGTGGGCCAGTGCTGTGGTGCATGTGCACCTTTCTCCAATGCCTGCCTCACTCCCCTGCTGTCTCTGCTGCAGCAAGCGGCACCACTTGCGCCGGGTTCTTCACAACACCACTGGATTATATTTTATACAAAAGCTTTGCAAAGCCAATGTTTGGCAGTGGTGCTTTGCTATATGCAAGTTCAGGTGGTTTACTAGATCAGTGGTTCTCAACCCAGCCCTCAAGGCACACAGCCAGTTGGATTTTTAGGATACGATAGAATGGATTTCAATGAATAAACATATAAAGGAGACAGTGCATGCTAATTTCTTTCATGCATATTTATTGTGCTTCATTGTGGATATCCTGAAAACCCGAGCGGCTGTCTTTGTTTTGAGGACTGGCTTGAGAACCACTGTGCTAGATGTTCAAATTGTCTGTAAATTATCTGCCTCTTAGACTATTTCATATGGATCCTTTACATCTCACTCATTATATATGAGCATATTTTATGGTTTAGAAAATGGGGCGAAGTAGATACCAATACCTGATACTTGCTTCTGCAATCTCTTTAATTGAGTCACTGGAGGGGAGGGGAGGGGAGTGGCTGTAGGCAAAGGCAGAGAAGTGTCCTGCCGTGGAAAGAATGGGTAGGAAACTTAGCCCAGGGAGAGGTAAAAGAAGGGTAGATGGGAGGAAAAGAGGCTACAGAGAGAGGGAAGGGGGGGGGGGGAGCAAAGGAAAGGGAAAAATATGGAGTAAATACATGAAAAAAATAATGAACATAAACAAAAAACACAATTTAAAAAAAGCCTAATTATAAGCAAAAACACTCCAAAACCATTGATGCCTAAAAAAATTTCATATGTGCTCAGTATCTAGATATTTTCTGTCTGCATTCCTTCTCAAACTAGAGCACTGTAGGGGTCAGAAGGAGCCAGAGAGCTGTTGTCCACACAGTAGCACTGGCACTACCCACGAGTCGAGCTTGAGCCATCACTACAGGTTTTTGGTGCAAATCTTGAGGGTTGCATTATATGTGAAATAGTATGCTGTAGGGGCTGCATTATGTCTTTATTTGATCAATAAAAACAATGCTATGTGTAGATGATATGATATCAGTTTTCAGGACTTCGGGCCTCTTTTTCAGGAATGTATGCAGTAGAACAGCTGGACTGTATTTTGCAGAAGCAGCTAAAAATGGAACACAATAGGCCATGAAAGCTCAGATAGGTGGCACTGATTATTATTTATTGGATTTGGATTTAGATTTCCTTGCCTTTGCCTTTTCCAAATCCAAAGTACAGACCAGTTACAGCAAGTATACAACTTATTTTCCTGTCCAAGTGAACTTACAGTCTAAGTTGTAACTGAGGCAGTGGAGGGCAAAGTTGTTTGGCCAAGATCAGAAGGAGCAACAGTAGGAGAAGCAGAATTTGAGCCCTGAGTTCTCAGCCTGCCAACTCTACTGTAAGTCGTGGCTCGAGGTCTTCTCTACCCTAGTGAGAATGGTGGGATGGTTTGTTTCTATATCAGATAGATGTATTCAAAACCATTTCTGTATGCCAGTCAGCTGCTTTGGATCTTGTTGAGCCAAAAGTGTACTTCATTGATGTCAGTCACTGAGTATCAGGAGGACTGTCCTTTTGTCATAAAATCTTTCCTGGAAGATTGTAGTGTTAAAGTGAGGTGTGGAAATTGTTGGTCACAACAATGTTTGTTGTCATGGGGTGTGCCTTAATGGCCCCCTTTGTCCTCTATATTTAATATCTATCTTCAAACTTTGGTTGGCATAATTTGGAAATATGGGACACACAACACACACACACACTTACACACTTCAGCTAATAGTCCTGTTGGAAGATAAATCACTTTTAATGAATGTCTGAGATAAGAACTTGGCCCTATGATCGACAGTATCCCGATCCCTGGGTGACAGATGAGGATGTTGGGGTAAAGCAGGTGACTGCTGTTACTTGTTCCATTTATTTTAAACCGAAACTGATTTGTCAACTTAACATTTCCTGTTCTGATAATTTTGTTCCATGTAAACCGCACTGATGTCGAATAGCGCGGTATAGAAGAGATTGTAATAAATAAATAAATCTGGGAGATGTTGAGTAACGGGTATTAATGCAGTCTCTATTATTACATAGTGTTGATTATTGTAATGTATTATATGTGTAGTTATAAGGTAAATGGTTATTTTATAGTATTTTATGAAGTCAAGTACACACTTACTTGACTTTAGAGAATAGACATAAAATAGACGCATGAAAACATACATTAATTAGGCACAACTTTATCAAATTACCTTCTCAAAGCATAAGTACAATCAATATTTGTCTCCACGAACAAGCAGGAATGTAGTCCTCACATATGGGTGATGTCTGTACCGACGGAGCCTGCGCGGGAACGCTCCCCAGCGTCCAATAAGAAAGCTTTTGGGAGCATCCCACTGCGCCTGCGTAGCTGCCTTCCCTGCTCTCCCTCCTCAGTTCTTCGTTTTCCATGGAGCTGACAGGAAGCAAATCCTGTCACCGCAGAAAATTCCTGTTCCTGATCGTCCCTCCAGTCTAGTCCCGGAATCCTTGGGTTGTCAACCTCATCTAGCAGCTTTGGAGACTGAGAAACTTCACTGTTGTGATGCCACTGGTATATAAGCACTGGCTCCTCCTCTTCTCACCAGTTATCAGTCTCCAAAGCAGCTAGAGAGGTGGTGAGCCCAAGGGTTAAGGGCTCACTTGAGGAACAATTAAGAAGATTTTACTTGAAAAAGAATGAAAAGGGGTTTAGTTGGTAGGTTAGTTAGGAGTAATTGAATTTGATCTGCCTTTTTGGGCAATTTTTCAGGTTTAGACCGTCGGTGCCTCGGGGTCCTCAGTTCCTCCCTCTTTGGAGTTCTTTATTAATTTCTTCTCTCCCTTTGGGGTAACATCGGGGCCTGCGGCTGAATAGAAGCAGGCTGGGGGCTGAGAGGACCCGAGTCTGATTACCTGCTCTCCCTGTCCAGAAGCAGGAGTCAGTGAGGTCGTGGGGCTCAGCGTGCAGATGCTTTGCCTGCTAACGCTTGGAGCCGTCCTGCCCTTTGAAGGCTGGGTTTGCGATATGTAAAGGGCAGCGATTTCAACGTTTGCGAGGCTGCCGTGGGACAGAAGCAGAAAAACCACGGTTGGGAGAAGGCGGTCAAACGCCCGAGAGGTAAGGGTGTCTAATTTCACTGCTTTCATTTCTAGCGGGGCAATGACGTGCCGCATGTCATTTGCGCGCGAAACAGCTCCGTTTACAGTTTGGAACTTCGGGGCCTTGTAGGGGACTCCAGAAGCTTCGTTTTTTGCCAATTTTCCTCAGGTTGAGGTCGGGGGAGGCAGCTGAGTATTTGGTGACCAAAAAAAAAAAACCGGAATTTTGAATAAATCTGGTTTTGAATCTTGGGGCTCCCACAATAAGACTATGCCAGCTAAGCAGATTTGTCTCCTTTGTGGGGCAAGGAGAAGGGCTCAGTATCTCCAGAGGGTGTTTGTAGGGGATGTAGCCATGAGTCTGGCGCTAGATATCTACCGTCGGAGATAGGGCCAGACGGAGAAGGGGGCTTGCTGGTGGGGGTTGAGCCATCCTCCCCTCCTCTTCCAGCGCCTGAGGCGGGGCCCAGTACTTCAGGGGTTCAAGATACCCCGCAGTCTCAGTTGCCAGCCTCCGGATCTTTGGCGGCTATCTTTTCCTCAGAATTTTTATATTTAATCCAGAAGGCTTTAGGGAGCCCGCAAGGGGTTCCAGTAGTAGGGCCGTCAGGGGGATGGCCTGGGAGCAAAGAGGCCAGGTTCTCCTTTGCCGGCGGACGTGGCTGGCGGGTTGGTGAAGAAGGCCAAGGTTGATAGGGAGTGGCTGGACCAGTCGGTTTTGTCGGAGGATATGCGAGAAGAGGAAGCGGACCTTGAAGAGGGCCTTGAGGAGGACCTGGAGGAAGGTGAGATTAAGGATCAGGAAGAGCAAGCTAGAGTGGTCCGGGTATTTCGTAGGGAGGAATTGCCGGCCCTCATTGCTGAGTCTCTTAAGACTCTTAACATGCTGGCTGGTGGTCCGGCTGAGGATGCTACGCTGGAAGACCCTTTGCTGCAGGCTTGTTCATAAGTCGCAGAGGGCCTTCCTGGTGCACAGAGTGTTTAAGGAAATGATTCAGGAAGAATGGGATATGTAGGAGGCCGTGCTCAAGGGCTCCAGAGTGATGTCCCGGCTTTACCCGCTGATGGATCAGGATCGGGAGCTCTTTAAAGCTCCAAAGATAGATGCGGCCGTCTTGGCGGTAACAAAGAAGACTACCATACCGGTGGAAGGAGCGGCAGCGCTCAAGGATGCGCAGGATCGCAAGCTAGAGACTTTGCTGAAGCAGGTGTTTGAGGCAAATGCGTTATCCCTGCAAGCGTCTATCTGTGGGGCTTGGGTAGCCAGAGCCTCTTTGTGATGGGCGCAGCGGATTCAGGGGGCGACCTTCATAGAGGAGACCGAGGAGGCGTCCAGGTTAGAGTCCGGCGCGGCATATTTGGCTGATATCCATTATGATCTGATCAGGGGGTTAGCAAAGAGTATTGCCTCGGTAGTAGCGGGAAGGAGGTGTCTGTGGCTCCGTAATTGGGCGGCAGATCGCTCTTCTAAGGCTAGGTTGAGTAGGCTTCCCTTTCGCGGCAAATTACTTTTTGGTGAGGACTTGGAGAAGCTGGTCAAGGAGTTGGGGGACTCCAAGGGCGGTAGGTTGCCAGAGGATAAACAAAAGCCAGGAAGGTCCGGGCCCGGGCTTCGGGGACAGTGCGCGATTTTCAGCGTTTTCGGACACCGAGGTTTGGTGAGGGGCAATGAGGACGGTTTCCGGCTCGGAACCAAGGTTTTCGGGGGTTTCGAGGGGCGAGCAGGGGATTTATGCCTACGTCCTCTTCCTCCACGTTCAGAAAGACAACAATGAAGTCAGGAGGGCCCAGGCAGAGTTGGTTCGCATGGGAGGTCGGTTGTGGGAATTTTACCCTGCCTGGGTCCGACTCACTTCCGATCAGTGGGTGTTAGAGGTGATTCGGGAAGGTTATGCGTTGGAGATGCAGCGGCCGTTTTCCGATTCTTTCGTTCAGTCCCCGTGCAAGTCAAGCACAAAGTGCAGGGCGGTGCAGGAAACGGTGCAGCGGCTTCTAGACTTGAGGGTGGTTGTACCGGTTCCTGTCAGCCAGTTAGGAAGCGGTCGATACTCCATTTACTTTGTCGTCCCAAAGAAAGAAGGGTCTTGGCGTCCCATTTTAGATCTAAAGAGGGTAAATCGCTGTCTTCGGGTGTCTCATTTTCGGATGGAGACCCTCAGGTCAGTTATCGTAGATGTGCGAAAAGGGGAGGTTTTGACATTGCTAGACCTGTCCGAGGCATACCTTCATATTACGATAAGGCTGGAACATCAGAAATTCCTCAGATTTGCAGTTCCGATGGGACATTTTCAGTTTCAGGCGCTTCCGTTTGGCCTGGCAACGGCGCCGCGTACATTCACCAAGGTGATGGTGGTGGTGGTGGCGGCGGCGGCGGCTGCCTTGCGCAGGGACGGGGTGTTGGTGCACCCGTATCTGGATGATTGGTTGATAAGGGCAAAGTCCTGAGAGGAGAGTGTGTCGGCTACGGCCAAAGTGGTGTCCTTGCTACAGAGTCTCGGTTGGGTGGTGAACATAGCAAAGAGCAAGTTGGAGCCGTCTCAGAATCTAGAGTATCTGGGGGCTCGACACCGGCATCAGTCGGGTGTTTCTCCCCCCTCAGCGGAGTGTGGTGCTGCGACGGTTGATTGTTCGGTTTCTCGGCATGCGGAGTCCCAGCGCCTGTGAGTACCTAAGGGTGCTTGGTACAATGGCAGCAACGCCGGAATTGGTGCCGTTGGCGCGGGCCCACATGAGACTGTTGCAGAGGGTATTGCTGCGGAGGTGGTCGCATCAAAGGGATGCCCTGTCGCGAAGATTGGTGTGTCCGCCTCAGACTCATCAAGCCCTGCAATGGTGGTTAAGTCCGGAAAATCTGGAAAGGGGCATGCCACTAGAGGTTCCTTCTTGGGTGGCACTCACTACAGATGCCAGTCTTCTCGGCTGGGGAGCCCATTGCCAGGGGCGCATAGCACAAGGAGAGTGGTCTGCCCAAGAAAGGTCATGGTCGATAAACAGGTTGGAATTGAGAGCGGTAGCGTTGGCGTTACAGGAGTTTCGTCCCTTTCTGCAGAGGAAGGCAGTTCGCGTGTTCTCGGACAATGCGACGGCGGTGGCTTACATCAGTCGGCAGGGGGGCACCAGCAGTCGGTCCCTGGAAGCTGAGGCAGACAGCTTATTCGATTGGGCAGAGCAGAATCTGGGGGCCGTGTCGGCAGCGCACGTGGCGGGGGTGGACAATGTGCAGGCCGACTTCCTGAGTCGAGTGAAGGTAGACCCCGGGGAATGGGTTCTTCATCCTGATGTTTTCGTGAGTCTAGTTCAGCGCTGGGGAACGCCGGTCATGGATCTCATGGCGACCTTTCAGTCGGCAAAGGTCGACCGCTTCTTCAGCAGGAGAAGAGAAAGAATGTCCGAGGGTCTGGACACGCTGCTTCAAGCTTGGCCGCAGGGGCAACTTCTGTATGTGTTTCCTCCGTGGGTGTTAATCGGAAGAGTGGTGCAGCGCATCAAGGGTCACAAGGGGCGGGTGATCCTCATTGCTCCGGATTGGCCATGGTACGTGGACTTGGTGAGGCTGCTGGTGGCGGTCCCCTGGAGGCTTCCGGTGCGAACGGATCTTTTGACGTAGGGTCCTCTGTGCATGCCCCAAGTGGATCGATTCTCACTTATGGCCTGGCTATTGAGCAGGCTAGGTTGAAATCGAGAGGTTATTCAAGCGCGGTGATAGCGACCCTGCTGAAAGCGAGACGGAAGTCTACTTTCTAGCGTATGTTAGAGTGTGGTGTATTTTTGAGGCCTGGTGTGTGGATAGGACAGTGGTACCCTTAAAAGCGTCAGTGCCGCAAGTGCTAGCTTTCTTACAGGACGGGTTTCAGAAGGGCTTAGTGGCGGCGGCGTTGAAAGTGCAGTTGGCAGCTCTGGCCTGTTACAGGGGGAAGGTGCAGGGCACTTCCCTGGCTAGTCATGCGGATGTGAAGCATTTTTTGAAGGCAGTGGCGTTGCTGAGGCTGCCGCGTCGGCGAGTAGTTCCATCCTGGGATCTGCCTTTGGTCTTGGAGGTGTTGCGGAAAGCGCCTTTTGAGCCGTTGGCTAGGGCGACGTTGAAGGATTTGACCCTAAAGGTAGTGTTTCTGGTGGCTATGACGTCGGCGCGGCGAGTGTCAGAGTTGCAGGCTCTGTCCTGTAGGAAGCCCTTTCTGTACTTTTCAGAGTCTAAGGTAGTTTTGAGGACGGTACCTTCCTTCTTACTGAAAGTGGTTTCGGGATTTCATATGAACCAGGTGGTGTTGTTACCGGTGTTCACGTCGAGAGGATCTGATCAGGTTGCGGAGCAGCTGCATCGCTTAGACATTAAGCAGGCCTTGCAGAAGTATCTGGCTAGGACAGCTAGTTTTCGTAAGTCGGATAGATTGATTGTTCTGTTTGCAGGTGCTCGGAAAGGTGAAGTGGCGTCTAAAGGTTCGATTGCTCGCTGGTTGAAAGAGGCGATCGCATCAGCGTATCTCTTGCGGGGCCGTTTGATTCCGGCCGAGCTGAGGGCTCATTCCACTAGGGCACAAGCAGCATCTTGGGCGAAGTGTAGCTTGGTGCCAGTGGAGGAGATATGTAAAGCAGCGACTTGGGCTTCGTCTCACTCCTTTGTAAAGCATTACCGCCTTGATGTGCAGACGGAAAGAGATACTTGGTTTGGTTCAGGAGTGCTTCAGGCGGGGCTAGCAGGGCCCTCCCGTTGATTGTTTCACTGCTCTGTTACATCCCCAAGGATTCCGGGACTAGACTGGAGGGACGATCAGGAAGGTTAAATTAGATGTACCTGCTAATTGTAGTTCCTGGAGTAACTCCAGTCTAGTCCCGGGTCCCACACGAGTTGGATGGTGCTAAGTGGCCTGAAGCAAGCGCATGGTTACAGGTAAGCAAGGTTTTGTGTGCTGTAGTTCTGTCACAGGTCACGCTAGAGAGCTCATGTCTGGGGAAGGGGGAGATCTTCCTTCTTTACCTGGGGAGGGAGGATCTCGTGGCGCAGTCGGTAAGGTAAAAAAAAAGAAAAAAAAATTTGTGTATAGTTGGATCTTGGATCCTTTATTGTTAGGGCGGCATGTTTGCCCTGGCATTTTTATATAGCTACTTACTTGTTGCTCCGGTGAGTCTGCTTTGTCAATAGGTCAACTGAGAAGAGGAGGAGCCAGTGCTTATATACCAGTGACATCACAACAGTGAAGTTTATCAGTCTCCAAAGCTGCTAGATTTATTTATTTATTTATTTATTTATTTAGACAGTTTTGTATACCGCCTTATCCTTCAATCAAAGCGGTCACAACACACAATTTGGGGATACATTTAACACGTGGGGATATGAGACACATACACTAATACTTACAGGGAACATGGGCAATGGAGGGTTAAGTGGCTTGCCCAAGACCACAAGGAGCATCTGTGGGACTAGAAACCCCAGTCCTTACGGCCCAAGGTTGCTGTCCTCTAGTGGGATTTGAACCTCCGACCTTCCGGCCTGAAGTACCTTGCCCCAACCACTAGGCTACTCCTCCCTGATGAGGTTGACAACCCAAGGATTTCGGGACTAGACTGGAGTTACTCCAGGAATTACAATTAGCAGGTAAGTCTAATTTAACCTTTTTCATATTTTTGTGCTTTGCGTCTGCCTTCCCGTTGACACCGGTACCAACCTCTGTCGGTACTTTCTTTCTTTCTTCTCTTAAAAAAAAACAACAAAAAACTGAAGGTGGTTTTCCTTTCTTTATGCGCATCGATGCCATCTTAGGCCTAGGCCTTCCATTTGTCTCTGATAAAATGGAGAAACCATCCAGTGGTTTTAAGAAGTGTCCCAAGTCTGGCGGTACCATTTCAGCCACAGACACCCATGACTGGTGTCTAAAATGCCTAGGGCCTGATCATCAACCATCAGCATGTCCTCTCTGCAGAAAGATAATGGAGAGGCCTACAGAATCGAGCTGGAAAGCTGGGCACTCTGCCTCTGACGCTGTCTCTTTAGCATCAACATCATCAAGAGCTTCATCTTCCTCACAAAGATCTCAGGTATCGAAACCTAAGTCTTCATCAAAGGTTGGCTGCCGCCCCCCCCTCCCACCAAGGGTAGATCTCCTGTGCATCGAAATGCCTCGGGCGTTGCCCTGGAGGGGGGGACACTGGCCAAACAATCCCAGCCAAACAACCCCGGCAGGAGGACTATCACTCCAAAGAGCTCCTTGTGCCATGCTCGGAGATCGTGGCCCGCAGTTCCAGTACCGATACCCTAGCATTGACAAGCTCCATGGATCAAGTATCCTTGCCATTGAGCGGAGCTTAGCTGCCTTACTGGTGGCCTCGGTTCCAGTGAAACTCTTAGTCTGTTCCAAAGGTGTCGGTACCGATACAGGCTGCATCAACTTTCTTGCCGCTTTCCATGCTACCGCCCATGCCGGCCCTCAAATCCATTTCCAATACCGAGGTTCCAACTACACTGATTCCAGGTACCGGTTTCGACCGGTAACAAGTGCGTACAGAGCGGGAACACCCTGCCCGACAATACTGCGAGTCTTTGGATTCCGATTCCTCGGATGATGAATCGGCTGATACTAGAGACAGGCAAACTGTCCTGGAGGACCCATCTCCATCTCCACAATGCCACAAGTCCCCACCAGAGGACATGTCTTTCCAAGACTTTATTTGCGATGTTGCTAGGGGCCTGTCCATAAGAGTAACATCGGAGAAAGAGCCTAGGGTCAAAGAATTCGAAATTCTTCAATACCCAACTGCTCCAAAAGAGGTGGCTATGCTCCCTATGCTTCATATGTGGGAGATACCTCTGACTATTTCTCCCCATTCCCGCCGGCTCGATACCATGTACCGGGTACCGGAGTGTCCTGGTTTTCAAAAGACACAATTGCCACACCATTCCATGGTAGTGGAATTGGCAATGCACCAAATCAAGAGCGCGAAAACACATTCCTCAAACCCTCCAGGAGGAAATCGAGAACCCTCAACGCTTTTGGTCGACGTTGCTTTCAAACCTCCATGCTATCAGACAGAATTAGTTCCTACATACTCTATATAGGTATGTTCCTCAAAGAGGTAGCTAAAGATTTGTAGTTAATGGCTCCTCTTCTTCCCGATGACAAGAGGACGGATTATCTCACCCTTGTAAAGCATGCTCAGAATGTCTCAATTTGTCAACAGAGCAACTTTTGATTGCTTTGAGGGCATCAGCAGAACTTCATCCATCTGCATCGGTGCATGCAGGATTGCTTGGCTCAAAGCATCGGATATTGAACAATGGGTTCAAGATAAGCTGGGTAATATCCCTTGCACCAGTGAAAACCTTTTTGGCAAGAATTGGCAAGATAAGGCCTCTCAGTTGGAGTCTGAGAACACTACCCTAAACAGGCTCTCGAGATCTACTGCCAACCCAGCTAAGAAGAAAGCAGCAAAGAAAGCCGCCTTCAATAAAAAGAAGTAGTATTATCCTTTTTATACTCCTGCGGTTCAATGTCAGCATTATGTTCCCCAGAAGGGACAGCAACATCCAAAACTGCAAAAGAAGGCTCAGACTCCCCAGTCTCAGCCACTCAGGCTGCTCTGGGTTTTTTACTCCTTTCTAGAGAACATAGCTGTCCTGTCTCTGGAGAATCCCGACCCCACCCACATTCCTGGCAGACTGTGCCATTATGCCAACAGATGGCATCTCAATACCTCGGGGCAGTGGACATTAACAATAATATGGGAGGGATACGGACTCCATCTACAAAGCCTACCCTCCCCCACCCCCAACTTCACCAAGAGAGTTCCATTCTCAGCCCCCTCTCACCGCTCTGTTACTGCAAGTGGAACACCAGATCTAGTGCAAGAGATAAGGGTGTTGGGGCCACTTGGCAATAGTGATCATAGCATGATCACCTTTTATTTAATTAATGGAGGAGGGATAGTAAGGAAATCCACAGTACTACCTTTTAACTTTCGAAAGGGAGGCTATGATAAAATGAGGAAAATAGTTAAGAAAAGACTAAAAGGAGCAGTTGCAAAGGTTAAAGACTTACATCAAGCTTGGGTGTTGTTGCAAAATACTATCTTGGAAGCCCAGACCAGCTGTATTCCATGCTTTAAGAAAAGTGGAAGGAAGTCCAAAAAACTGCCAGCATGGTTTAAAGGGGAGGTCAGAGAGGCGACTGTTGCCAAAAAAGCATCTTTCAGGAAATGGAAAAAAGAGCCAAACGAGGAAACCTGGAAACAGCACAAGCACTTGCAAGTCAAATGCAAGGCAATGATAAAGCAGGCAAAGGGAGAAATTGAGAAGAAGCTTGCTGCGGAAGCAAAAACGCAAAATGAAGATTTTTTTTCAAGTACATTCGTAGCAAAAAACCTGTGAGAGAGTCAGTTGGTCCATTAGATGATAGAGGAGTTAAAGGGGCACTAAGAGGCGACAAGGCGATAGCGGAGAGACTGAATGAATTCTTTGTTTCAGTCTTTACTGAGGAAGATGTAGGGATGTTACCCATGACTGAAGTGGTATTTAAAGGTGCGGAAGAATTGAAGGAAATATCGATACATCGGGAAGATGTATTACAACTATTAGATAAACTGAAGAGTAGCAAATCACCTGGGCCGGATGGTATACATCCAAGGGTGTTGAAAGAACTGAAATATGAGATTGCAGACCTGCTATTAGTAATCTGTGAATTTTCATTAAAATCATCTGTAATACCTGAAGATTGGAGGATCACCAATGTAATGCCAATTTTTAAAAAGGGTTCCAGGGATGATCTGGGAAACTACAGACCGGTGAGCCTCACGTCGGTACCGGGAAAAATGGTAGAAACCATCATAAAGAATAAAATTACTCAGCATGTAGATAGTTATGACCTAATGGGAGACAGCCAACATGGTTTTAGACAAGGAAGATCTTGTCTTACTAATCTATTATGTTTTTTTGAAAGTGTGAATAAACAGGTGGACAAAGGTGAGTCGGTTGATATAGTGTATCTGGACTTTCAGAAAGCCTTTGACAAGGTCCCTCATCAGAGACTTTTGGGAAAACTAAAGAGTCATGGGATAGGAGGCAGTGTACTACTGTGGATCAAGAACTGGTTAAAAGATAGAAAGCAGAGGGTTGGGCTAAATGGCCAATTTTCCCAATGGAGTAAAGTGAATAGTGGTGTACCCCAGGGATCTGTGCTGGGTCTGCTGCTTTTTGACATATTCATAAATGACCTGGAAAGTGGAATAACGAGTGAGGTTATCAAATTTGCAAATGACAGAAAACTATTTAAAGTTGTTAAAACCCAAGAGTATTGTGGGAAAATTGCATGAGGATCTTGATAAATTGGAAGACTGGGCATCAAAATGGCAGATGAAATTTAATGTGGACAAGTGCAAAGTTATGCACCTAGGGAAGAACAACCCAAACTATGGTTACACGATGCAAGGTTCCACATTAGGAACCACCACCCAGGAAAAAGATTTAGGCGTCATTGTGGATAGCATGTTAAAACCCTCGGCCCAGTGTGCAGCGGCAGCCAAGAGAGCAAATAGAATGCTAGACATCATAAGGAAAGGAATGGAAAATAAAACAAAAGATATTACAATGCCTCTATATCGTTCCATGGTGAGACCGAACCTTGAATATTGTGTGCAATTCTGGTCGCCGTATCTTAAAAAGGATATAGCGTTATTAGAAAAGGTTCAGAGAAGATCCACCAAAATGGTAAAGGGGATGGAAGGATACTCCTATGAAGAAAGGCTAAAAAGGTTAGGGCTCTTTAATGAACGGAGTGGAACTGGTAAACGTAGATCGATTGTTTACGTTATCAGAATATAGAAAGACTAGAGGACATGCAATGAAGCTACAGGGTAAACTATTTAAAACTAATAAAATATTTGTTCACTCAACATGAAATCAAACTCTGGAATTTGTTACCGGAGGATGTAGTAAAGGCTGTTAGTGTAGCTGGGTTTAACAAAGGTTTTGACAAGTTCCTGGAGGAAAGGTCCATAAATCATTATTAAGAAGGGACCCAGGATATCAATGCTTGACCCAGTACAAGCATTGTGGAACCTGTGTCTTTTGGGGAAACTGCTAGGTACATATGACCTAGATTGGCCACTGTTGGAAAGAGGATACTGGGCTTGATGGACCTTGGTCTGACCCAGTATGGCATATCTTATGTTCTTATGTTCCTCTCTTCTACTGGGAGGGAGGAGTGGCCTAGTGGTTGGGGCAAGTTACCTCCAGGCTGGAAGGTCGGGGGTTCAAATCCCACTAGAGGACAGCAACCCTGGGCCAGAAGGACTGGGGTTTCTAGTCCCACAGGTGCTCCTTGTGGTCTTGGGCAAACCACTTAACCCTCCATTGCCCATGTTCCCTGTAAAATAGTTATCTCCAAGTTATAATGTCCTGTTCAATGTAATTTCAGTTTGTTCACTGTAAACAGCCTTGATATCATGAAAGGCGGTATATAAGAAATGTTAAATAAAATAAATAAATAAATAAATATAATAAATACTGCAAGGCGCAATAGAGTAGGTTCCAACATTCCAGTAGGGAATGGACTTATATTCTCTGTACTTTCTTATTCCAAAGAAAACGGGGAGCTACAGGCTCATTCTAGACCTCAGGGACCTAAACAGGTATCTCTTACAGGAGAAGTTCAAGATGGTCTCCCTGAGAACCCCCCTTCCCTATCTCCAGAATCAGGACTGGCTCTGTTCTCTAGATCTAAAAGAAGCGTACACTCATATGCTTATCCATCCGGAGTACAGAAAGTTACTGCACTTCATGTTTCAGGGAAGGCACTATCAATACAGAGTCCTGCTTTTTGGCCTCACCTCTGCCCCAAGAGTCTTCACAAAATGCACGGTGGTAGTAGCCTCTCATTTCTAAGCGGACTCTAGGGATATTTGTCTTCCCTTAGACCACTGGCTCATAAGAGCAAGCACTTCTCAAGAGGCCAGTCTATCCCTCTTACGCACCATGAAGGCATTACAACACTTCAGAGTTGTCATAAATCTTCCAAAGTCCCAACTCGTTCCCAAAATCAAGGGCATTTCTGCCCCACCTCCTCTGTGCTCATCTCAATTAGTTAGCATCTCGGCATGTCTCAAGAATTATCTGACTGCTTGAGAAATGCTACAACTTCTGGGTCATATGGCATCAACAGATACATGTAGTTCCATATGCCTGTTTACACATGTGCACAGCCTAATGGACACTGGCATCCCAGTGGTCTCAGGCATCAGGTCACCTGAGGGACAAGATAAGTCTCTACCCTTCTGGTCTTGTCTCTCCAGAAAATCTCCTTCTAGGGTCACCTTTTCAGATGCCTGCACATCAGTGTACCCTGATGACAGATGCATCCAAACTGGGCTGGGGAGCCTATTTGGGGTCTCTCTCCACTCAGACTCTGGTCTCAGCAGGAGTCACAACTCTACATAAATCTGCTGGAGCTCAGAGCTATTCTCAGTGCTCTCAAAGTGTTCCAGGCCCATCTTCATTGCTGCAGAGTCCTAGTCCAAATGGACAATCAAGTAGCCATGTTCTATGTGAACAAGCAAAGCGGAACAAGTTTTTGGATCCTCTGCAGCGAGGCTGTACATCTCTGGTCCTTTGCCATACATCATTGCATTTACTTTCAAGCAGTGTATCTCCCAGGCAAACACAATGTTTTAGTAGACAGACTAAGTCTGATCCTTCTCTCCCACAAGTGGTCTCTTCATGTAGACACAGTCTCATACATTTTTCAGATCTGGGGGACTCCAGAGATAGGACTTGCGAACAGGTCTCAGAATGCCATGCTCCCTCGCTTCTGTACTAGGATTCCTGTGCCGGACAGCCAACTTGTGGATGCTTTTCACCTCCACTGGGGACACGGCTTCCTATATGCCTTCCTTCCCATTCCCCTAATTCCCAAGACTCTTTTCAAACTCCAGACAGACAGGGGCTTCATGATATAGCCACACGCTGGCCACATCAACCTTGATACCCTCTCCTTCTGTGTCTGTCTCAGGCTCAATCCATAGATCTGGGGTCTGCTCCAGATCTCTCTCAGGAGGAGGGGATGTTGCTCCATCCCAATCCACAGTCTCTCCATCTCACACCATGACTGCTAAAGGCATAGCCTTCCAAGGTATTAACCTTCCTTAGGAAGTTAAAGACATCCTCTTAGCTTCTAGAAAGTCATCCACCAGATGATCCTATGCTTTCAAGTGGCGTAGGTTTTATTTCTGGTGTTCTCAGAAGAATCTTAATCCCTTCTCAGCTCCGGTGGAGGCGCTGCTTAAGTATCTCCCCCCACCTATTTTCTTTTGGACTCAAAACCAATTCGGTAAGAGTATACCTAAGTGCAATTGCGGCCTATCATGTGCCCTTAGATGGCCAACCCATCTCCTCTTAGACGCTTGTAGCACGCTTCATGAGGGGTCTTCTATTAACCAAGCCTCTCATTAAGCCACCACCAGTGGCATGGGACCTCAATGTTGTTCTAGGACAGCTTCTCAAGCCACCCTTTGAACCTCTATCCACTATGTCACTTAAGTTTCATCTTCCTCATTGCCCTCACTTCAGCAAGGCCCATTAGTGAGCTCCAGGCCTCCTTAGTGGCTGATCCACCTTACACACAGTTCCACCGTGATAAGGTGGTCCTTAAGACTCATCCTCACTTCATGCCAAAGGTGGTCTCGCCCTTCCATTTGAACCAGTCGGTCTACCTCCCTGTGTTTTTCCCTAGCCCACACTCATCTAGTGGAGGAGTGGCCTAGTGGTTGGGACAAGGTACTTCAGGCCGGAAGGTCGGGGGTTCAAATCCCACTGGAGGACAGCAACCTTGGGCCGGAAGGACTGGGGTTTCTAGTCCCACAGGTGCTCCTTGTGGTCTTGGGCAAGCCACTTAACCCTCCATAGCCCATGTTCCCTGTAAAATAGTTATCTCCAAGTTATAATGCCCTGTTCAATGTAATTTCAGTTTGTTCAATGTAAACCGCAATGATGCAGAATAGCGCGGTATATAAGAGAATGTAAATAAAATAAATAAATAAATCTAGGGCAGAAGCAACCCCCCACACTCTGGATTGTAAACATGCCTTAGCTTTTTATCTTCAGAGGACTCGAGAGCACCGCAAAGCTTCTCAGCTGTTCATCTCCTTTGACTCTAGTTACCTCGGTTTGCTAGTATCCAAATGTACTCTCTCCAGGTGGATAGCAGACTGCATCACCTTTGCTTAAGAGAAGGCATGACTCTCCCTCAAGGGTCATGTCACTGCCCATAATGTTCGGGCTATGGCTACCACTATGGCAAATCTACGATCTGTAGCTATTGACGAGATCTGCAAAGCAGCAACTTGGTCTTTGGTCCATACTTTTGCTGCACACTACTGTCTGGACAAGGACTCACACCAGTATGCCTTGTTTGGCCAGGCTGTTCTCCAGCATCTCTTTCAGACTTGGAGCAACTCCTACACTCCCTTCCGGATTTTGGTACCAGACATCCATGGAGGATACATGATCTTTTAGGCATACCTGGGACAAACCACAGCCGATTCTGAAATATCTCTCTGGCATCTTCTAGCTAGGGAGTCCCATATGTGAAGACTACATTCCTGCTTGTTCCTGGAGATAGTATAGTTACTCACCTCTAATAGGTGATCTCCGGGAACAGCAGGAATTTAGTCTTCACAACCCACTCTCATCCCCTAGGAGTTGTAGGGTTTCTCTTTCTTTTTTTTTTCTTTCTCTTTTATCTCAGCTACAAACTCAACTGAGGAGGGAGAGCAGGAGAGGTGGGAAGGCAACTATGCAGGCGCAGTGGGATGCTCCCCAAAGCTTTCCTATTGGACACCAGGGAGTGTTCCCGCATAGGCTTCGTGGGTACCAACGTCACCCATATGTGAAGACTAAATTCCTGCTGTTCCCGGAGATCACCTGTTACAGGTGAGTAACTACACTTTATTATATCATATGTTACTATAGAGTCTGCAGAGGACTGGTTGTGATTTGATTTCTTTTTTTAAATGCCATCTTTATAACAGATATTCAGAATATTTTACATAATAAATGACTTAATCTTCAAGTTTAGAAAAAGATAATTGGATTAAAAGCAAAAAAAAAAAAATAAATAGCAGCGATCTTACCTAATGCTTTTTATGTATAGTTTATATCTAGTCTGTCAGCAACAACATAAAAATAAGCCACATAGCCATGTTACCAATGCTAGTCTTAACCTAATATACAAAACCAATAGTTAATATTAATCTTCTACAGGAAATAACATTTTCAAACCTTTCCTAGAAGGCATTAAAGTTCCTCTCTTAAGGAGATAGACAGAGCATTCCATTGCTCTGGATAAATCACACTGAATGCTTTTGTTCTCCATATTGTCAGTCGAAGATAAGATGCCCCAGATATTTCCAAAGAGTTCCTTGAGAGTAATGAAGTGATCATCCTGGATTATAACTTTGTAATCTGTTCTTCAAATACTGAGGTCTGCGTAATCTAAATTTGTAAAAACTTAAAATTTGTAGAAACTTAAAATATCTTTGCTTAACAGGAAGCCAGTGCAGTTTCTTCAACAATGGATGTGCGCTCTCCTTTTTCTTACCTCTTAGTATAAACCTCACTATGATTGCGTAACGTGTAATTTATGTGTACAATTGGCCACGCAGATATATAAATGACTATACTACCAACATTTACTTACCGAAATTTACGTGCACCATTGGCGCCTAAAGCTGGGCACCTTCTTTATGAAATTACCTTCTTAATTAATACTGGATATTCTCCAGGAACAAGCAGGAAGTCAGCCCTCACGGGTGACATCTGCGATGATGGAGCCTGCGCGAAAGCATCTCCCCAGCTTTCAAAGAAAGCCTTTTGAGAGATGCACCACGTATGTGTGGTCCCCATCCCATCCAAGGATGCCATCTTGCCTCAGTCTCCTTTTTTCCGTGCAACCCACCGGATGTCTGTCCTGTTTCCCAGGAAAAAGTGTCTCCTTTTTGTCTTAAAATGTTTCCTTTCCAATATGTGTACTGCTTCCTCTTCTCGCCCCAGAGCCAGCTCACCTCAGTGTTGCTCCTCGGGTTTGTTTTCCTTGGTTTTTCTCAAGGTGTCCCTTGACTGGTGCTTTACACCCTTTTTGGCCAGCAGGCCTCGGACCCTCACCTGGGTTCAAGGACCCATTTTTCCCCATGGCCTCCAATGGCTTCAAGAAATGTGATCGGTGAGTAAGATGATATCCCTCAACGACCCACATGACTGCTGCCTCCGTTGCCTCGGGTCAGACCATGAAAACTCGGGCTGTGACCTTTGTAAGTCCATGTCTGCAAAGGCCATCAAGAGCTGCCAGCTGCAGCAGGAAAGGTTCTTCCATATATCCAACTCTGTCCTGGAGTCCCTGGCGATGCTACACCACAGGGCCCCCTCCGGTACTTTGATGCCATGTGATGCTAGGGCTGCCTTGGAGTCCCATAGCTGCAGCTTCTCCGAGAGGAACTTCCCAGAGTTGGAACACACAAGAAGAACAAAAATCTGTAAAGACTAGCCAGTCCTCGAGTGGTAGATCTCCTTTCCAGTATCGAGATGGCTCTGGCCTTGCCCTCGAGAACGTATTGGCAATAAAGCCCCGGTGGGAGTCTTCGGGCGCCAAAGCATTAACGGGGCTTCAGGTTGTTCCCGGGGTTCTTACCTCGATGAACATACCTGCGCCATGCTCAGTGGTTATGGCCGCTTCGAGCGGTACCGACACCCCGGCATCGGCTATGGTGATGGATGAAACACTCCTCACCGATGATCGCAGTCTAGCGCTCTCGGTTATTTTGGTACCGTTAGAGTTGCTGCAGACCGATCTTCCAGTATCGGTATCGGCTTCGGTACCGGTACTGGTATCGACATGGGCATCGGTGTTGGTACCGTCCATGCTTACTTCAACAGACTCGCTTCCTTCGATGCCGAGCCTGGAATCAATCTCTAGCATGGATGATTCGGTACCGACTCGTCTCGGTACCGGCCTTGGTCGGTACCGAAGACATTACTTTAAGGAAAATCCGATGCTCCATCCTTTCAGGTCTTCCGATCCCGATGACTGGGATGAATCCATCGGTACCAAGGCTGAATCTTCAACAACTCTAGCCTTTACCCCTCATTTTAGAGGGTCCCTCTCAGGGGAGATTTCTTTTCAAGCTTTTCTGCTTGATATGGCAAAATTACTTGCCATTTCTATACCTGGTAAAGAATCCTTCCCAGGGGATTCAAAGATCCTGCAATTCCCCAGGATTACAGAGGAGGCAATCATGCTTCCTTTGCATCAGATCTTACAAGATCTTTAGATGCCTTTGGACGTCGATGCTTCCAGGCATCCATGCTTTCAGCAAGAATTCTCTCATATATTTTCTATATGGGATTATCTCTTGAAGAGGTCACAAAGAACTTAGTCTTTGAACCCTTTTCTTCAAGAACATAAAAGAGCAGACTTTTCCATATCAGTCAGTCATGCTCAAATGTCTCTAAATTCCTTAATCGTGCTTCCCTGGACTGTTTTGAGTCTATTAGCAGAACCTCTGCTATAGCCATAGGAGCACAACGTATAGCCTGGCTCCAAGTTTCAGACTTGGACAAATGGGTACAAAAAAGGCTGGGAAATACTCCTTGTACTGGTGAAAATCTCTTTAACAAGGATGCTTTATTTCAAGCTAAGCAGTTAAACACTAATAGTGTTATTTTCAGAGGATTGTCAAAACTTTCCTCTACCCCAGCTACTAAAAAATCTCCTAACAAACTTTATTCCCCTAGGGGGAAAAAGTTTTATTCATGTTCTACCCATCATGCAGATGTTTCCAAAGAAGGACAACATCATACCAGGCTAAGAAAACCAAAGTCTCAACAAGCTCAGCAAACTCAGCAGTCGCAGGGTTTCTGATTTTTTATTTCATTAAATATTTTTTCCTGTTGAGTTTCAGAACCACTACTTCTTAACTATAGAAGCATTTGTAGTTCTTCTTATCCTTATTAAGAGGTCAGTAATACACTGCCTCAATCCTCTTCTTTAGGCATGAAACTCTTGCCAAGGGCAATCCATCCTTTCAGCTCTTACAGCTATTGAGGATAATCATGCCCCACAGGTAACAGTTTTTTCCTCTCCTTTTAATTTAAACAGAGGAGTTACAACTACTTACAAGGTATGCTATGCCCTTCACCTTGGCAGTTGTCCTGTATGAGGATATCTTATACTTTGACTGCAGGGGAGCTTCACCCTTTTCAGTACCAAATGGTAAATCTTCCCAACTCTGTATTACTTCTATCCCTCTTAGTTGACATTTTCAATTTATTTGACTGGAGGGCTTACCTTTTAAGCCATAGGATTGTCCTCAATACCTACTCCAGTAAGTAATTTCCATACAGAGTTTTCTCCCCTCTGCAATCTTTCAAATAGTTCTTTTAAGACAGCTTATCAGACCATAATTCAGAGTTAGTCACTTCTAATTCTGTCTGTTGGTCCTTGTCCAATCTATAGGATCTATCCTTTTTTGCTGCCTTAATAACACATAATTCCAAGAGAGGTTCCAATAATCTCCTTGCACAATTTATTGTTGCAGGCAACCAGCCTGTCTGCTATTCTTAGCCATCTTTAATTCTTTGGCTCCCATAGAATAGATTGGGTTGCACACTGGTAGTTAAACAACCAGATCTCACCTGAGCAACCTACAGCATGCTCTCTGCAATTCTACAAAAAGCTCTGCAACTATGGGCCTTTGCCAGAGAAGGTCAGGGCCATTCCTGGTGGGTAGCTTCCAAATGGTTCAAAGGCTTGCCCGTCTTGATCCCACATGACCGGTTTTCTACTACCTTTACCATCTTCCTTAAAAATTTCCTTTTAGGGAAAATGAACCAGGGCTTAGATCATGTGAAAGCATGAAGAATTGCTTAATTCCCTGAGTTGTTCCACATCTCCAGTGGAATTTCTCCAACAGGGATGCATTTCTTTTCATTGCAGTTGATCCTTGTCTACCACATTCCTTCTAATCCCCAATACTTCATTGGAGCTTATGCTGAACAAAACGCATTATACCCATATTGCCCTCATAGATGGGCAAATATGGTATTCCTTTTATTGCGTCTTTTTCTCCACACTGAAGTTATAGAAGGATCCAGACTTCTCGTCTTAAGACTAGGGTTTTCTCTGCACCCCTTCACGTAGATCTCCATTTCTGGTTATTCAAAGTCTAGAATTTTTAAAGAGATCTAGACTTATCCTTCTGACTACGAAAATTCCACTGGTTTTCCATGTAACCTTCTTCATGCTTCTTCCACGTATAACTAGTAAGGGGTTCCTCTATCCATATTTGCAAGCAGGTCTTACCCCCTCTTGTATTTGAGTGAGTCTCTCTTTATTTGTGTGTGTATATAAATACACATATCTCACTCTGAAAGATTTGTTACTGTCCATATTAATGCTGTTCCAGCATGCCATAGGGTTTAAATGGACAACCAATTTCCATGGTAATTACAAACTACCTTCTTTTACTGTAACCTCTCTGGTTATGTTTCATTTGAAGTTCTCCATGTAAAGTCATCCTAAGTGACATTACTTGGGAAAGACATTCCTGATCTTCAAGAAATTGGAGGCTACACTGCCTACTACAAATGTTCCTTTCCTTCATTTGGATAGAGGGGTCTCAAAGACCCATCCTTTTTCTGCAAAACCAGTCAGATTTATCTCCTCTCTTTCCTAGAGTTTTTTTCTGCTCTAAGGACAGAGAGCTTCAAACGTTGGCCTACAGACGCTCTTCTCATCCAAAGTCCAACCCCATTAAACTCTCCCAGTTTTTTCTTCTGGGATTAGTTCTAGCCATTTAGGCTTCTGACCTCTGCCTGTATTGTGAAATTTATTTCCTCTACTTCACAGTAAGGTATTCTCTTTGAGGATAATGTACTGGTTTCTAGCACCAGACCATTACTCTCAACAAATATTTTCGCAATATTTTTTGACTTAAGGTCCACATTAGAAAATTGCAATCCAATTTTTCACTAACATTTCTGATCTACACAAGGACTCCTCTCTAGGCGCCTTGTTTAGTCAAGCTGCTCCACAGCACACCCTTCTCACTTCAACTCCTACCCTCCATCCCTTGGATGCCTCAGGTTCTGCAAAATAGCATGGCCCATCGACTAGATTGGCAACATGCTGGGACCTCCTCCAGGCATCTGAGCTTGGGAGTCCCCATATGTGAAGACTCATTCCTGCTTGTTCCTGGAGATAGCACAGTTACTTACCTGTAGCAGGTGATCTCTGGGAACAGCAGGAATAAGTCTTCACAACCCACCCACCTCCTCTAGGAGTTGTTTCTCTCTCTCACTCTCTCACAAACACAACTGATGAGAGGGAAGTGAATGGGCGGGAAGGCAGCGCGCATGCACGGGATGCTCCCAAAAGCTTTTGTTTTGGACGCTGGGGAGCATTCCTGCGCAGGCTCCGTCGGTACCGACGTACCCCATATGTGAAGACTTATTCCTGCTGTTCCCAGAGATCACCTGTTACACGTAAGTAACTGTGCTTTATTTGTGTAGCATAGGCATAAACTGTCATTCCCTACTCTGCTATCCTGTATCCCTACACTTAGCTTTCAAAGCGCAGCACAGACTATTGATACTATTTCCCCATAATCAGGAATCATCCTTAGGAATATCATGAAGATGAGCTTTGCCTATTGGAATACTTCTTGATACATGCAAATGTGCTACATTTTGTGTATTTTTCCAACTGTGGATTCAACCTGCAGAGTATGCTAAACTTGGTTGGATGCTGTAGTAGACTAGGCTGCCTGTTTTGCTACAGCTTTCTTGTAAACCTTTGGGTATTTTCTTGTGTGAAGCTCATGTCGTGTATCACTGAATTATCATGATACACGGCAGTCTGGACCTGAAGATCCAAGGTCTCCCATAGCATCTTTTGCAGCCCTATTGTGTAGATTTCACGGCTTAGTGCCACTAGTATCTGATGTTTCTTACACACTGTGGCATTTTACAAATTTTTCTATATTTCTGTGTAGGCTGAAGCTCAGAGTAAGCAGCAGAAGGAGCAGCTGGAACGTCTGCGGAAAGACATGGGCCCTGTCGTAATGGAACCTGGTTCAACAGGTACAAATTGTGGGCAGAGGGTATTAGTAATGAGAAGGAGCATGGAGGAGGTTCATACTGGCTCAACATAGGTAGGCAGTCTGGCGGTAATATTATAAGGCGCTATCTAAAGATACGCATGGTTTACATGCGTAAATCACTTATTTTCAAGAACTTGTGTGTCTACTTTAGCCAGTTGCTATTCTGTAAGTATGCGCATAAAGACCCATTGCATGTACTTTCACTATAGGCATGTATATAGGCAGGGATTGGGCAGTGTGTGAGCAGAGTGCAAATTTACGCACTTAAGTTAAAAAATACCATAACTTGTGCATTCTCTTTAGAAATCTAAGTATAGACATTTATGCCAGCCCTAGGGCTAGTATAAGTTCTCCTGCCGATATTTAACACACATTTTTGGACACATATGCTCATCCTTTTCATAAAGAAAAGTAGGCACCTAATTTTTCTTTATAAATAGGCTCAAGATGGGTGTATTCTGGATGCCTAAATCTAGGCGCTCAGTTATAAAATTACCCTTTCTGTGGTGAGGGAGAAGGTTGCTGATGGCAAGTGCAGAGTACAGGGGGAGAGGGGAGTGACATATCGGGTGAACATTGCATACATTGGGTAAAGATAATGGTTCTGTTGGCGCCTTTTTTACTTTTTCTGACTCTGAATTTGAACATTTGAATCTGGTACTGGTGTTCAGGTGAGATGTCAAGAAATTGCCATGCGATTGCTTATTCTTGTAATCTCTGCTTTCAAGCTCTGACCGTGCATTGAGCCTCTCTACTATTATACTGAGATCAGAGAGCATTGGGCAGATCCCTTTATTGTGCACGGTAGATGGTCATGCATAAACTTACTCTTCTTTATTTTTCTGGTGGCTTTAGTCATGCAAAGGGTGTGGAGACAGAACCTCAAGTATAGTTCAGTATTATGTCTTATGTTTGTACTGTCTCATTTTAGGCTCTGATGATCTAGATTTGGGCCCCTCCGACCTCATCCTGACACGAGGAAATGTGGATGTGGAAGAAGAGGAAGTAGATAGTGATACAGATGATATCGACCATCAGAGTAAGGAAGATATTTAGTCACCAAAAATCATGTTAGAGCAATTTTATAACAGTAACTGATAAAGACCAAAATGGCTTATCCAGTCGGCCCAGATGAGATTCATCCACTTTGGGCAAAAAGCACATATAAATTTCCATTTGCAACCAAATCCAACCCCCCATTTCCCCAACCCCCTACTCTATCCCCCAATGTCTTTTTTTTTTTTTTTTTTTTTACCTAATCTGTCAACCTTTTCCTGCCACTGTTTTCCATATATGTCTCACGCATGCCCAAAATCTATTATAGTAATAGCCATTACCACCTCTGCAGTTAGGTCATTTCAGGCCTTGTCATCTTCAACTGTGATGTGTACAAGCCCAGTATTTAATGGAACATCAAGGCCTCCATCTGTCTTATTAACAGATTTATAATTGCACATCCACCAAGGTTAGTGAGAGCATTAAAAACAAATTAGCCGCCTTATGCTTTTTGACGGTTTTGTTTGAATCATGGTCCTTCCATGTAGACCATCTCAACTTTCTTGGGATGGTCTGCAAGCTTGTAAGTGCCACTTTGAGGAGATCATTTCAGGGCTTCATTGCAATATTGTTTGCCTTTAGGGATGATTTGTGCTTATCCCATAATTATTTGAATTGCTACCATTTTTGTCTTGACCATCTCCTCCAGAGGTTTATTCCATATGCCAGAAAAGGGCTCTCTGGCTTAAAATTTTAGCAAACTTTAGGCCGGAGTCCCCCCTCCCATAGATCTAGGGAGGGGTATTGGGGTTCCAACCCCTTCACCTGCACACCTTCCCCTCCTTGGAGCTTTGTTCTGGTTTCTCCTGTCCAATTTGGTCTCTTCACTAGAGCAACTATCATGTCTCTATTCAGTGTCAGTAGGACATGATACTGAGTTGGGACCCAAATTGCCATTGTCAGAATAAAAGCTTCAGTGGATTGAATATAGCTCACATTCTCAGGAAGTTCCATATACGGTGCATTTATTTGTTACTTTTTTACAATCCATTTATATTATATTTACATATACTATTATGTTTTTAAAGTATTAATTACAAGATCACTGCTCATTATTTGCCATTGCAAAGAATATTATATGGCCTTCTCAGAGTATATAATTGTATTAAACTCGATGTAAATACTCTATTTTAACTAACGTCAATATGTGGAATTTGTATAAGTGAAACTCCAGCAATATGTCTTTTCTCCACCTTATATCCGTTGTTTTAAATCACTATTTCATGGAAAAAACTAAAATGGATTATTCATAATGTAGTCTCAGACCAGTATGGCACTGTGAACCACAATCTCTGTGGATAACAGATCGTGCCTCATTTGCATCAATGACTACTAGGGGATCACCATCCCTCTTCTTTTTCTTCTTTTTTTCTTTATAACAAAAGTTTTGTGCAAAAATATCACCAGAATTCCTCTACCTCGTGATTCTTAAAATATCATGAATTAAAGCTTATCTTAGCTCAGTTGTTTTTCTTCTTGCTTCAAACCGCACAATTAATCTTCTCTCTACGCCTTCCTTTGGCGCCTGTTTAGCGTTTCTCTCCTTATTGGAGGTTCATCAGGAGAATCTAAGAATGAAAATGCAGTAACATTATAAAATCTTATTTAGCCTGTACTCGATATTGACTCTTACAAAAGTTGGTTAAAATTTCTCCCGCAGTATCCCCCAATGTGTCTTGAAGTCGTTAAAATATCAAGGAACCTTATTTTACTCACTAGCTGGTGCTGCTCACGTCTCTCATTTTGTTTCAATGATACGAAAAAACGCCGCGCATGCGGCTCTGTGAGAACAGCTGACTTTTATACTGATTGTCGTAGTGCTGTTCATCTGCATACCTGCCACTCCACTGAGGCATTCAGTCCCAGCGGTCGCACAGTGTTAACCTTGAAAATCCACCGTTGTTCTGCATAAAGCAGTGTTTCATCTAAAGTTTTACCACGTTTAGGATTAGAAATGTGTTCTATGCAAAAGCATCGTAAGTGCTCAAATTCATGATGAAGATCTTCACAGTGTTGGACAATAGGAGCCAACATGTTCTTACAATGTAAACGGCTTTTATGTTCTTGCATCCGGACTTTGAAAGGGCGAATGGTCTTTCCAATATAAATTAGATCGCATGGACAACGAATAGCATACACCACTGATTCTGAAGTACACGTTGTAGCATGTTTTAAAGAATACGTTTTCCCTTGGTAATGAAATTCAATTAACTCGTCTGTTATACTACAGATACTACACTGGCCACACTTCTTATGACCCGGTACTTCCGGCAATCGTACAAAATTATTGCTAGAGCGGAGGGCTGTAGGACTCAGTTGTTGTTGTAAATTACTATTCCTTTGCCATACACATCTTATTTTTTTATCATCTAATCCAGGAATAGCTTGAATTATGTTGCTATATTTTTTAACAATACCTTGAATTTTGTAACTCAACGGAGAAAACTTAGTTATAAAATTGACATGATCTTCATGTTCTTCTGGGCGGGAAGCTAAAAATAGCCAAGTGCGATCATTATATAAAGCTCGTTTGTAAGCTTGTTTGGAAACACTCTCAGGATAACCTCGATCTAAAAAATCCCGTAGAAGTTGTTTTGATTTCTTCTTAAAATCTGCTGTCTCAGAACAATTACGACGATACGAAGAAATTGAGAGTAGGGTAAGCTATTTTTTAACCTGGTGGGATGCCCACTAGTATAATGAAGAAATGTATTGCGAAGCAATAGTTTTTTTATAAACTGTTGTATTCCATCCATGTGGTCCTCTCTTAATTTCCACGTCCAAAAACTATGGCATTGGCATCTATTGTAGATGTAAATTGTATTGCTGTATTACAAGCATTCAGCCAATTAATAAATTTTTCTGCTATCACCACTGAACCCTTCCATAAGAGGAAAATGTCATCAATAAACCTCATCCACAATTTAATATGTTGAGAAAATGGAGATGTTTGTAACCAGCAACTTTCAAAATCACTCATAAAAAGATTAGCAATCGATGGGGCACAAGATGCACCCATAGCTATGCCTGCTTTCTGTTGATACAGCACATTATTAAACTGGAAAAAATTCCGCGTTATAATTATTTGTGCCAGTTTCTGTAAGAAAGGAAATTTGAGAATCTGAAAGGTCTCCTCTGTTGTTCAATTCTTTGGTAACAGTCGTGATTGCTGAATGTTGAGGAATGCTGGTGTATAACGCCGTAATGTCCAAGGTTATTAGCAACATTTCTTCATCTATTGCCCAATGATTATATTGTTGCAATCTCTGTAAAAAATGGGACGTATCCCGAATGTAAGATGGTATGTCTATAAGGAGAGGTCTTAAAAAAGAATCTAGGTAAAGCGATAGTGGTTCTAATATTGATCCCTTCGTTGACACAATGGGTCGTCCTGGTGGTTGATTTAGGCGCTTATGTATTTTCGGGACTAGGTAAAAACAAGATATGGCAGGAGCTTTGACATTTAAAAACGTCAGTTCTTTTTTATTGATCAATTTATGGTGATAGGCAGATTTGGTGCTTTCTAAGATCATTTTTTGTAGCTGATCTGTAGGATCCACAGCTAACTTCTCATAAATCTAACTTTTTGAGAGCTGACGCTGTGCTTCTGCTAGATAGTCCTCCCGACTAAGGATAACAATCGTGCCCCCTTTATCCGCCCTGGAGATCATAATATCCGTTCGAGCTTTCAATTCCCTCCATACTTTTCGTTCTTCATATGTCAAAACATTTTTAGTTAGGGAATAGCGCTGTTCCAACACTGTGACTTCTTTCAAGACCATCTCTTTAAATGCCAGAAGTATAGGAGGCAAGGGACCAGGTGGTAACCAGTTTTGATTTAAATGGTAGTGGTATCTTACGGTCTACAATCCTTACATCTGAGACTGGAAACTGGGAAAAATATACTTTTAAATTTAATTTCCTTATGAGTGCTTCAAAATCAATTCGAAATTGAAAAGGATCATGAGAAATGACTGGAACAAAAGATAAGCCCTTACTTAACAATTGATATTGTCCTTTGGAGAGAGACTTTCCTGATAAATTGACTACTAAATCTGCTGCTACTGTCTCATTGACTGGAGAAGTTAAAGTAATTAGTCTTGAGGTTGATTCCGTGTCAGAACTTTCTTCTTCTTCTTTTTTTCTGTAGCTTCGTCGGAAAAATCCTCCCTAGAATTCCTACTAGTCAGAGCTAGATATGTCCTCCGAAGATGCCACAAAATTCACTTGTTTGCGAAACTTAGATTTACGATTTTTATCCATCCAAGGATAAACATATCCTTTGGTATATAGTCATCATGATCCCGCTTAAATTTTTTCAATTTGGTTGTTTTAATCTCCTGATGAACCTCCAATAAGGAGAGAAACGCTAAACAGGCGCCCAAAGGAAGGCGTAGAGAGAAGATTAATTGTGCGGTTTGAAGCAAGAAGAAAAACAACTGAGCTAAGATGAGCTTTAATTCATGATATTTTAAGAATCACGAGGTAGAGGAATTCTGGTGATATTTTTGCACAAAACTTTTGTTATAAAGAAAAAAAAGAAGAAAAATAAGAGGGATGGTGATCCCCTAGTAGTCCGTTGATGCAAATGAGGCACGATCTGTTATCCACAGAGATTGTGGTTCACAGTGCCATACTGGTCTGAGACTACATTATGAATAATCCATTTTAGTTTTTTCCATGAAATAGTGATTTAAAACAACGGATATAAGGTGGAGAAAAGACATATTGCTGGAGTTTCACTTATACAAATTCCACATATTGACGTTAGTTAAAATAGAGTATTTACATCGAGTTTAATACATTATTTTGCCATGACGGTTCATCAGATTAAGTTATTTGAATGGTCAATAAAATCAGCTGGGTTGCATGCCATTCAAAAGATCCTCCACTCTTAGGAATGCTGCTTGAAGGCTGTTGAAATAAAAGCTGTCTGTTTAGCTACAAATGAAAACTGTCTTATTGCCAGTGGTTAGCAAATGAGAAACAATGGTATGGAGGGACTAGGTTTTGAGGATTGATGCTGTGTTACAGCAGTTGTCAGGAGTATTTATTTGTTTTAAGATATTTACAGTATATTGCAATACAGAAACCAGTCCTGTTCAATGCGCTTTCCAAAATCACACAAGCAATAAAATTACAAACCCTATAAAATACCCTGAAATGAGTGGAGGAGCAGCCTAGTTGTTAGAGCAACTGCCTAGTACCCAGAAGATCAAGGGTTCAATTCCCACTGGCATTCCTTGTGACTTCGGGCAAGTCACTTTACCCTCCATTTCCTCGGAAGAAAAGGCTGGCAATCTGCTTCCGGTGATACATTGCCAAGAAAACCCAGAGGTAGCTGGGTTGCTATGTGTCAACACTGACTTGATGGCACCAAAAAAAAAAAAAAATACACAACACAATAATCTGAATAGAAACCCACCCATATTGCTATACTAAAATGCCACTCAGACTGACCCAATCACTATTCCCTTATGTCTCATCCAGTAGGAAAAATCCAGGCTTACACTGGTTTTTATTTATTTGTGGAAGTACCTTGGTTTCAACTCTTGTTTCTGTAAACATCTCATTCCACCAGATAAGTGCCATAACAGAAAACATCTGAGATTTCCAATGCGCCCCCTACACCACCTTCACAGTAGGAACCACCAATAAACAGTTCTTTACATATCTTTACATACCTGATCAGGACCTTACTACTTTAATCTATGTGCCAGATACTGAGGCCGCTTCTCACGCAGTGCTCTAAAGCAGTGTTTTTCAACCACTGTGCCGCGGCACACTAGTGTGCCGTGAGATATTGTCTGGTGTGCCGTGGGAAAAATTCCAATTTCATCCGTAACATGTGGCCTCGGCTCACAAATTAGCTGCAATAAAGTTAATTAGAAAAGGAAAGACAGCCTGTGAGGAGCCCGCCCCCATGACATCACTTCCTCGGGCTCTGCGATGACCGGAGGGCTCCTGACACAGTTTCTCTTTACTTTTCAATGTAAGTGTAGTGCAGCCGCTGCTCTGTACAAAGCAGAAGCAGCGGCTTGGGCCGGGGGGGGGGGTGTGTGTGTGGGTGAGTGAACCAGCAAGGGGGGGGAGTGGGAGTGAACCAGCAAGGGGGGGGGGAGTGGGAGTGACCAGCAGTGGAGGGGGGGGGTGGTGTGAGTGAACCAGCAAGGGGGGGGGGGTGGTGTGAGTGAACCAGCAAGGGGGGGGGGGGCGATGGTGTGAGTGAACCAGCAGGGGGGGGGGGCGATGGTGTGAGTGAACCAGCAGGGGGGGGGGGGCGATGGTGTGAGTGAACCAGCAGGGGAGGGAGGGTAAGTGAGTGAGTGACCCAGCAGGAGGGTGAGTAAGTGACAGGGGGGTGGGTGAGTGAACCAGCAGTGGAGGGGGGGGGGGTGGTGTGAGTGTTTGATTCCTATTCAAGAGAATTACTTTATATATAGTCAATATAGGCACAGAGGTAAATTTTTTTAACATTTTCTAATGGTGGTGTGCCTCGTGATTTTGCACAAAAAAGGTTGAAAAACACTGCTCTAAAGGACAATACTAGCACTTTAAACATTATCCTAACCCCTACCGGGAGCCAGTGTAGTGCCCTTAACATTGGAATTTCTCTCACTCTCTTCAGGATTTACCCAGAATCACCCTTGCCATCATATTCTTCAAAATTTGAAGCTTGTTCAGAGCTTTCCCTGGCACTTCCATCAATAATGCATTACAGTAATGCAGATGGGATGTGACTAGTGCCTGTCACCATCTATGATACCGTGACAATCATTATAAGACTAGACACCATACCATATTCAGCTTACTATAAGCTTTTCTCATAACACCCATTATGTGGCCCTCAAGACCAAAATCTATACAAACTCGACCCATAAATGTTTGACCTTTTTTCCTGAGAAACAAACCACTCCTCCAGTGTTTAGACAACCCTCTCTGTCATTTCCTTCCATGGGTTTACCTGTAACATTTCTAGTTTTTTCCCCCATTATTCAGTTTAAATCCATTTCTGAAGAACCTACCAGAAACGTTTTTCAAACATTGATCCACCTTCCATAACACCAATCCCATCCCCCTCCAGCAAGATTACCAATTGCAGATTGTTTGCATAAAAATAAGATATGAAGCCAAAATTGTGTACCAGTGACTACAAAAAGATATTAAACAAAGGGGACAAAGCCAATTCCTGTGTCACCCCACTGCTATCTCTTAAGGCCATGACGGTTCATCTTTTATCCAAACTCGAACCTGCTGCTTTTTCAAAAATGATGCAGTCTTATCAGTTATCATAATCTTCTCCCTATCCCAATAGTCCAACATCTGTCCAACAACAACATATGATTGATCCAAACCAAATACAGATGTGAGGTCAAGAAGTATAATCAAGACCTCCATCTATTTTGACAAAAAAAAAAAAAACACGGTATCTGACAGGGTAACTAAAGCTGTCAGTGCTATGCATTCTTCTAAACTTGACTAAAAAGAATCCAGCTGCAGATAATCAAACACAGATGAGGACAGTTAAGCTAAAATATCTTTGTCAATAACTCTCTGAGCAAAGGTTGATTGGCTACTGTACAGTAACTGATACAACTCAGTCTGACTTTTTACACTTCAAGATAGGCCTCCCTATAGCCTTCTTCAGATTCTTAGTGACTCTACCTTCAGACAAAGACCTATTAATGATCTGACCCACAAATCCTAACAGCTCTGGTTTAAAATCTTTAACTAAGGAAGAATCATGGATTCAGCAGAGACTTCCCTGACCTTATCTTGTGCAACAGAAGGTCAACCATTTCATCTGAGACTTGATGAAATTTCTCCAAGCCTATCCCTTAATGAATTCATGCTCTACCCCACTCATTCCCAGAGAGCGCCTCAAGCTTTCAACCTTGTTCACAAACCTCCCCCCCCCCCAAATAAAACTCCTACAAAATAACTGTTCCCAGCCTCTTAAAGCCCTTTTCTCTTCCAGTGGCTTTCCCTAGTAACTGCGTCATGATTTAAAGCGAATCCTGTATTGGAGTATCTCTCACTCTTTATAGCTGAGGAGACCTGTTATTGAGGATCCAGAATCTCTTATAGTTTTTTACTTTGATTATTTTTCCCTTTCCTTATGTCAGCAACTGAGGAAAGCCATGAGGAGCCAGCCTTCAAGAACTTTCTACAGGAGATCAAGATGCAGTATCGGATCAAGAGCAGCAAGAAGTAAAAGCAAGAAAAGAATGAAGAATCAACAGAATATTGACCCCCTGCCTTCTGCTGGTTGTGGAAATGATCATGATCAAGTTGTAGATGGGAGGAGCATTGAGCAGTCTTCTCTCAGGCACCATGGAGTACTTAATCATTGGATTCAATGTCTGGAGTAAAATGTGTTACAGACATTACAAAGTTTTATCAACCTTGCGGATCACTGCATGTTTATTTTTCTTTCTGTAAATTGGGTTGAAATAAGACTGAAATTTAGTTGTCCAGTTTCATTTGATGCTGGTTTCTGTGGGTTTGTTATATTTATAGACTGCCTTCCTTGAAAAAAAATCAATACAAAGCAACTTTGTATATGAATTCAAGAAAGAAGAATCTGCCTGCTCCCTGCTGGAAGCTGCTTGGTTGTTCTGTACCACCCAGAGTGGGCTATCTCATTGTTGAAAAGCATTGTTGAGTTCAAGAACGGATTCAGGAATGGACAAAGCTTTGTGCTCTTGGTATTCTCTGTTGAACAGAGTGCATCAATAACCTGAGCTGCAGCTATTCCTTCTACCTGGCTTTGATAGTGTGACAGGACTGCTGTATTCCCATCAAGTTTTGTGTTGTGTAGTTTGTAATAAAATATGTATGTATATATATATATTTTATAATTGACATTCTGGTGCCTGTTCTGTTGAGAGGGATGTGGTTTAATAATTAAACCAATGTTATTTGAAAACAGATTGTAACTTGAAATCTGCGTGCAAAGCTGAGAGCCCAATATACTCAAAAGAAGAAAGAAAGCTGGCCAGAAAGTAGGGGGAATTTGATTTCAATCACATCCATTTGATCACAATTTAAATCACTTGTCTGAAAGATGCTGCACTGATAAGTGAAAAGCAAAAGGAATATCTGCCTAGTTTTGTTTTTTTGTAGTTTTTTACTTAAATAATTTTTCCGCGGAGCCCTTCAGAAGTGCATCTCGTCCCCAGAAAAAAACATTTTCTTCACTTAGTGATTTTTGTGCTTTTCTGGTTAGTGCCGGTTCCCTTTCCGCCTCTCGAGCTCTGCTACTTCGGCGATCAGCCTTGAGAACTGTTTTCCCTTCTTTTTCACTTGGTGCTTTTCATGCCCTTTTTAACCACTATTCGTGTCAAGGGTCTTCAACCTCACAGGGGCCTTTTTTGCCCTAATGGCCACGGGTTTCAAAAAATGTGACCGGTGCTCTAAAAATGTGTCTCTTACCAACACCCATGACTGCTGTCTACGGTGTCTGGGCACCAATCATGACCCGGAACAATATTCCTTATGTTAAAAGTTGTCCTCTAAGGCCATCCAGAGTCGCCAGCAGAAACAAGACGATCTTTTCCATAAGGCAGACTCGACCCTGGTATCCCCGGTAACCTCGCGATCAAAGGTTCCCCTTGGGCCTGCAGGCACTCTGACCAAGGTCCCCTGAGTGTGAGTGAAAAAGGCCTCACGGACCTTGTCTGGGGACTCGAACAAGCATGAGAAGTCACGCACCCGGTCCCTCAGCCCCCCATGAAAATCCGACAAGTCAGAGAGGGAGCTGCCAAGAAAGATACCTTGAACTGATGCAGAGGCCTCTGGTGATGGTGCCCGATCTCCCAGCGAGCATCCCCTCTCCTCCTCGATGCCTGACCTTGGTCACCTAAGTATCTGTGTTGCAGGGCCCCACTCCCGAGTGGAAGGCCCGGATGTTGGCCTTGGAATACAGCATTTCTGCATTCCTCACTGTTCAGCAGGCGCAAGTGCTCAGCAACGCCGGCATGTGCCACGAGACCACAGGGACCTCAACCTCAAGGACTCCCTGGGCCATCACGGTGATCCCCCAAGAGCCAGACACCTTGTGAGGATCCCTGGCAAGGGTCTCTATCTCCTTCCCAATCCTCAGAGACGAGATCTTCCCGGGCAAGTGTCTCCAGCTCTGGCCAGGTTCTGGCCTCGGGAGCACGGTGCAGGTCATCTACCCACCTTGAGCCGCCTGCCCTAGAGTCCTCAATGGACTACTCAGATTGGGAATCTGATAGTGATACTTCACCAGAAACTCAGGCCCACCGAGACCTCCCCTTGGACCCATCCCCACCGACCCAGAGGTGGTGGTCCCCTCCTGAGGACACCTCTTTCTTGGAGTTTGTCTGGAATATGGCGCGGGCCCTCTTGCTTTCTGCCAAATCAGGAGGAACCTCAAGTGGAGGAGCTTGATACCCTTCAGTATGAGGTGCCACCGAAAGAAACCCTCATGGTTCCGGTCCCCTCAATTCTTAACAGACTCCTCCTTTGCATGTGGGAGATCCTGGCTTCCGTCCCAATTGCCAGCTGACACCTGGACGCCATGTATAGGGTTCAGCGGGGACCAGGGTTTTGGAAGGCTCAGCTTTCCCACATCGAGTCGGCAATGCGGAATCAGAAGAGCCTGAAGACTCACTCATCAGTGCCTTCAGGCAGAGAATCTCACGCCCTCGGGCGCTAATGTTACCAGGGCTCCATGCTAGCCTGCCGCATTCAGGTCTACCAACTTTATATTGGTATGTTCCTCTGGGATCTTACCAAGGAACCTGGAGGTTTTGTGGCTGGTTTTGATGGGGAGACCACCTCAGGCACTTACAGGTGCTCTTGAAGTCCATCAGCGAGTGCTCCAAATATCTCTCCCAAGCTGCCTATGACGGCGTCGAGTCCTCCTCACAAGTATCAGTGGCCGGCGTCAGGCTTAGCTTCAGTCCTCCGACTTGGAGCAGTGGGTTCAGGAGAAGCTCCTCGATGTCCCGTGCCTTGGGGAGCAGCTTTTTGGTAAGCCCATGGAGGACAAGGCGGCCAAAATTGAGACAGAGTGTCACCTGTACTCAGCTCTCAGGGAAGACCTCGGCCCTTCTTAGGAAAAGCCACAGGGAAAGAAACCCTTCTTCCACAGGAAGAGACAGACCTACAGGGGATACCCCCTGTACCTGCCCATACAGACTCCACCACAGGGCGGTTAGGTAAAGGGCACCAGCCAGGGGTCTCGCAAGCCTAAGAGACCCAATAGCCAGCCGTGGTGCAGCCGGGTTTGGGGTTTTGATGCCCCTGGCATAGCCTTTCCTGAGTGACCAGCTGGGGGGGAAGACTGGTCCACTTCGCCCACAGGTGGAACTCCATCACTACCGATACATGGTACTCCAGGCCAGCAAGGAGGATTACCGCCTCCACCTAGACCAGACACCTCCCCACTACTTTCCTGGGGAGTCCCAGTGGTTTCCCCTGCACCAGGCCCTACTAATTCAGGAGCTTGCAGGGTTTCTCGAGGACGGGGCGGTGGAGCCTTTGCCACCTCACCTAAGAAGAAGAGGGTTCTACTCTAGATACTTCCTTGTCCCCAAAAGAACAGGAGGTCTTCGGCCTATCCTTGACTTGAGGAACCTGAACAAATTGGTGGTGCGGGAGAAGTTCAAAATGCTTTCCCTTGGAACACTGCTGCCCTACCTCCAGCAGGGTGATTGGCTATGCTACTTGGACTTAAAGGATACTTACACCCACATTCTCATCCACCCCAACCACAGGCCCTGCGGTTTGTGGTCAGAGGTGATCATTACCAGTACAGGATGCTCTCCTTTGGCCTCACCTCGGGTTTTCACCAAGTATCTCACCTCCAAGGGAGCCTTCGTCTACCCTTACCTTGACGACTGGCTCATAAAGGGAGACACTGCCTCAGAGTCCCTGTAGGCCACCAGCTGCACAATCCAACTTCTGCAGTATCTGGGATTTGTGGTCAACAACCCAAACTCCTACCTCACACCAGTGCAAGCCCTGGAGTTCATAGGGGCTCGCCTGGATATCCTCCAGGCCAAGGCCTTCCTCCCACAGGACGGTTACCGTACGGTCTTGGCTCGATCGATGCTTCGCCTCCTTGGCCACATGGCCTCCATGGTCCATGTTGTGCCAGACACCTGTCTCTACATGTGAGCAGCTCACTAGTGCTTTCATGTGCAATGGTGCCTCCGCACACAGTGGGTCCAGACCACAGGCCGACTCTGGGACCCCATCTTGGAGGTGGAATAAGTCCCCCTGGATGCAGGTGGACAGCAGAGACAAAAAGGTGAGCGATGCAAAGGGTTCCCTGTAGCCCGACCTTGGCCATGGAAGGCTGGATCAGGGGGCAGGCTGTGGGGAAAGAATCTTGTTAGCGGTGGCTGGTGATCGCAGCTCCCTCATGGAGCTGTGGTGCCATGGTGATGGGATGCCATGACATTGCGGCTCCATGAGAGAGCCTACTGAGTTAGCTGGGCAAGTGGCTGGACGTCCAGGATGCCTGAATCGGGGCACCTCCTGTGGATGCCTAGCCACTGTGCTGCGATTCTGCTCCCGTGGATTCTGCTCTCAAATCTATCTATCTCCAGGAACAAGCAGGAATGAGTCTTCACATATGGGTACGTCGGTACCGACGGAGCCTGCACGGGAATGCTCCCCAGCATCCAATCAGAAAGCTTTTGGGAGCATCCCTCGCGCTTGCGCACTGACTTCCCGCCTTTTCCACTTCTTCTCCTCAGTTTTCGTTTTTCCGCGGAGCCGGCAGGACGTCCTCCTGTCACCGCAGAAACCTTTTTCTTTAAATTCTTCTTTTCTTGTTTTCTTGTGGTTGCGGCTGTTTTCCAGCCGCCACCGGTACCGCCAGTGGTTTTTTCTTTTCTTTTTCTTTAACTCAGAGATTTTTCCCTCTGCTTCTGTCTTAATTTTTTGGGCCTACAAGGCCTCTTCATCATGGAGCCTTCTTCTCCTAAGAAGTGCCTTCACTGTGGAAACAGTTTTCTTTTTAGACTCCAATAACTGGTGTCTAACCTGTTTGGGCCCTGACCCTTTTTCCCCTGAACCATCAGGCTGCAATACTGTGAGAAGACCTTCCCTCTTTCGAGTTTCCCTCGATAACGTTTTCACTCCGGCAGTGAAGGCACCGGGGTTTTCTTCTCTACAGGATCAGGTAACCCACAAACAGTCTGTTAAGACTTGCCAATCCTTGAGTGGTAGGTCTCATGCCAAGCATGATGACTGCTCCGGCCTTGCCCTCAAGACCCCATTGGCATTAAAACCCCGGCGGGAGTCTTCGGGCTCCAAAGCATTTCAGGGGTTTCAGGTTGTTCCTGGGGCTCACCCCTCACAGAACATACCTGAGCCATGCTCGGGGATGGCACCCGCTTCGAGCGGTACCGATACCCCTGCATCGGCACCGGTGTCGAGTGTTCCACTCTTCACCAGTGATCGTCATCTGGCATCCTCGGTACCTTCGGGACCAATCGATACCACCCAGAGTGACTTTCCTGTATCGGCATCGCCGATACCACCACCGACGTCACTGCCCTCTAGACATGCATCGATAGACTCGCTCCCTTCGATGCCGAGTCTGGAATCGATATCTAGTCTAGATGACTGGGTACTGACGCGTCTTGGAACCGACCCTTATCGTTTCCGGATACGCAGTACCGAGGATATTCACCAAGACTCTCTGGTTACCTCTGTACTGCTTGAGCAGCCTCCGATGACTGCCTCGATGACATTACCGTCTCCGATTCCGCCTCAGCTGCCGGTATCGGTATCGATGTCGATTCCTGCAGTTACATCGGTACCATCAATCCTTTCTATGCCTAGTTTGGAATCGATACCTGGCATGGACGATGCAGTACTAACTGCCTCAAATCGTAACTGCCAGTATCACTATCCATCTAGTAGGGTTCTTTTTCTGCATCAGACCAGTACATCCTCTGGTGCTCAGGCTGCTTCTTCAACCTTAGCCTACCCAGGGATGGTTCCCATTGGAGATCCTTCTTTTCAGAAATGTCTCCTTGATATGGCAACCTTTCTTGCTATTCCTATCCCTGGCTGTGATCTTAACCAAGGCTCTCCTGCAGAAAAGGAAAATATAATGCTTCCTTTGCATCATTCTTTGCAGGATCTTCTTCTAAGAATATGGGAATCACCTTTAAGGGTTCCCTCACCACCTACAGCAACTAATGTTCTGTATCAGGTGCCCCCCTCTCCAAAGTTTCAAAAGACTCAACTTCCCCATCATTCCATTGTAGTGGAATCAGCAATGAGGAAAGTAAAAAGCAAGAAGAAGTATTCTTCTTATCCGCCAGGTCATGCATCTAGAGCACTTGATGCCTTTGGACGTCAAACCTTCCAAACATCTATGCTGGCATCAAGAATTATTTCTTATATATTTTATGAGTCTAACACTCCAGGAGGTCACAGAGAAATTATCTCTTTTGACTCCTTTTTTGTCAGAGCCTAAGGCTGCTGACTATTCCTTGCTTCTTAGTCATAGCCAGAATATCTCTTGGTTTCTTTCTCGTGCTTCTCTAGACTCTTTTGAGTCTGTTAGCAGATCCTCTGCTATTGCCATTGGAGCACGTCGTAGAGCCTGGCTCCAAGCTTCATACTTGAGCAGATGGGCACAACACACACTGGGTAATTCTCCTTGTACTGGAGAAAATCTCTTCAATAAGGAGGCTTTATGTCAGGTTGCTCATTGCTCCACTGACTTCCCTGGTTCTGGAGACCATTCTAAGCCGCCTTCTTCCCCAGGAGGTAGGAAATGTCCTACCAAACCTTCTTTCCCTAAGAAAAGAAGGTTTCATTCTTCTCCTGCCCATCATCCAGATGTACCCAAGCAAGGGACACCTCATCCTAGTCTGAAGTTTCCAAACTCTAGCCAGTCTGAGCATACCCAGCAACCATAGGTTCTGAAGGTTGCAATCTACAGTTAACTTCTTCCTAGCAGAAGTTTGTTCACTGGGGTTTTCCTTTTTCAGTATGCTAAGCTGTCAGGATATTCTTGTCCATGGGTTACAGAATTCTCCTCTTCTTACTACCAAGAAGGGAAGTTACAACTATCCCATGATAGTTTCTGTCCCAACATGAGCATTTTTTCCTTCAGCTGACTCCCCATATGGGTAAGTCACCCTCCAATTACCTGTTTTCTCTACCCTCTCATCCAGGGTTTCCCCTGACTGAGTGGTACCATACTGAAAAGCTTCTCTAGCCTTTCATTCCAGTGTAGACTTTTTGTTTCCTTGAATACATTCTCAAGATAACTCATCAGGCAGGGACAGGAATATCTCCTCTCCCTTTGTCTGTTTCTCTTTGTTTTGCACAGTAAGATTCTCTCTGCTGTCTTTTTCAGCTGCTGTGCATGCAGGAGTTCCAGTGATTGAACTACTGGTACTTTTCCACAGGTTCCAGTCTATCTTCCACAATTTTTATCTAGCCTCAGTAGTGATTCCAAGCTAGTCCTCATCTATCTTGGATAATCCTACTCACTTTAGGCTTCTCACATTATCTTCTTTCTAGCCATCTCCTTTTCCTAGGATGTGGCAACACACCTGACTTCAGTCAGTTTTATCTCATAATTCTCCTGCACAATGCTCTCTGCAATTTTCAGAGAAGCTTTCTACTATGGGCCCTTGCTACAGAGCATTGAACTTTGTCTCTGAGGGCTATTTTATATAGTAGAAAAAAGCTTATAAATCATTCCCATGACTGTGAGGGTTCTCCACACCCTCTCGTCTCCTGTTATAATTCAGCATATAAGCTTTTTCTGCGTGAATATCCAAGGCTACTAGTAACGCATGATACCCCTATGTCCCTCCAGTGGGTCCTCCTGGTATCTCCCCTATGCGTTTCTACCCATCTACCATGTCAGAGTTCTAAAGGACTCCCGACTTGCTCTTTACAGACTGATATTATCCTCTGTTTTTCATGCAACCATCCTGGTTATTTTACTGGATTGCATTCCCTGCATCCTCTTAGCACACGGACATAGATTCTCTATATATCTGTCAAGTGGGTTTCACCCTCTTGTTATTGGATGAATCTTTCCCCTTCACATTCCCCATGTGAATGTTCTTATGGGGCTTAGTGGTAGACATGTATCTTCAGACTCATATTCATGTATGTATTTATCTCTATATATGCATCTACATACATATGTCTGTAAGCTGTGTGTGCATAATTTATGCCTATATATATATATATATATATGTTGGGAGGCTTTTTATAGGTCGATATGTATTACATACTATCTCCCTAACTGTCTATGCTATAAAAGGTTTTGCCTTCTTAGAGGTTCCAGATAGTGGGCTTCCATATTTTCATACTGTTCCTCAGTATGTGGGAGCTCTTATCACACAACCATTGCTGTGGTGCTAACAGCTTCCACTTTGCCCTAAGTCTCCCTATCCTTGAAGCGTCAGGCTTCAATATCTTTCCTATCTCTCACCAGCTAGGAAAGACAGTGTACATCTTCATTGGTCCTGAGTACACATCTGTTCTCCTTGGGAATACGGGCTTCTTTCCATACCCCTCCTTCCCTCTAGGACTGGGCTAGTTGTCCAAATCGGTCAGTCTTCTTCTTTTAGTCCTCAATGTTAATGACTCTGTACCTAAAAAAATTTTCAGCTTTTCCCATAAAGCTTTCCGTTGAAGACCTGCCGTTCTTATCCTGCCCCAGTTGACACCTGGGTCTCCTGCTAATTCCAGGTTTGGACCTTCATCCTCACTGCTGTGAGGTCACCTTGAGGATTCCGCTACTGCATATCCGGTAGACTCCATCCCGCTCTCTACTTCCTACAATCCAGTAGGTAAGCTCCATATTATAATTGTTCATTAAATAATTTTAATGATACTTATCATACATACCAAGGACTCCTCTTCTGTAGTCCTTAGGTTCGCTGTTTTTCCTTACAGCTCCTCTCTTCTCAACTCCTACCCTCCATCCCTCATGGGATGCCAGAGATTCCTGTGTGGAAAATGCACTCCTGATCCAGGGACACACATTTTATGGGATCTCCCCCTGGCATCTATAGCTAGGGAGTCCCCATATGTGAAGACTCATTCCTGCTTGTTCCTGGAGATAGCACAGTTACTTACCTGTAACAGGTGATCTCTGGAAACAGCAGGAATAAGTCTTCACAACCCACCCACCTCCCCTAGGAGTTGTATCTATCTATCTATCTTCCTTTCCTCTTTCTCTCCTTTGTCTCAGCTATGAAACTCAACTGAGGAGAAGAAGTGAAAAAGGCGGGAAGTCAGTGCGCAGGTGCGAGGGATGCTCCCAAAAGCTTTCTGATTGGATGCTGGGGAGCATTCCCGTGCAGGCTCCGTCGGTACCGGCGTACCCATATGTGAAGACTTATTCCTGCTGTTCCCAGAGATCACCTGTTACAGGTAAGTAACTGTGCTTTCTGCACCTGTTATCTCTCCTGATATCCAGTCTAAGATCTCACTCTGCCTCTCTGGCATTGCTGCCTGGATGTCCCACCGCCGCTTAAAACTGAACATGGCCAAAACTGAGCTTCTTATCTTTCCCCTGAATAACTTCCCCTCCTCTTTCCCCTTTCTCTCTGTCTGTTGATAACTCTGTACTCCTCCCTGTTTCTTCAGCACGTAACCTTGGTGTTATCTTCGATTCCTCTCTCTTTCTCTTCACATATCCAGCTCATTGCTAAAACTTGTCGTTTCTTTCTATACAATATTTCCAAAATTCGCCCCTTCCTCTCTGTTGACACCACTAAATTAATTGTCCACTCCTTAATTACCTCCCGTCTTGATTATTGTAACTTCCTCAATCTGACTAACTCTCTTTCCTCTAATCCTCGTCGTCTCTTTAGCACACTCAGTTCTCTCCTCAGTGTGCCTTCACCCCTGATTCCTCCCTCCCTTTCTGCCCAAACCTTGGCTAACTACTTCCATGACAAAATCCACACATCACCCTCCAGTCCCCCTCTTTCCCCCCTATTTCCCATTTCTCCCCTCCCCAAACTTCTGCCACCCTTTCTTCCTTCCCTATGGTCTCTGACGTGGAAACGTCGCTCCTTCTCTCTTCCTCCAAACCTACTACCTGCTCTTCTGACCTCTTCCCCACCCACCTCCTTAGCTCCATCTTTTCATCTCTTGTCACTTCTATTTCTCATATTCTTAACCTCTCTCTCTCCACTGCAACCTTTCCTTCTGTTTTCATGCATGCTGTGGTTACACCCCTCCTCAAAAAACCTTCACGTTCCCACTTGTCCTTCTATCATTCCATCTCTCTCCTTCCTTTCATCTCTAAACTACTTGAGCATGCAGTCTATCACCATTTTCTTGATTTCCTCTCCTCTCATACCCTCTTGGATCCTTTACAATCCGGCTTCCGTCCCCTACACTCCACTAAAACTGCTCTTACTAAGGTCTCAAATGATTTGTTCTTGGCAAAGTCCAAAGGCTTTTACTCTGTCGTCATTCTTCTTGATCTCTCTGCTGCCTTCGACACTGTTGACCATAAACACCTTCTTATCGCCCTATCCTCACTTGGATTCAAAGACTCTTTACTATCTTGGTTCTTTTCCTATCTATCCCATCACTCTTTCAGTGTGTGCTTCGATGGCTCCTCCTCCTCCTCTTCAACCCCACTACCTGTAGGAGTTCCTCAGGGTTCCGTCTTAGGTCCACTCCTCTCTCTATACCCAATCCCTTGGCACCCTTATCTCTTCCCATGGCTTTCACTATCATCTCTATGCCGACGACTCTCAAATCTATCTGTTCCTGTTATCTCTCCTGATATCCAGTCTAATATCTCACTCTGAGTAGCCTAGTGGTTAGAACACTGGCTTGGTAACCAAGCAACCAGGGTTCGATTCCCACTAGCACTCCTTGTAGCCTTGGGCAAGTCACTTAACCCTCCATTGCCTCGGAAGAAAGGCCTGGCAATCTACTTCCGGTGACACTGCCAAGAAAACCCAGGAGCATCTGGGTCGCCAGGAGTCAGGACTGACTCAAAGGCACACATTGCATTTGCATCTCACTCTGCCTCTCTGACATTGCTGCCTGGATGTCCCACCGCCGCTTAAAACTGAGATTCTTATCTTTCCCCTGAATGCTTCCCCTCCTCTTTCCCCTTTCTCTCTCTCTGTTGATAACTCTGTACTCCTCCCTGTTTCTTCAGCACGTAACGTTGGTGTTATCTTCGATTCCTCTCTCTCTTTCTCTTCACATATCCAGCTCATTGCTAAAACTTGTCGTTTCTTTCTATACAATATTTCAAAAATTTGCCCCTTCCTCTCTGTTGAGACCACTAAATTGATTGTCCACTCCTTAATTTCCTCCCGTCTTGATTATTGTAATGTTCTCCTTGCCGGCCTCCCTGCAAGCCACCTCTTTCCTCTTCAGTCAATTCAACACTCTGCTGCTCGACTCATTTTCCGCCAGTCTCGTTTTTCCCACATCACTCCTCTCCTCATGTCGCTTCATTGTCTTCCCATCCGTCTCCATATCCAATTTAAACGTCTCCTCCTGACCTATAAATGTATTCACTCTTCTGCCCCCCGGTACCTTTCATCTCTCATCTCTCCTTACACCCCCTCTCGGTTGCTTCGCTCTTCTAACAGTCTTTGTTTATCTGTGCCCTTTACTCGTACTGCCAATTCCAGACCTTCGCGCCTTCCAACTGGCAGCACCCTTTGCTTGGAATAGTCTTCCTATCTCTGTGTGCCAGGCGTCCTCCCTGGCCATTTTCAAGTCCAGACTAAAATCCCACCTCTTCACTATTGCTTTCTGTTCCTTTCTTACCCTATATTGATCTCTCTATCAACATTTGCTTACTTTGTCCTGTAAATTTTTGTTATTTGTATTATGCAACTTATTTTGTTTTCTGTCTTATTAGGTTGTGAGCTCTGATTTATTATTTTTTTTATTTATTTAACCAGTTTTGTATACCACCTTATCCTTCAATCAAAGTGGTTGACAAGACAACAAAGGACTTAATGAGGAGCAGGGACTGTCTCTCTTCTATGTTTGTACAGCGCTTCGTATGTTGTGGCGCTTTATAAGTCTTTAATAATAATAATCTAGCCCCTGCAGGATCAGAATCGGGTGCATCTCCTGGCCATCTGGATGGTGTGGGGATGCACAAACCAGAATTGGCCTCTATATCAATTGGCTCACCTTTGTCTACCTGTTTTTTCATTCCTTCAAAAAAATATAAAATTAGTAAGACAAGACTTTACTTGGCTAAATCCATGTTGGCTTTCTCCTATTAAACCATGACTACTGTATCTACATGTTCATTAATTTTATTCTTTATAATGGTATAATGGAAGCTCAGATGACAAGACTTCGACTTTCATACTTTGGACAAATCATGTGAAGAGAGAGATCATTAGAGAAAGACATCATGCTTGGCAAGATAGAAGGTCAACGCAAAAGGGGAAGGCCAGCAATGAGATGGATCGATACAATAACAGCAGCTACGGGTACCAGTCTGTCAACAATAAGCCCCCTGACTGAAGACCGAACACAATTTAGGATAGCTATCCAGAGGGTCGCCATGAGTTGACTCCGACTCGATGGCACTTAACCACAACAACAATGGTTTCTAACATTTTGCCCGGTACTGGCATCAGGCTCACCAGTCTGTAGTTTTTGGGATCACCCCTGGAATCCTTTTTAAAATTTGGAGTTACGTTTGCCACTCTAATTCTCAGGTACTACAGATGATTTTAATGATAGTTTACAGATTACTAATATTAGGTCTACAATCTCATATTTCATTTCTTTCAACACCCTTGGATGTATACCATCCCGTCTAGGTGATTTGCTACTCTTCAGTTTATCAAATACTGTAGTTATAATACATCTTCCTGGTTTATTGCTATTTCTTTCAGTTTTTCTGATACTTCATCTTTAAATACCATTTCAGGCATGGATAACTTCCTTTCAGCTTCATTAAAGACTGAAGCAAAGAATTCATTGTCTCTCTGCTATGGCCTTGTCCTCCCTTAGCTGCCTGTTTACCCCTCTATCATCCAATGGTCCAACTGACTCTCTCAGAGATTTTTAGCTATAAATATGCTTGAAAAAATTTTAATGGTAAGTTTTTCTTCAAATTCTCTCTTGGCCTGCCTTATCAATGCCTTGCATTTAACTTGCCAGTACTTATGTTGTTTCCCATTTTCATCATTTGGATCCTTTTTCCTTTTCCTGATGGATGCTTTTTTTTTTGGCTGCAGCAGCCTCTCTGACCTCACCTTTATATGATGCTGGCAGTTTTTTGGCCTTCCTTCCACTTTGCTTAAAGCATGGATTACATCTGGGCTGGGCTTCCAAGATAGTATTTTTAAATAACCCCCATGCTTGATGCAAATCTTTAAGCTTTGCAGTTGCTCCTTTTAGTTTTTTCTTAACTATTTTCCTCATTTTATCATAATCTCCCTTTTGAAAGTTGAAAGGTAGTACTGTGGATTTCCTTGCCATCCTCTCTCCTGCAACCAAGGGACATTCTCACATGTAGTGGAAAAAGGTCCTCCAAGTTGATGTACATTTGGGACATTCATCTGAATGATCTTGAGTAGAATCATGCTGGCATGTGGGATCAGAGCGATTGTGTCATTATTTCCACAGTCAGTTGGATCACCTTTCTTCAGTACTGGTATGAACATAGATCTTTCTCAGTCAGTTGGTCATTATGTTGTCTTCCAAATTCCTGGCAGAGCCTTGTAAGTATTGTAACAGTTGCATCCAATTGCTGTAATACGTCAATAGGAATGCCATTAATGCCCGGCCCCAGAGTTGGTTAAAGGTGTTGGTGCCCTAGGCAAACTTAAGCCTCACCCACCCTGACTCTCAATCTATTGTTTAGCTCTGAATGCCCTACTTGTTACTGCCCCCAGAAGCTGCTGCTGTAGGTGACTCCTAATTTGCCTAATGGTTGGGCTTGCCCTGATGTTTGTTGCTTTGTTCTTTGATAATGCTTTCAATGCTGCTTTGACTCCTTTTCCCGGTCATAAGGTACAGGTTGAAATGGCTGTTGATCCACTTGATCTTAATGGTATAATGACTCTGTATATTCTTTCCACTCTTTCTTGATCTTTCTTGACCATTTCCAGTTGAAATTTCTGGTCTTGAGTCAGCCAGGTTGGAGTTTTGGAACGGCTGGATCCTGTACCTTTGGATCTTTTGCCTTGGAGTGAATTTTCCTCTTGTGTCGACTGCTAGGGTGCAACATTGATTGGTTATGATGAATATGACTACCTGTAGGTCTGATCCTTGCCCACTAGCTTTGGAGAGGTTGTTTGGAAAGGAGCTTGAGTCTCAACTTTGTCAAATTGTTAATGCAGCCTTTCAGGAGGGCAATTTCTGGTAGTCTTGAAGCAAACACTGGTTACCCCTATGCATAAGGGTTCTTCTGTGGACATGGATAGGTCAGCGAATTATAGGCCTATCTCTAATTTTCCCTTTTTGGGTAAGATTATTGAGAAGGCCATGGCAAGTCAGTAATCATTTTTGGAGGCTTGTCAGGTGTTGGATGAGAAGCAGGTGGGTTTTTGGTGGTATAATAGTAGAGACTGTTGTGCAGGGGTGGCTCAAAGCAATCTGCCGCCTGAGGCGAGGGATGACATGGCACCCCCCTCCCCAGAGTGGGGGAGGGGGAGAGAATCTTTCTCAAAACTCCAGTCAGGGCTTGAACCAAACCAAAAAGCCTATTAGATAATATGTAGCAAATGCAAGATGTTCGCACCCCAAAGAACTAAAGGAAAAATCGAGAACCACAGCAGTTTATAACTCCAAATTATAATTCATTTGTATTTTGTTGTGTTAAACTGTGATCTCCAGGAACAAGCAGGAATGAGTCTTCACATATGGGTATCGTCGGTACCGACGGAGCCTGCGTGGGAACGCTCCCCAGCGTCCAGTAAGAAAGATTTTGGGAGCATCCCACAGTGCCTGCGTGCTGCCTTCCCGCCTTTCCCAACCGCCTCTCTCCAGTTCTTCTTTTCCGCGGAGCCAGCAGGTCGTGTTCCTGTCACCGCAGAAGAATTCTTTATTTTTCTGTGTCGCGTCTGCCTTCTTTGACGTCAGACTGGTACTGCCGGTCTTTTCTTTTCTTTCTTAAAAAAAACAAAACAAAAAAAACTTTTCTTTCTTCAACTGTGCATTTTCGGTTTGGGCCTTAGGCCTGAACATATTTTCTCCTCATGGAGAAGCTCGCTTCCGGGTTCAAAAAGTGCACGAAGTGTGGCGGTACTATTTCTGTCACCGACACCCATGACTGGTGTCTAAAATGTTTGGGTCCTGACCATTCCATCACGGATTGTGTGTCCTGTACCATGATGTCTAAAAGAGGTCGGCAGAACCGAGCAGCCAAGCTCAGTACACTGTTTCCCTCTGATGCAGCCTCGGTGGCATCGACGTCTTCCAGGGCTGCTTCTTCCTCCCATGGATCTCAGGTAACCAAACATAAATCTAGCCGGTCCTCGAAGGGCAAATCTCCCTCTAAGCATCGAGATACCTCCGGGCTTGTCCTCGAGGATTCCGCACTGGCAAAATTACCCCGGCGGGAAGTTCCGGCTTCCAAAGCATTGTCTTTGGGGTCACAGGTTGACATCGATGGCTTGGCCTCGACCGATCACCTGTTGCCGTGTTCTGGGGTACCGGTGGCCTCCACTAGTACCAACATCCAGACTCTGGTGGCGTCGATGGATCAGAAGATTCTGTCCATGCAGCGCACCCTAACTGCGTTTATGCAGGCTTCGACGCCTCCGGTACCGCAACAGTCTCCGTTGCCGGTACCGACTCCGGCACCGGCATCGTTCCCGGTGCCGGTACCGATTGCATCGACCCCGGTGCCGGTACCGATTGCATTGACATCGGCTTCGGTGTTGACTGCAACGGTACCCTGTCCTATGATGCCCATCGGTACCGAACCGGTACCGCTTACTCCCGATGTCGATCCCACTCGGTACGTGTATCGGGCTTTACAGGAGCATCCAGACAGGCGATACTTCGATTCCTCCGAAGACTCTGATGAGTCAGAGGTTTCTGTCGATGCACCGGTACTTCTTCCTCAGGAGTCTGATTCTCCAAAACAAAGAATGTCTCCTGCAGAAGACTTGTCTTTTCAGGACTTCATTAGGGAAGTGGCTAGGGGCCTCTCCATTACAGTGGCCCCTGAGTCAGAGCCTAGAGCCAAGCAACTAGATATTTTGCAATATCCTAAGGCTCCTAAAGAAGCAGCTACTCTACCTATTCATGAGATTCTCTATGATCTCATGTTGAGCATGTGGGAGACTCCTCTTACCACCTCTCCTCATTCTCGTAGATTAGACACCATGTACCGTGTCCCTTCTTGTCCTGACTTTCATAAGTCTCAGCTTCCTCACCACTCTATTGTGGTAGAGTCTGCCATGAGGAAAGTAAAGAGTGCAAAGAGACACTTATCTAATCCTCCAGGACGTGAATGCAGGACCCTTGATGCTTTTGGCCGAAGGGTTTTCCAAGCTAATATGCTTGCTGCCAGAATCAACTCCTATAGTCTCTATATGGGGATGTTTCTAAAAGAAGTCACAGATCATCTGCAGACTTTAGCCCCTTTTATTTCAGAAGATAAAAGGCAGGAATTTCTCACTTGGCTTAAACATGCCCAAGATGTTTCCAAATTTTCCAACCGTGCAGCCTTTGACTCTTGAGTGTGTAAGCAGAGCCTCGGCTATTGCCATAGGTGCACGCAGAATTGCTTGGTTACAAGCCTCTGATTTGGAACTTTGGGTCCAAGATGAACTGGGAAATCTTCCTTGTACAGGTGAAAACCTTTTTGGCAGGGATTGGAAAGCAAAGGCCACTCAGATGGATGCTGAGAACTCTGCTTTGGATCGACTTTCAAAGTCTACCTCTGCTCCTGCTAAGAAAAGGTTGTTCAAAAAGACAACTTTTTCTAAAAAGGGAAGATACTATCCTGCTTATGGTCAGCAGGTATCTTCTGCAGGTCGTTTTGCTGCAAAGCGTCAGCAACCACCTAAACAGGCCAAGTCAAAGGCTGCCAGGCCTCCCACGGCTCAGCAGCCTCAGCCTCCCCAGGGCCTTTGACTTACAACTAGAGAACTTAGCCTTTCTGGCTCTGGAAGAACCAGAGCCCCTCACCATTCCAGGAAGGTTGGCTTACTTTGCTCCCAGATGGGAGCAAATTACAGCAGAGCAATGGACCCTCTCCATTGTAAGGGAAGGGTACAAGCTTCATTTCTTAAACCTTCCTCCCCACACCATGGTGAGACAGTTCAATTCTCCAACATCTCTCCTCAACCTTCTGGGTCAGGAGATTGCTATCCTTCTTGCCCAAGGGGCAATAGAAGAAGTACCCCTTCTTCAACAGGGCTCAGGGTTCTACTCCCCTTATTTTCTTATTCCAAAGAAAACAGGGGGCTACAGACCCATATTAGATCTCAGAGAATTGAACAAGTTTCTATTCAAAGAGAAATTCAAGATGATTTCTCTCGGTACTCTGCTGCCATACCTTCAGAGTCAGGACTGGCTTTGTTCTCTAGATCTCAAGGATGCGTACACCCATGTCCTCATCCATCCAACACACAGAAGGTTCCTTCGGTTCCTTTTTCAAGGAAAGCACTACCAATACAGGGTGCTTCCTTTCGGTCTGGCCTCTGCACCAAGGGTGTTCACGAAATGCATGGCAGTAATAGCTGCATTTCTACGCACTCTAGGAATATTCGTTTTCCCATATCTGGACGACTGGCTCATTTGAGCTCCATCCCAGTCAGAGGCCCAGATTTCTCTAATCTGCACAATGCGTGTCCTTCAGGATTTGGGACTGGTAATAAACATCCCAAAATCCCATCTCACCCCTACTCAGTCTCTGGAGTTTATAGGGGCCTTGCTGGATACCACAACTGCAAGGGCCTATCTTCCTCAGGCCCGTTGCCTACGCTTGGTGCAGTTAGCCTCCTAGATACAGTTAAAGTCCCATTTAACTGCTCGAGAGATGTTACAACTATTAGGCCACATGGCATCCACCGTGCATGTGGTTCCATATGCTCGCCTTCACATGAGGGCAGCTCAATGGACTTTGTCCACCCAATGGACTCAGGCATCAGGTTGCCTGTCGGACAAAATAGCACACTCCAGTCGCCTATTTTGGTCTCTCCAGTGGTGGAAGTCCCCTCCAAATCTGTTGCTGGGGTCCCCTTTTCAGCAGTCGCTACCCCAAGCAACTCTGACAACAGATGCTTCTCCAATGGGTTGGGGAGCTCATCTGCAGGATCTCTCCACCCAGGGCATCTGGTCTCCACAGGAGACTTCTCTGCATATCAGTCTCTTGGAACTCAGAGCAATATTCTTAGCTCTCAGAGTGTTCCATTCCCTGCTCAGCTACAGGACAGTCCTCATCCATACGGACAACCAAGTAGCCATGTTCTATGTAAACAAGCAGGACAGGACTGGCTCTTTGTCGCTTTGCAACGAAATTTTGCGACTGTGGGCCTTCGCCAGAGAGCATCACATCCATCTTCTGGCAGTATATCTTCCAGGCGTTCAAAACTCTTGGGCGGACAGACTCAGTCGAGTTCTGCTTCCACACGAGAGTGGTCCCTCCACATGGACCAGGTAGCCAGGATTTTTCGAATTTGGGGAACCCCGGACATAGACCTCTTTGCAAGTCCGTGGAATGCCAAACTTCCCCGGTTCTGTTCCAGAATTCCGTGTCAGGGAGTTCAGGCCAAGGATGCCTTCCTCCTTCACTGGGGTCAAGACTTCCTTTATGCCTTTCCACCAATTCCCCTAATTCCCAAGACACTATTCAAGCTTCAGAGAGATCAAGGGACCATGATCCTCATAGCACCACATTGGCCACGCCAAGTGTGGTACCCTTTACTTCTGCATCTCTCTCAAGCTCCTTCCCTGGACTTGGGCTCTGCACCAGACCTTCTGTCCCAGGAAGAGGGAACTTTGTGGCACCCAAAACCCCCCCCAGTCGCTCCATCTCAGGGCTTGGTTTGCTGAGGGCCTAGACCTTCAAGATTTTCATCTCTCTCAGCAAGTCAGAGATGTTATTCATGCCTCTAGAAAGCCTTCTACTAGACGTTCCTATGCTTTCAAATGGAAAAGATTTACCATTTGGTGTTCAGGGAAAGGTCTAAACCCTCTTGCAATATCTCTGAATTCTCTACTAGAGTATCTCCTGCATGTATCCCATGCAGGTCTGAAAACGAATTCAGTAAGAGTCCATTTGAGTGCTATTGCAGCGTCCCTCAAGCCTCTCAATGGACAACCTATTTCCTCTCATCCTCTTATAGCAAGATTCATGAGAGGCCGCCTTTTAACTTCCAGTGGCATGGGACTTAAACCTGGTTCTTGGCCAGCTTATGAAGCCACCCTTTGAACCTTTAGCCACCACCTCCTTGAAATTCCTTTATTGGAAAGTTATTTTTCTCATTGCAGTCACCTCAGCACGCCGCATCAGTGAGTTGCAAGCTTTGGTGGCTAATCCTCCTTATACAAGGTTCCATCATGAGAAGGTAGTCCTCAGGACCAATCCACACTTTATGCCTAAAGTGGTCTCACCTTTTCATCTGAACCAAGAGGTATATTTACCTGTCTTTTTTCCAGGACCTCATGCATCAAATGCAGAGAGGAATCTTCATACCTTGGATTGTAAGAGAGCTCTCGCTTTTTACTTACAAAGAACACAGCACCATAGAAAGTCTTCTCAACTCTTTGTTGCTTTTGATCCTTCTCATTTAGGGCCTACCAGAGTAGGAGCATTTCTCTGGAGGGCCATGTCACAGCTCACAATGTGAGAGCCATGGCAGCCTCAATGGCTCATCTAAACTCTGTGTCCATCGACCAAATCTGTCGAGCTGCCACCTGGGCCTCGGTTCATACCTTCACTGCCCATTACTGTTTGGACAAGGACTCCCGCCGGGATGCCTCGTTTGGTCAGGCTGTTCTCAAACACCTGTTCCATTCCTAATCAACTCCTACCCACCTACCCTGTTCGGATGCCAGAGATCCATGGGAGGAGGTAGAGTCCTTTTCAAGGACACACAACCTGGGGTTTCTCCCTGGCATCTGCAGCTAGGGAGTCCCCATATGTGAAGACTCATTCATGCTTGTTCCTGGAGATAGCACAGTTACTTACCTGTAACAGGTGATCTCTGGGAACAGCCGGAATAAGTCTTCACAACCCACCCACCTCCCCTAGGAGTTGTATCTCTCTATCTTTCCTTTCCTCTCTCTCATTTTGTCTCAGCTTTAAAACTCGAACTGGAGAGAGGCGGTTGGGAAAGGCGGGAAGGCAGTGCGCAGGCGCTGTGGGATGCTCCCAAAAGCTTTCTTACTGGACGCTGGGCAGTGTTCCTGCGCAGGCTCCGTCAGTACCAACGATACCCATATGTGAAGACTTATTCCTGCTGTTCCCAGAGATCACCTGTTACAGGTAAGTAACTGTGCTTTACGGTGCTTGCTTTTTCTTTTTGAACATATATTTTTGCATTCACAGAACCACCTCCTCAACAATGGGTGCAGAGCAGAGGTAGGACATTTAACCACAGCACTCAATATATTAAAAAAAAAAAAAAATCTGATTCTGGTCATCTCACCAACAACAAACATTCTCCAGTACCAGGCATATTGGGAACTAATATAAAACCCTACAAAAGTCACCAAAAAACTCCAAGGCCAAATCTACCCTACCTCATACCAGCATAAACTTCCAAAACTCATACAACAAGGGCCCTACCCAGAAAAAGCAGCACTATAAATACTGCAGCTGGTCCTAGAACACCGATACGCTTATTTGAAAACCTAAACAAGTCAAATTGTTACAGTATAGATCCCTATGTACAAATGAACAGAATACCTGGCCTCAGTCATGCGCTCAGAACACAGACTCTCACCAAGTACAGAATATGTGAGCATAACTTAAAGGAAAAAAAAATAAGTAGGCAAAATTTAAACTAAAACCCCAAGGTGTTGCATTGTTGCAGGGCTTGTTACAGAATATTAGATTAATGAGTCCATTCAATTAGCTTCACTATTCTAATATTATATATCATACTTGCTATATTATTATAATAGGGATGCATTGCAATGATTCATAGAAACAGTAGCAGCTTGTTTTTATTTCAATAGCTGCTGCCTCACAAACTTAGTGTTTCTATGAAACATTGCAATAAACTGATATTATAATATAGCAAGTATGATATTTCATTTTTTATAAAATACAAGACCTTGTGATGTATTTTCTCGGAGGCCTGCCTCTGCTGATGCTGACAGGTGGATGAAGCGCTGATATTTGAGCTTCCGCACCATCCTGCTTCTGAATGCGGCCTTAGGTCCGAGTAAGGGCGGTGGGGGGGAAGTACCACGGTAAGGGAAAGGCACCCGTGATATCGGAAAACTTCAGCACGCTCTAGGATCAGCAGCCAGACTGATGATGACAACCAACGGCGACCGCGATGCTTGGAATCCCTGGCAGAAGTTGCAGCTGTATTTATTTTGGAATTTGCTGCCTCTGGCCTGCCACTGCCTACCCGCTGCTTTTTTTCTCGTTCGGACGAGCTTAAGTGGAAAAAAAAGCAGTGGGAAGGCAGCGGCAGCCCAGAGGTGTCAAAATCTGAAATAAACACAGCTAGAGTGCTGCTCCCTAGAAACTGCTGCCTCAGTTGGCCTAATGATAGAACCGCCCCTGCTCTTGTGGTTGCTTTGATAGATGATGTGAAACATAATGCTAGATATTTCCACTGCATTTGGTAGTGCTCATCATGACTTGCTTCTGGATTGTTTTTTGAAGTTAGTTATGGGTGGGCAGGTGTTGGCCTGGTTTAGATCTTATTTGTCAGCTAGATCACAGGTGGTTCAGTTGGGGAGGAGGTATCTTCTTCCTGCATTTTGGAACAGGGGGTCCATCAGGGGTCAGTCCTCTTCCTTTATTTGTTTAATATTTTTCTGGTGCTCTTGTGTAAAGCAATGCTTGCTGCTGGTATACTCTTATATTTATGCTGATGACATGCAGATCTTTATCCCTTCATCGGACTCTGGGGATGCATTGGAGACCTTGATTAGAGGCAAATGTCCGTGCTCGTGGGGTGGTTTTGTTTTTTGAGTCTAAAACTTAAGTGTTTCTAAAACTGCTGTGGTGTTGTTGACTAGTGAGGGGATAGTCTATCTTTGCCCAATGCGGGTTGGATCCAGTTTGGTACTGCTTGTGTCTCATTGTCGAGAACTCGGGGTTATTCTGGATTTGACCCTGAGTATGGGCCTTCATGTCTCCTCAGTGGTTAAGAATCTATTTCTTTTGTTAAGGCAGATTTGTCATTTGCGGCTCTATTTGGTGGAAGGTTTTTTGGGCGCAGGCATTGTTGATGCTGTGGCTTGATTACTGCAATGTCCTGTTGGTAGGGCTTCCTCAGAAGGATGTGTCCCTACTGCAGTTAATGCAAAATACTGCTGCTAAATTGATTAAAAGTTTATGGAAGTTTGATCATGTGACACCAGCTTTGGTTCAGTTGCATTGGTTGCCAGTGGCTTTCCAGGTCCAATTTAAGCATTTAGTGCTAGGTGTTCCATAATCAGACACCTGGTTACCTATGTTCTAGATTGGTGGTTTATTCACCAGTCCATGCATTGCATTCACAGTGAGACTGTTTGCTGCTGGTACCATGTGTCCAAGCTATGCATAAGGCTCGACATAGGGATAAGGCATTTTCTGTTCAAGTCCCGATACTATGGAATTCCCTTCCGCAGGAACTTCAATTGTTGGATGATTTGTGTCTATTTTGAAAGGCTGTTAAGACTTTTCTCTTTAGGCAAGTTTTTGATTCTGTTATCGGGGTCTGAGGATTATTTACTACTACTACTGAACATTTATATAGCGCTACAAGTCGTACGCAGCGCTGCACAGAGATGTAAGAGACAGTCCCTGCTCATCAGAGCTTACAATCTAGTCAAGACAAACACAGAAGGTGTAGGCAGGGATAAATACAAACACAGAAGGTGTGGAAAAGGAAGAACTGACTGTCTACAGTACCTTGCATGACTGTGAGGGTATTAGTCAAATCCTGAACTATTACTTCTATCAGGGCATATATTCGCAATAGTTGTTCACCATAACATGCTGTAGGACGTATGGCACCAAATGTACTGAGCCAAACTAATGGCTTACTCTGCCCAAAATCGTACGGCCTTGGATTATTTATTAGCCAAGGAAGGTGGAGTTTGTGGGGTCATACACGAGCATTGCTGTACACTCGTTGACTCCCAGAGTAAAGTGGTAACTGGTATTTTAGATCAGGTAAGAAAAGAAACTCATTTCTCCAAAGATAATATAGAAGGTACTTTTCATTCTGTATGGCCCTGGTTTGAAAATATGTGGGGTGGCCTGTCAGGTCCTTTTAAAGTCCTTACCGACAGGCCTCTTTGGCTTCCTAGTAGCTCTCCTGCTTCTAGGGATAGGCCTCGCCTGTTTTATGAAATGTTGTGCTTCATATATGGCTAAGACCACAAATACAATTGCAGTCCTTAGGTTACGAAGTGTTCCCAGGTCTGGGGATTTGCTCCGAGAACTGCCTTTCCATGAGGGATGTGGTTCTGAGCAGAAAAAGGGAGGACTGTGGAAAAGGAAGAATTGACCCAGGCCCTAGAACAAGATTGGAAACTATAGCAGAAACTGATGAGCTTCTGAGTGATAAGGTAACCTATACACATATGGATCATCCTGTTTATGGCAATTTGGACCTGAAAGTAGACAGTGATGAATCTGTCTATGGGACCCTGGATGTAGACACAGAGTGACTCCAGTGCAGAGAATAATGAAGAAACAGTGCTGTGAATATGCTATAGTCATATACCTTTACTTAGGTAAAAAGAAACATGTCTATTATAATCAAACTGGCCTAATTAAAACATACATTTTTAGATAGAAGCTTCTACCTGGTTCTCTCTCTCTTTGTGAGAAAGTGCTGACAGTTTGTTACAACAGAGATTGGCAAATCACGTTGTGTACATTCACTAGCGCAAAGGGTAGTTTCTGCTTTCCAGACAGGGGCTACCTCTTTTTTGTGATAGATGATAGGCTGAAAGTTAGCTAACTAAGGTCAGCATAAACTTTCCGAGAATCAGAGACCTTAGGTCAACATATAACTGGAAATCAAATAAAGCTTATGAAATTACCTAAAATTTAAAGAGAATTTATAGTATAACTAATCAGCTTTTGTAATATGAAAGAATCACAGCGACACCTACTGTCACCTGGTAATTATAATCACAGCTTTCAGCCTCTGTTTTTCTAATGTAATCTTGCAAAGCATCAGCTGAAAATTAACCCTGTAAGCAGATTGTATTTCAGACCTATGATTTTGTAACATGAATAATATCATCATCCGATGTTAATCAAAAATTAACTGTCAGCTGATATTTCTTAATAAAAGGCAGATCTCTGGCAGAAGATCTTTGAAGAACGTTGGAGAGGAGCCACGATTTGCTCCCTTTGACGGTCTTCCTTCTAGAGCTCTGGAATTATTATAATTGATTTTCTGTGTATGTGTCTTGTTTTTTCCTTTCTGTTAGAAGGGTTAGGTAAAACTTAAGAATCTAGGTTGGAATCCAAATAGGAGGGCCTGGCCTAAAAAGGGCTACAACAGAAGGTGTAGGCAGGGATATAAAGCAAGGGGAAAGAAAAAGGAGATCAGGTGGGTCAAGATCCAAAAGCAGCAGCGAAGAGGTGAGTTTTCAGCCTGGATTTGAAGAGGGTTAGAGAAGGTGCCTGGCATACAGACACAGGTAGTTTGTTCCAGGCGTAAGATGCAGCAAGGTGAAAGGAGCGAAGTCTGGAGTTAGCAGTAGAAGAGAAGGGCACAGATAGAAGCAGTTTGCTAGAAGAGCGGAGTTCCCGAGGGGGGGGGGGTTGTAAGGAGAGATAAGAAAGGCAGAGAGGAGTCGCAGAGTGAATGCATTTGTAGGTCAGCAGGAAAAGTTTGAACTGGATGCGGAAACTGATAGGGAGCCAATGAAGTGACTTGAGAAGAGGAGTAATATGGGCATGACGAGGCTGGTGGAAGATTAGCCGCACAGCAGAGTGTTGAACAGATTGAAGGGGAGAGAGATAATTCAGAGGGAGACCAGTAAGGAGTAGGTTACAGTAGTCAAGACGGGAAGTGATTAAGGAGTGGATAAGCATTTTAGTAGTGTGTTCAGAAAGGAAAGGGTGGATTTTGCTGATATAGAGAAAAAAACGGTAGGTCTTAGCTATCAAATGGGTATGTGTGGAGAGAGAGGAGTCAAAGACAAAACCAGATTGCGGGCTGAGGAAACAGGAAGGAGTACAGAGTTATCCACAGAGCCTGAGGAAGAAGAGGGGAGGTTTTAGGGGGAAAGATAAGAAGTTCAGTTTTGGCCATGTTCACTTTCAAGTGGCAATGAGACATCCAGGCAGCAATGTCAGAAAGGCAGGCAGAGATCCGGGTCTGGATTGTCGGAGAGATTTCGGTTGTAGAGAGGTAGATCTGGGAGTCATCAGCATACAGATGGTACTGAAAGCCATGGGAAGAGATAAGTGCACCAAGGGACGGTGTAGAGAGAGAAAAGGAGCAGACCCAAGACAGATCCTTGGGGTACACCAACTGGGAGCGGGGTAGTAGAGGAGGAGGAGCCACCAGAACACACACTGAAAGAGCGATGGGAGAGATAGGAGGAGAACCAAGATACTACAGAGCCCCTAAAACCAAGCGAGGACAGGGTATCGGGGAGAAGGTTGTGGTCAACAGTGTCAAAAGCAGCAGAGAGGTCAAGAAGGATGAGGACAGAGTAAAGGCCCTTGGATTTTGCCAGGAACAAGTCACGAGACTTTGGCAAGAGCCATTTCAGTAGAGTGTAAAGGACGAAAGCCAGACTGTAAGGGATCCAGGAGGGCATGAGAGGGAGAGGAAGTCGAGGCAGCGGCGGTGAACCGCACGTTCAAGTAATTTAGAAATGAAGGGAAGGAGAGAGATGGGTCGATAATTAGACGGACAGGTGGGATCAAGTGAGGGTTTCTTGAGGAGAGGTGTGACCACAGCATGCTTGAAGTCTGCAGGAACTGTTGCAGTAGAGAGCGATAGGTTGAGAATATGAGAGATGGAAGGGACAACAGTGGAGGAGATGGGGTTTAGGAGATGGGCGGGGATAGGATCAGAGGAGCAGGTGGTGAGTTTGGAGGAAGAAAGAAGGTGTGCAGTTTCCTCTTCAGAGATCACAGGAAAGGAAGAGAGGGTAGCAGAGGTGGGGGGGGGGGGGGGGAAGAGTTGGGAGTGAATAAGAGGAGGAGGAGGGGAAGTAGCTGACTTTGGGGGGAATTGGAGTTTGATTTTGTGGATTTTGTCATGGAAATAGTCAGCCAGGGTTTGGGCAGAAAGGGAGGGAGGGATCAGAGGCGGAGGCACTTTGAGAAGAGAGCTGAGAGTAGTAGAGACGGTGAGGATCAGAGGCCAAGAGAGTTAGTCAGATGGACATAGCTCTTGCCAAACAAGACTACTATGGCTGACTGGGGCGGTTGTGTTTTGGGGTCAGTTGGTCTTGTTTTTTTTAATGTTTATTTTATTGTTTTATGATGTGTTTATTGTGCTATACACCGTGTTGGGTAGTAGAAAAATGTAATTAAATACAATTCTCAGTATCATTCAACATACTGTAGATCCTTGAGCAACTTTTAGCATTCCAATTTGAGGCTGGAATTTTCTCTTTAAGTCTTGTAGCTTTAGGAAAGCCGATTTTGTTCTTCCTCAGATAGTTTCTGATTATATTTCCTTGCATGCATCGTTGTATGCATCCTTACATGCATCATCTTTGTCTCATCTTGCTGCACATTGCTTAACTGTGTTAAGTTCCATGATTAGCTCTCTTTCTCCTCTAGCTTTAGCTTTTCTGCAGGTCTGAGCAATTTTCAGGATCATTCATTTTGGCTATTTTTGCTTTTTCACCTTTTGCAGAGACTTTTCACTTTCTTCGAGAAAACTTTCTTGATGTCATCCCATAACTCTTCTAATACTCTTATCATTTATATCTAAAGCAATGAATCAATTTTGTAGATGGTCTTTAAATTACAGTGGTTTATTTTCAAGATCATATTTTGTTACATTTATGAGTGGCTTGCTGTTTTTCAGCTTTAGCTTGGGTTTGCTGATGATGTGTACCACAGCCAGCTCCAGGTTTATCTTCGTTGATGTTATTGAGCTTTTCCATCATTGACGTCCATAGATGTAGTCAATTTGATTTTTGTTCATTCCATTGGGTGCAATCCATGTGTTCAGTCACTGCTTGTGTTGCTGAAAGAAGGTTTTTGAGATGAATATATTGTTGGTCTTGTAGAATTCTATCAGTCTTTCTCCAGCTTTGTTTCTGTTTCCAAGCACTATTTTATTTATTTAACATTTCTTACATACCGCCTTTCATGATATCAAGGCAGTTTACATTGAACAAACTGAAATTACATTGAACAGGACATTATAACTTGGAGATAACTATTTCACAGGGAACATGGGCAATGGAGGGTTAAGTGGCTTGCCGAAGACCACAAGGAGCACCTGTGGGACTAGAAACCCCAGTCCTTCCGGCCCAAGGTTGCTGTCCTCTAGTGGGATCTGAACCTCCGGCCTGAGGTACCTTGCCCCAACCACTAGGCCACTCCTCCCTCACTTGAGTCACTTTACCTTCTTTGTTCCCAGTTTTGCATTCCAGTTGCCCTTGATTATCAGTATATTTTGTTTGCATGTTCCGTCAATTTCAGCTTGTACTGTTCACAGAACTGATCAATTCTCCAGGACCAAGCAGGAAGTCCTCACATATGGGTGACGTCAGTGCCGACGGAGCCCCCGTGCGGAGCATTTCCCCAGCTTTCAAAGAAAGCCTTTGGGAATGCAGCGCGCATGCACGGTCCCCTTCCCGCCCAATGGTGCCATCTTGCTCAGTCTTTCTTTTTCCGCAGAGCCTAATGGACGTGAGTTTGTGCCACCCGGGAAAAGTTGATTTTTTTCTGCGATATTCGCTTTGTCCATTCCGATTTGACGCCGTTTCCCCTTCCCACCTGGGCTCGGTACACCGGTATCGAGTCCGGAGTTTTGATTTTCGGTTTTTGTCCTTCGTGACTAGCGTTTGCGCTCTTTTTTTGTCTTTTAACTGGCAGCCCGGTCTTTTGTCCTTGCAGGGGCCCTTTTTTCCCCGATGGCTGCCAGCGGGTTCAAAAAGTGTGATCGGTGCAAGAAACTTATGTCTCTCACTGACACACATGACTGCTGCCTCCGTTGCCTCGGGCCCGACCATGACCCGCTGGCCTTTGGCCCATGCGGCAAGATGTCGTCGAAGGCGCTTCGGAGCCGTCAGCATCAACGTGAGAGAATTTTCTCTGACTCCGCGTCCAGCCAGGCCTGGACCATCAGAGGCTTTGATATCTTGGGAGTCTGACCCTGAGCACCGTCGGGGTTCCTCTAAGAGGGAGTCTCCCACCCGGGAGTACAGAAGGAAGAAGAAGTTTGCGAGAGGGCAGCATCAGTGGAGGCTCCTGGTTCCTCGAGGGCCAGATCGCGTAGCTCTGACTGCCGCCCCGGGCTCTCGGAGTCGGAGAGGCCGTCCAAGTTACCTCGTGTGGAGCCGGAGTCCCCGAGTCACGTAAGTGCAGTTGTCCTTGTGGACTCTCCTCCGGGGGAGCCGACGTTGGGCCCGACGCCGTTGGGGCCCGAGTCGGGGGCTGCTGAGTCTCCTGAGCTTGGACTCAGTTTGACGGCCTTGGAGAGCAGCTTGGCTGCCTTCATGGAACAGCAGTGGGTGCTGATCGCCGGCCTGACCGGCGCATCTGCCCCAACCACCGGGACCTCGATGTCCAAGTCGACCCCGGAGGCCGAGCCGATCCTTGAGTCAATGAAGTCTTGAGTCGATCCTCTGTCAAGGTCTCCCTCAACCTCCCATGCGGGGCCAAGGTCGTCGACGCCGATACCCTTGGCATCGGGGTGGGTGGCACCGAGGCCCACACGGCTGGAGTCGCTCGATTCCTCCTCGGAGGAGTCGGCGTGGGAGACGGAGGACGAGGAGTCCCCAGACACCTTCCGGACTCGGTGCGTCCCTTCGGACTCACCAGAGTCTGAGCCTCGGAGACGGTCCCCCCCACAGGATACCCGGTTCTCAGACTTCGTGAGGGACATGGCCAAAGCTTTGGCTTTCCCTGCGGACGCCGAGGAGGAGCCTCGAGCTGAAGAGCTCGATGCCCTCCAGTATGACTTTCCTCCAAAGGAAGCCTTGACTGTACCAGTTCCTCCGATGCTGGAACAGATGCTCTTCCGTATGTGGGAGGCACCAGCCTCGACGCCGGTTCTTAGCAAATGGGTCAATTCCTGGGTTCCAAAAGGCGCAGCTACCGCACAACTCCATGGTTGTGGAATCGGCCATACACCGCCTGAAGAGTCAGAAGATGCACTCCTCGATGTCCCCCAGCCAGGAGGCCCGGAACCTGGATGCCCTCGGTAGAAAGTGCTTCCAGAGCTCTATGCTACCTTGCAGTGTCCAGACCTACCAGCTGTACACGGGCATGTACCTATGAGACCTGGCAAAGGAGATTGCCGGGTTCTCAGCTGGCCTCTCCGAGGAACCTTTGCAGAGGTTCAAGGCTTTGTCAACAGGGATTCGAGAGTGCTCAAAGTTTATCTCTCGAGCAGCCTATAATGGCTTCGAGACTTTGGCCTGGGTAGCAGCGGCCGGCATCAGTGCACGCCGTCAGGCCTGGCTGCAGTCATCAGACTTGGAGTCATGGGTGCAGGACAAGTTGGTCGATGTCCCCTGCCGAGGTGAAAACCTTTTCGGTAAGCCCATGACTGAAAAGGCTGCGGAAATTGAGACTGAGACTCTCAACAGGACAAGGCTGTCCAGGAAGATTTTTGGCCCTTCTCAGAAAAAGAAGGGCTCGTGAAAGAAGCCCTTTTTCCTGAGGAAGGGTGCTGCCTACAAATCCTACCCTCAATATCAGGCCTCTCCAGCTCCCCAACAGGGCCAGCAAGCCAAGGGACAGGGGAATGGGCCCCGTAGGCAGAAGACCCCCAAGCCGCCAGTTCCGGCTCCTGCACAGCAGGGAGCGGGGTTTTGACTCCCACAGCATAGCCTCTTCTCCACACCTGGCTCCACTCAACACAGGAGGTCGGCTGACCCTGTACGCCTACAGGTGGCCAGCCATCACAGGGGATACCTGGGCCCCCAGCATAGTCCAGAAGGGCTACATGCTCCACTTCCACCAGCTACCCCCCTCCTACTTTCCAGCGGAGCCTCCAAGACTCCCTCTGCACAGAAACCTCCTCCTTCAGGAGTTGGCAAGTCTTGTGAAGGAACAGGCGGTGGAAGCAGTGCCTCTCCACCTGAAAGGGCAAGGCTTCTACTTCAGGTACTTCCTGGTACCAAAAAGGACAGGAGGTCTCCGGCCTATCCTAGACTTGCGAAACCTAAACAAGTTTCTGGAGAGGGAAAAGTTCAAGATGCTTACCCTTGGGATACTGCTGCCCTACCTCCATCAGGGAGACTGGCTATGCTCCTTAGACCTAAAGGATGCTTATACTCACATCCTCATCCATCCAGACCACAGACAATATCTCAGATTTGTGGTGGGAGGAAACCATTTTCAGTACAGAGTACTTCCCTTTGGCCTAACTTCCGCCCCCAGGGTTTTCACCAAATGCCTGGCGGTGGTGGCAGCCTATCTCAGGAATCAGGGAATTTTTCTCTTCCCATACCTGGACGACTGGCTCATCAGGGGCCAGTCTATCCAGGAGGCCAGACAAGCCACTCTTCGCACTGTCTCGCTTCTTCAGCATCTGGGCTTTGTCATAAACTACACAAAGTCCACTTTGCTCCCCTCACAGAACCTAGAGTTTATAGGGGCAAGATTAGACACCCTGCAGGCAAGAGCTTACTTGCCCGAGGACAGGGCCCACAGACTGATGGACTTGGCCAACCAGTTCCACAGCAATTCTCAGGTCTCTGCCAGACACTTTCTGCGGCTCCTGGGCCACATGGCATCCACGGTACATGTAACGCCAAATGCCCGTCTGCACATGCGGGCTGCTCAGTGGTGCCTCAGAGCTCAGTGGGCGCAGGCCACAGGCGACCTCCAAGACAGAGTAAAGGTGTCCAAACCACTTTTGGACTCCTTACAGTGGTGGCTACATCTCCCAAACCTTCTCAGGAGGGTACCTTTTCAGGCCCCAGCACACACAAGGGTGCTGACGACCGATGCTTCCTTGAAGGGCTGGGGTGCACATTGCCAGGGCAGGTGCACTCAAGGCCTCTGGTCTCCTCGGGAGGCCACCCAGCAGATCAATCTTTTGGAGCTGCGAGCAATCCGCTTGACTCTACAGACTTTTTCTCATGCCCTCTCTCACCAGTCTGTCTTAGTTCAGACAGACAATCGGGTAGCAATGTTCTATGTGAACAAGCAAGGGGGTCCAGGCAGGGTCCAGGCTCCTATGTCAGGAGGCGCAGGCCCTTTGCTCCTTTGCAGTCAAACAAGACATGTTTCTCAAAGCAGTTTATCTACCTGGTCAGGAGAACTTCTTAGCAGACAAGCTAAGCAGGATTCTCTAGTCCAACGAATGGCAGTTGAATCCATTGGTGGTCCAGCAGATCTTTCTACAATGGGGACTTCCATCCATCGATCTCTTTGGAAGTCCACTGAACCGTCAGCTGCCCAGGTTTTGCTCCAGACAGCTGCATCTCCTGAGGATGGCAGCAGATGCTTTTCTGATCTCTTGGTCTACGGGCCTCCTGTATGCGTTTCCTCCCACACCCTAGTGGCCCGAACTCTGTTCAAGATTCTCAGAGAAAAGGCCTCGGTGATTCTGGTAGCCCCCAGATGGCTGAGGCAACCGTGGTTTCCACTTCTGCTACAGTTGGCGGTGGAAACTCCTTTCCCTCTGTGGTTGCAACACGATCTCCTGTCTCAAGATCAGGGTTCCCTTCTGCACCCCAATCTCAGGTCCCTCAATCTGATGGCCTGGCTGCTGAAAGGATAGTGCTAGCTCCCTTGCTTCTACCTAAGGAGGTTGAAGAGGTGGTTTTGGCCTCTAGGAGGCAGTCCACCAGAAAGTCCTATGCCCTCAAGTGGCGTAGGTTCACAATATGGTGTGCTCAGCGCAATGAAGATCCTTTCTCCTGCCTTGTGCCTGTGGTACTGCAGTATCTTCTTCACCTGTCAGACTTAGGCCTTAAGTCTAACTCTGTTCGTGTCCACCTCAGTGCTCTATCAGCGCACCACTCACCGGTGGAGGGACAGTCTGTCGGGTCACCCCTTGGTGTCCTGCATCCTCTGTCGGGTCACCTCTTGGTGTCCTCTACTTCTGCTCAAGCCTCCGGTTCGTCCACCGGTGACTGAGTGGGATTTGAATGTGGTCTTGTAGCAACTTACTCGCCCACCATGTGAGCCGATGGCTACTTGCCATTTGCCCTTCCTTTCTTGGAAAGCGCTCTTCCTGATAGCTCTTACCTTGGCCAGACGTGTGAGTGAACTACAAACTCTGGTTTCTGATAGGCCGTACACACGGTTCTATAAGAACAGGGTGGTCCTACGGACCCACCTGAAGTTCCTTCCAAAAGTCGTCTCCTCTTTCCACCTCAACCAGGAGGTGGTTCTTACGACCTTCTTTCCCAGTCTGCATACCAGCCGGGCTGAAACAGTCTTGCATACCCTGGACTATAAGGGCCTTGTCTTTTTACATAGAACGTACGCGGGGGCATCGAAGGGCTACTCCAGCTCTTTGTTTCCTATGACCCTAATAAACTGGGGTTATCTGTCTCCAAACGTACATTGTCCACTTGGGTAGCAGATTGTATCACCTGGGCGTACAAGGCAGCTGACCTCCCCTTGCAGGGTCGAGTCACGGCACACCGTGTCAGGGCGAAAGCCGCATCAGTAGCTCATCTCCGCTCTGTTCCGTTGGCAGACATCTGCTGGGCCGCTACTTGGTCTTCAAGCCAGATTTTTGCAGCCCATTACTGCCTCAAGAGAGAGTCCTGGAGGGACAGTGCTTTCAGGACCAACACAGCAAGGAGCAGCGCTCTCGCAATACCATCCAAGGAACACAAAGGAGCAAGAGACGTGATGAATATGGATGACCAACAATGTTTATTCTCGATGAACCCCATTCAAATAAACATCTATACAAACAACTACTAAAAATACATATTAAAAAACACATTAATGAATGACATTGATAATCCAATCATTAAATAAAAATGGATATAAAATAATACGGGAAAACAACCCCACTAGGTTTATTTACAATTGTATACATATAAATTGTTACTTAATGTGAATAAATTATTCAAATTAAATATAACTTCTACAAACGCAGGACATTAAAAATAAACCATAATATTGAAAACATATACATGAACAGGATGCTAGATAAATGAATAGTAGTGATGTATGAACATCTCATTGAAAACATTAGTTGTTACAGAGTGTAACTGCTAATGATTTACCAATTAGTCAGCAGTGTCTCTTTAAATGCATTATGTTTTTTATGTTATTTTTTGTAAAAAATGAATTGATTACCGCTATAAATACCAAACCTTAATAAGATATTAGCTTGTCTGTTAATGCCGTTCGTAGACTTGTATAAACGATAGGCTGCACTAAAAAACCGAACAGACTGCATATAAACTATTGTACTGGAAACTATAAAAAAGAAGAAACTACTATGAACTCTATTTTTAAAAAGAAGGGGATAGGTGACTAGTTGCTTATATTGAATCTACTAACCTGCGGTTTAAAACCTTTTAATCGTGTTGTCATCAGAGTGACACACCAGATACAAGCGCTGTTGAAAAGCAAGAGAAAATGTTTTGCTCACACTTTGTAAAATCGAAACTAAGAGACCTTTAAGGCACAACGGTATATCTCCGGTTGTTTTATGAATGTCTTTGTGAATTATTAATAAAAATTGCCAGTAATGTGAAGTCCCTTAGCATATAAAAAACCAGTAGTTAGGGTTGTAAAAACCGCTACCTGCACGCCAGAAAGATGAAATAAAACCCCGCGTGTGGGTATATCTTGGCAGTCAGCAATGGAGACCTATAAACTGTAAAACATATAGCCACAATTAGTTTTTTGTGTTTCTAAAAACTGTGCATCCATCAACCAAATAAAACGGACAATGTATTATGTAATTCAAATTACTCCTAGACCACAATGACGAGAGGAAAAAAGGGGGGGGGGGGAAGAGGCCCCGACCTCAATTCAGCAAGTACTTATAGATACCTTATCGTGCAAAGTCGTATCTTGACACTAATGTCAAAGCCATTCACTGCAGAAGGAACTTGATTAGTGAAAGCGTGTTGTTTAAAAACGCTACTTTTGCGCCAAAAGGGGAGGAGAAGCAAAATGGGCGGAGCTTAACTTTCGATAGTGAAGGCTCATAGTCTTCAAATGATTATCTAGCGATCTGGTTATTGAGTCTTTTTTAAAAACTCTGTATCTTGGAAAAAAACTACAATGTGATCAGTATTAAATCCACATGGCATCAACATCTCATATAAATTTGAAAATCAAGAATTATCTGGTTTGACTCCAATCTTGGACCAAATGTATTTGCAAAAATATGAAAGGATTCTTAAAGGGGTGATGCTGTAATAAGACACGAATGCCTGCACACATACAGCATCATTATTGATCCACTATATTAAGTGGTTTTAAATTATTTTTCACAAAAATACTGAGAGGTCAGCTTCTTGATTGAGTCCGTTAGGTTCTAGACTGCTAAATTCATATATGTATCGTTGTTCAAGTTTCAATAGGGCTTTATTGATTTTTACAACCCTAACTACTGGTTTTTTATATGCTAAGGGACTTCACATTACTGGCAATTTTTATTAATAATTCACAAAGACATTCATAAAACAACCGGAGATATACCGTTGTGCCTTAAAGGTCTCTTAGTTTCGATTTTATAAAGTGTGAGCAAAAAATGTTCTCTTGCTTTTCAACAGCGCTTGTATCTGGTGTGTCACTCTGATGACAACACAATTAAAAGGTTTTAAACCGCAGGTTAGTAGATTCAATATAAGCAACTAGTCACCTATCCCCTTCTTTTTAAAAATAGAGTTCATAGTAGTTTCTTCTTTTTTATAGTTTCCAGTACAATAGTTTATATGCAGTCTGTTCGGTTTTTTAGTGCAGCCTATCGTTTATACAAGTCTACGAACGGCATTAACAGACAAGCTAATATCTTATTAAGGTTTGGTATTTATAGCGGTAATCAATTCACTTTTTAAAAAAAATAACATAAAAAACATAATGCATTTAAAGAGACACTGCTAATTGGTAAATCATTAGCAGTTACACTCTGTAACAACTAATGTTTTCAATGAGATGTTCATCCATCACTACTATTCATTTATCTGGCGTCCTGTTCATGTATCTGTTTTCAATATTATGGTTTATTTTTAATGTCCTGCGTTTGTAGAAGTTATATTTAATTTGAATAATTTATTCACATTAAGTAACAATTTATATGTATACAATTGTAAATAAACCTAGTGGGGTTGTTTTCCCGTATTATTTTATATCCATTTTTATTTAATGATTGGATTATCAATGTCATTCATTAATGTGTTTTTTAATATGTATTTTTAGTAGTTGTTTGTATAGATGTTTATTTGAATGGGGTTCATCGAGAATAAACATTGTTGGTCATTCATATTCATCACGTCTCTTGCTCCTTTGTGTTCCTGGGACAGTGCTTTCGGACAGGCGGTACTCCGTAATCTCTTTGAGGTTTAGGCAACTCCTACCCTCCGGCCCTTGTGTTGGGCTACCGTACTGGGGCGTTCTCAGAGAATATTCTTATCACGGATGCTGAGGCTCTTGAGAGGGAGCCATTTTTTCCGCTTTGGGTTCCCAGTAGCCTAGAGCTGGGGAGTCCCATATGTGAGGACTGACTTCCTGCTTGGTCCTGGAGAAAGAGTAGTTACTCACCTGTAACAGATGTTCTCCAGGAGCAGCAGGAATCAGTTCTCACGACCCTCCCTCCTCCCCTGAAGTTGCAGTCATATCCTTCATTTTGTTTTTTGCTGTCTTTTAGCTATGTCATCAGACTGAGCAAGATGGCACCCTTGGGTGGGAAGGGGACCGCCCACGCCCACTGCATTCCCAAAGGCTTTCTTTGAAAGCATGGGAAATGCTCCGCACGGGGACTCCGTCGGCGCCGACATCACCCATATGTGAAGACTGATTCCTGCTGCTCCTGGAGAACACCTGTTACAGGTGAGTAACTACTCTTTTAGTCCTCTTCTGCAGCTGGTGTTAGTACATATACCTGAATAATAGTTATGCTGGTGGGCATTCCTCATAGATGAATTGAAATTAAGTGTTCACTGATTGCATTGTAATTAATTACAGTTCTTGCAAGTTTAATTATAAATGCAACACCATTTCTTCTTTGTTTTTCATTTTTGGTATAGTACAGTATTATGTGATCATCAGATTCAAAATGCCCAATCCCAGTCTATTCCAGTCAGTGACACCCAACAAATCTAGCTGTACATGTTCCATTTCCTTCTTGACCACATCCAGCTTCCTTTGGTTCATGATTTGAATGTTCCATGTCTCAATATGTAAAACATTTCTGCAGCTTCTGATTCTCATTTCATGCACAGCTACATTAGCAGTACTGAAGGCTTTGATCCTATTACATCATAAAGGCTGGCTTTAGAGTGAAGAGTCTTCAGCTCTTTCCAGTAGCCCTTTGAGTGCCTTATGACTTGTGAGTCTCATCTTCTAGCACTATATTGTAGTTAGTTTTGTTGTGACTATCCATTGAGTTTTCTTCCACACAGGTAATGCCAGTGTTGCTGATGTCAGAGAAATGTGATCCTCCACTGCCAAAATCACCCCTTCCTGCTGTTGCCCAGAAGAGTGATTTGTCACAGTCTGGCACCTCAGCTAAGACCTGTCATTTTCAGAGCATGCCAGTAGTTAAGCTACCAATAGCATAGCTGATGCACAGAAGCCTTAGCGGCACATCAAGCTGCAGCTTAACATGAAAAAGACAAAGATTCCAACTGGAAAAATCAATCACTTCATCCTCTGTGGAGAAGAAATAGAAATTGTAGATAACTTTAACCTGCTTGGATCAATAATAAATAATAGAATGACAAGCGGTCAAAAAATCTGATGATGCATTATTCTTGGCAGAATGTCTTTGAAGGACCTGGACAAGAGTCTTAAGTGCATAAACGTATCTCTGCATGCAAAGATTTGACTTGTCCAAGCTATGATATCTTCAATAACATCATATAGATGCAAAGGTTGGGCAGAGAAAAAGAAAGACAGGAAGAAAATCAATGCCTTTGGATTATGGTGCTGGCAAAGAATATTATGCATACCATGGACAGCCTGAAGAACAAGAGCCAGGGTTAGAAGAGATCAAGCCGAAGCTTTCTTTCGAAATTCAAATGACAAGACTACTTTCAGAAAAGCAATAAAGACACACCTCTTCCAACTATACTATGAGCATGTAGCATAGCCTGCACTGGACCTACATCCTTGCCATAGCCCAGACCCACCTACACATCATAGTCCTCCAATCATCTTGTAAATGGTTCGTCCAGGTTCTACCCAAGTTGACTCACCTGTTGTAATATTAAAGGTTAATGTTCCTGTTAATTTCTGTTTACATGTTCTATGAAAACCTGCTCTATGTAATAAGTTGTTCTTCTTAAACCGTGCTGATTTAAAATAGTGTGCTATATAAAACCAAATAAAAAAATAAATAAGACCTCGTTTTTCATACTTTGGACACTTTTCCATGGACAACCAGGATATAATCAACCACACAGATGGGTGTCATCATCCCTGACAGCACTAGGTTGGACTTGCTCTCCCAGAGCCCAGAATCCAGAAAATTCTTCTGGGCATGTGCGAGTGAGCCCCTCAGTGTGCCTGTTGCTTCTCTCCCTCAGTCTTTTTCATCCAACTGGCTGATCACGACGGAATTTGCTCTTCCTTTCTTTCATTTTCTTTTAAAGTTTTCTCCTTTTAAAATTCCTTTAAATTTTTATTTTAAGACATGAAGCTCAATACCACAGAGATATGATTTTTCTCTGTGAGAGAACCACTGAGCACAAACTCCCAAGGGCACCAGACCAGGAACCCATGGGATGTTTTCTTACGGAAAGAAAATTCTTCATCACAAACTCCCAAAGGGGTACAGACCAGGTGCCTGCAGAATGTTTTCTTGTGAGAAGAATCTTCTTCATCAAGCCAACTCCCAAGGGGGCCCAGATTGGGCACCTACGATATTTTTTTATGTGGGAAGACAGGGAAAAAAACCCTCTCAGTGCACGACTGCGCTTCCTGACATCGGGATGGTCACTCCCAGGGCTGGATTTACCTATACGCCATGTACGCCATGGCGTAGGGCCCACAGCTGGCAAGGGCCCACAAAAATAGAACAAATTAGCTTTTTTTTAAAAATAAAATTTAAAAAAAAACTGCTGGCTGCCGCTGCGGGGCCCCCTCTGCTGCCGCGGCAGCATGGACTGACCCGCGGGGGCCCCCTCTGCAAGCTGAATCCGTCGGTCCCTCCCTCCCTCCCTCCGTGCAGGCTGTGAGAGGCACGAAGGGAGAGTGTCTCCCTCGCGTCTCTGTTAAGCCCGACAGACCGACGGATTCAGCTTGCAGAGGGGGCCCCTGCGGGTCAGTCCATGCTGCCGCAGCAGCAGAGGGGGCCCCGCGGCGGCAGCCAGCAGTTTTTTTTTAAATTTTATTTTTAAAAAAAAGCTAATTTGTTCTATTTTTGTGGGCTGATGGGGGCTGTCTGGTAATGGGCTAGGGGGGGGCTAGGACTGGAAATGGGCTGGGGGGGTTAAGACTGGAGGTGGGCTGATGGGGTTAGGACTGGTAATGGGCTGTGGGTTGTTGGGGGGGGTTAGAACTGGTAATGGGCTTTGGGGGGGTTAAGACTGGTAATGGGCTGTGGGCTGATGGGGCTGTCTGGGAATGGGCGATGGGGGGCTAGGACTGGAAAGGGGCTGGGGGGGTTAAGACTGGAGGTGGGCTGATGGGGTTAGGACTGGTAATGGGCTGTTGGGGGGTTTAGAACTGGTAATGGGCTTTGGGGGGGGTTAAGACTGGTAATGGGCTGTGGGCTGATGGGGGATGTCTGGTAATGGGCTATGGGGGGGCTAGGACTGGAAATGGGCTGGGGGGGGGCTAAGACTGGAGGTGGGCTGATGGGGTTAGGACTGGTAATGGGCTGTGGGCTGATGGGGGAGGGGTTAGGACTGGCAATGGGCTATGGGGGGCTGACTAGAAATGGGTTGATGGGGTTAGGACTGGAAGTGGGCTGATGGGGGGTTAGGACTGGTAATGGGTTATAGGGGGGCTTAAACTGAAAATGGGGTGATGGGGGTTAGGACTGTAAGTGGGTTGATGGGCTAGGACTGGTATTGGGTTGGGGGGTTGCTAGGACTGGAAATGGGCTGATGGGTGGCTAGGACTGGAAATGGGCTGATGCAGGGGCTAGAAGGGAATGGATGCTGGGTGAGGCTGGAACTAGAAGGGAGCTGATGTTGGGGGAGGATTAGAATGGGATGGGGCTGGAAGAGTAAAATGGAGAAGGGAAAAATATTTTGTGTGGGAGGGATAAAAAATCTACAATTGGCCGGGTATTGGGAGAGTAAGTGGGGATTGAGGATGGAGGGGTAAAATTTGAGTGGATGAAATAGGAATGAGGAAAGAGCAAAAGGAGAAAGATTAGTATGTTAAAGCAGATGTAGGGAGAGAATGGAAAAAAACTAGAAGAGAGAAGAAAGGACAAATGGACAGCAGACGACGGAGAGTTAGCAGAAGACACGAAGAAACCAGAAGAAAGTGGCTGGAGCAATTGCAGCTGAAAAAAATGCACAAAAGGTAGAAAAATATCTCTTTATTTTGAATTTATTAATTGGAATATGTCAGCTCTGGTAAATGTGCATCATTAACATCTGCGCTTTGTTTAGTACAAGAGCAAATTAATGTATAGTTTTATTTCTACAGTGTTGTACATTCCAAGTTTGGCTTTTGGGATTCCCAGTTTAATTATTGTCTTCCTGTTTCTAAATTGTGATTACTTGTTTGGTGATGGTCTATGTTCTGCATGTGTAACTGAGCCTGAGGTGTTCTGTTTATATAATTCCTATTTGACATTGCCACTTGTTCTCTTTCCCCAGTAGGTCATGTATTGTTGTTCTCTGAAATGTATTGGTTTAATATTTGCAGTGTTGCCTTTTGATTGGTAGAGTATGGTGCTTTGTGAGTCCTGGTAGTGCTGTTAGGATACGGCGGGTTTGCTATGGGTTCTAAATGGGCAGTGTTTGTAGTAGTTCCTAATGTGTCTGGCAGTTGGTACTGGATTATAGTAATGTAGAAATCTTTTAGTCTTTCTTTATCCATACACTCATTAAGAGGCACGTTTACTAAAAGTTAGTATATGGTAACATTATGCAAATATTTATGCAAATGAGGCCCCTTATGCAAATGAGGCCCCGCACCCCCCTTGGGCCGCCCCTGCTGGGGGCCCACAATTTTTGTTGACGTAGGGCCTCACTCAAGGTAAATCCGGCCCTGCTCTCCAATGGCGGGGGGTCTGCTTGTGTTCCTCTCAGCGGTGTAGATTCCTGCATGGGCTCAACACTACTCTAAGCTCCCACAATGGCAGATCCAACCTACCATCAGCATGAGAGTGCTACAAGCCAGATCCCAGACACATCTGGAGGTTAAGAGGATATGAGGCCTCCATAAACCTTCCCATGTAGTGCCATAACAGATTGGGTGGTTCCTTGCCACCGTCGGCATGGTTGCAGCTGCCCTTGGTGGTAAAGGAGGAGAAAAGGGCAGTAAAAAAAGGGAAAAAAAAAGTCCTCACTGTGCTCTTCAATTTTTTCCAAGCTTTTCAATGCTTCAGGGGCTTTTACAACGTGTTGCAGGGTCATTATGCCAGCATCGATTGGGCTCCAAGCTCTTTTGATTGAAGGAAAAAAAACCAGCAGCATTGCTGCAATGGAAATCATGGCATCTCTCTGGACAGGCATCTGCTCCCAGTCATTTTTACTTTCCTCGAGACGTGGAGCCCTGTCCCAGGTTGCGATCAAGGGTCTGGCCTTCATCACCCTTCCATGTCAGGCCCACTGTGCAACTGACTTTGCAGTCCTGGCCGGGCTTTTGTTCCTGTGGTATCTAAATAGTAAGTACTCAAACAGACAGACTGGGAATGAGTGACCCGCTCTGATACTGAACTTCTCATTCACACCTCAAAATATATATATCTATTTCTATATCTGCATCTACATTGATGTAGACAGCTAGTGATGTGTAGATATTGATTCAGATTCGGGGCAATTTCTTCTGGTGGATCAGCTTTGTGCTTATTAAGATGGTCATGAACCTCACTTCTACTACTACTACTACTACTACTACAACGTATCTCAGCCTATATAGAAGAACAGATGTTTTTCAAATATGCTAGCTTCTCTAGGACTCATATCTGTTATTCTGGCAACAGCGGCATGCTATAACCGGCTCAGCCCTACCTTGTCAGAATCCACCCTGCAGATGTTCACTCTTCAGGGATCTGAATCCATCAGCTCCCTCCAGAGTACGGTGGTTCTCATTCCCAATTGCTCACAACCCTCCCGGCCATGGAGGAATAGTCTAGAATTTGATTTGCTCGATTAAGTCAGGGAAGCCAGGGTCTGATACCCACCCTTGCTCCTTGTGATCTTTTACATTATCTCAGGTGAACAAAACATCTATATCTGTGTACACAAACACACACACACACACACACACACTCATATATCCACTGTGCCTGGAAGGAGTATGCCTTGAACTTCTTAGATGAGGAGATTCAAACCAGGGCATAGGGGCTCACATCTGGACCAGGGTCTTAACTTGAGAAAGCCACAGGCTCATTTCCTCTCACAGTAACAAAAAATCCCCCAAAAACCCAGAACCCACCACCATGGTTGCCTCTCTCACAACTTCCAGTAACAGCTCCTTCTTCTTTCTCAGTTTACCTATGCACTGCAGCACCATGGTAAGAACAGTGGAAAGAGCCCCCTTAGCCTCATCTCAGGTCCCATCCAAGCCAAAACATTCATCCCAAGGGGAACGTGGGATATTCCCATCTGCCTACCTATTGTCCACTCCACTCAGCTGCAGCAGAGCTTGCAGCAGCTGTATACTGCCACTTTGATTTCTTCCGGAGACACCATCACATACTGATCCTGGGGATCTGCTTCCCATTGCAGTACACTCTCTTTATTGAGTCGGGTGGCATGCACTCTCCCAAGGACTGACTGATCCATGCCCACCCTCTAGATTACATAATTGAGTAGCCCCATGCATCAATGACAACAATTCCTACCATACAAAGCACAGGAGGAACCGATCCCACATCACTGGTTCCAAAATCCAAGACCGAGGCCACATAAATGCAGATTTCCATGGTCCATTGAAAAAAAAGGAAACAATTCTACATAATTAATTCAAGAATATCCACAAAGGCCCTCTGCCTAACCTCTCATATCCCAGCCTCTGCTGTTTCCCTGCCACCCACACTTAGTAGGATTCCCCTCAGATATCCAGATGGCGTCTTGCAGAACACATGTCATGGAGAATAGGTCTTTTTCTCCAGGCAGGACTAGCCTATCCATGGTGCGAGAATGTTGTTTGCATAGGGCCCCAGGCAAACTTCATTCGCACACAATGGACAGCTTCAGAGGTGAGCCGGGGAAGCCCGTGCGAGGCACCGGCTCATCTCTGCACAACTGCCAGTGTGAAGAGCAGTGCTTTCCCTCACGCTGGCGGCTGTGTTACTGTGAAGTGTGTGAGTGCTGGGAAATGCCCTTTAACCTTTCCCAGCATTCAGCACGCTTAACAGTAACACAACTGCCAGCATGAGGGAAAACACCACTCTTCATGCTTGCAGCTATGCAGAGGTGAGCTGGGGCCTCATGCAGGCTTCCCTGGCTCCCTCTGCAGCAGCTTCGACAGCCACAGGGCTCTTCAGGGAAGGAGGTGTCTAGGATAGGGCAGGAAATGGCTGATGGCGGGCTTGGACTGGAAATGGGCTGATGGGGGGGGGCTTGGACTGGAAATGGGCCGATGGGGGGGCTAGGATTGGAAATGGGCTGAGGGGAGACTGGGTTAGGATTAGAAATCGGCTGATGGGGGGCTGGAATAAGACTGGAAATAGCTGATGGGGGCTAGGACTGGAAATGGGCTGTCATGGTGCTGGGATTGGAAATGGGCTGATGAGGGAACTAGGAAATGGGCTGATGGGGGACTGAAATAGGACTGGAAATGGCTGATGGGGGGGCTAGGATTGGAAATGGGCTGATGGGGGGGCTTGGACTGGAAATGGGCCAATGGGGGGCTAGGATTGGAAATGGGCTGATGGGAGACTGGGTTAGGATTGGAAATCGGCTGATGGGGGGCTGGAATAAGACTGGAAATAGCTGATGGGGGTTAGGACTAGAAATGGGGTGACAGGGTGCTGGGATTGGAAATGGGCTGATGAGGGGACGGACTGGAAATGGGCTAATGGGGGGCTGGAATAGGACTGGAAATGGCTGATGGAGGGGCTAGGAGTAGAAATGGGCTGATGGGGGGGGGGCTAGGATTGGAAATGGGCTGATGGGGGGGGCTTGGTCTGGAAATGGGCCGATGAGGGGCTTGGACTGATGGGAGACTGGGTTAGGACTGGAAATGAGTTGATGGGGGGGCTAGGACTGGAAATCGGCTGATGGGGGGGCTGGAATAGGATTGGAAATAGCTGATGGGGGGGCTAGGACTGGAAATGGGCTGATAGGGGTCTAGGATTGGAAATGGGCTGATGGGGGGGACTTGGACTGGAAATGGGCTAATGGGGGGCGTGGACTGGACCTGGACTGATGGGAGACTGGGTTAGGACTGGAAGTGAGTTGATGGGGGGGCTAGGACTGGAAATCGGCTGATGGGGGGCTGGAATAGGATTGGAAATAGCTGATGGGGGGCTAGGACTGGAAATGGGCTGACAGGGGGTGTTTGGACTTGAAATTGGGCTAATGGGGGGCTTGAATAGGACTGGAAATGGCTGATAGGGGTCTAGGATTGGAAATGGGCTGATGGGGGGGACTTGGACTGGAAATGGGCTAATGGGGGGCTGGAATAGGACTGAAAATGGCTGATAGGGGTCTAGTATTGGAAATGGGCTGCTGGGCGGCCTGGACTGGAAATGGGCCGATGGGAGACTGGGTTAGAACTGGAAATGAGTTGATGGGGAGCTAGGACTGGAAATGGGCTGATGGGGAGCTGGAATATGACTGGAAAAACCTGCAGGGGGGGGGCTAGGTCTGGAAAAGGGCTGATGGGGGACTAGGACTGGAAATGGCTGATGGGGGACTGGGTTAGGACTGGAAATGGGCTGATGGGGGGCTGAAATAGGACTGGAAATGGCTGATGGGGAGTTTGGACTGGAAATGAGCTAATGGGGGGCTGGAATAGGACTGGAAATGGCTGTTGGGGGCTAGGATTGGAAATGGGATGACAGGGGGTTAGGATTGGAAATGGGCTGATGGGGGGGACTTGGACTGGAAATGGGCTGATGGGGGGCTAGGATTGGAAATGGGCTGATGGGGCGGTGCTTGGACTGGAAATGGGCCGATGGGGGCTTGGACTGGAAATGGGCTGATGGGAGACTGGGTTAGGACTGGAAGTGAGTTGATGGGGGGCTAGGACTGGAAATCTGTTGATGGGGGGCTGGAATAGGACTGGAAATAGCTGCAGGGGGGCTAGGACTGGAAATAGCTGCAGCGGGGCTAGGACTGGAAATGGGCTGACAGGGGGTGCTTGGACTGGAAATGGGCTAATGGGGGGCTGGAATAGGACTGAAAATGGCTGATAGGGGTCTAGGATTGGAAATGGGCTGATGGGGGGCTTGGACTGGAAATGGGCTGATGGGAGACTGGGTTAGGACTGGAAATGAGTTGATGGGAGGCTAGGACTGGAAATCAGCTGATGGGGGCTAGGATTGGAAATAGCTGATGTGGGGCTAGGACTGCACAGGGGCTAATGGGGGGCGGGAATAGGACTGGAAATGGCTGATGGGGGTCTAGGATTGGAAATGAGCTGATGGGGGAGTTTGGACTGGAAATGGGCTGATGGGGGGTTTGGACTAGAAATGGCTGATGGGGGCTAGGATTGGAAATGGAATGATGGGGGAGCTTGGATTGGAAATGGGCTGATGGAGGGAGCTAGGTTTGGAAATGGGCTGATGGGGGGAGATTGGACTGGAAATGGGCTGACGGAAGGCTGGAATAGGACTGGAAATGGCTGATGCGGGGCTAGGACTGGAAATGGGCTGATGGGGGGTGCGAGAACTGAAAATGGGCTGATGCAGGAGGATTGGAGAATGGAACTAGAAGGGAGCGGATGCTGGGTGGGGCTGTACTAGAAGGGAGATGATGTTGGGTGAGGACTAGAAGGGGATGGTTCTGGGGGAGTGAGGATGTAGAGGGGAAATATATTTTGTGTGGGAGGGAAGAAAAATATACGATTGGCCAGATATTGGGAGAGTAAGTGGGGACTGAGGATGGAAGGATGAAATTTGAGTGGATGAAAAAGAAATATAGAAAGAAATGGAGGAAAGAGGAAAAGGTGAAGATCAGTATGTTAAAGGAGATGTAGAGAGAGAATGGGGAAAACTAAAAAAGAGAAGAAGGATAAATGGACAGCAGACAATAGAGAGTTAGCCAAAGACACAAAGAAAATAGAAGAAAGTGACTGGAAGAATTGCAACTGAAAAATAAAATGCCCAAACAACAAAAGGTAGAAAAATACTTTATTTTGAATTTATTAACTGGAATATGTCAGCTCTGGGAAATGTGCATTGCTAACATCTGCATTTTTGTTTAGTACAAGAGGAAATTAATTTATAGTTTTATTTCTCCAGTGTTGTACGTTCTAATTTTGGCCTTTGGGATTCCCAGTTTATTATTGTCTTTCTCTTTCTAAATTGTGATCCCTTGTTCTTTGTTTGGTAGCGGTCTATGTTCTGCATGTGTAACTGAGCCAAAGTATTTTGTTTATGTAGTTTCTATTTGACAGTGCCACTTATTCTCTTTCCCTAGTAGAAGATGTATTGGTATTCTCTGAGATGTATTGGTTTAATATTTGAAGTGTTGTCTTTTTGATAGTTAGGGTTTGGTGCTTTGTGAGTCCTGGTAGTGCCGTTATGGTACGGCGGGTTTATAGTACTTCCTAATGTGCCTTGTGGTTGGCACTGGAGTATAGTAATGTAGAAATCTTGTAGACTTTCTTTATCCAGCCACTCATTAAGAGGCATGTTTAGTAAAAGTTAGCGCACATTAACATTCTGCAAATATTTATACAAATGAGGCCCTGCAATGAGTCTTCGCACATGGCCCTGCACCATCCTTGGGCTGCCCCTGTCTCCAAGGCACCCAGTATATGGCTTTGTAGTATTGATTATAAACCCAGCTTCCCCTCAAAAAGTGACCAGCAGGGAACTGCCTCCGTGCCCCACTAGTTCTGTCATTGCTGATGGCACCAGTCGGTATCATTCTATTTCTAACATCTCCGCAGTAGCTCCCTTGGGCAATAATTGGATGTTTGGCTTCTTCAAGAGATTTTGCCAGATACCGCACAGCAGTCCTTGGGACCAGGACCAGTGCCAAAGCCATTTTGAGGTCTGACATAGTCAGTCATTGGACTGCAGCCCTCACAGCTGTCCTAATCCACTGTCTAGTGTCATATGTCTGGTCTTTGATAATTGGCCCAGTCTTGCGTTAGCAGACCAGTGGCTCCTGATTAATTGTGCAGTTGCATCACCCTGCCATTCCCCACTACTACCATAGTTGCTGCAGGAATGTTTCACATCTGTGAGAATATACTTTCCATATCTTCTCGGGATGAACACAGGTTTGTGGCCAAAGGCGAGAACCCCAGCCTTCAGACCGTCAGTTCTCTTTGTGAAAAAAAATGGTGCAATGCTAATCATAAGAAGAGGACTGCACTCAGTACCACTTCCTTTGCCATTGCATGGCTACCCACGAGGTTCCTGATCCAAACAGTGGGTATTCCTTCAAAGGGCTCCCTGATTTAAAGGGATCCCTGATCCGCACAGTGGGTAATTCTCCAATGATCAGAGCTGCCGAACACCAGCCATTCTTCCATCTAGACTAGTAGGTAGTCAGCATCCTGGGCATGAAGAATGACCTTGGCTGATTCTCAGGCCTTAATATCACTGTAATACATCACCCACGGGGCATGTATGCCCCCACCCCCCTCAGTGAGGAAGTCTGCAGGAGATGACCCATGCAGCAGCATCCACTCTGGAGAACCTCATCACTATAGGGAACCTCTCTCCACCATTTCCTTACAGTTTACAGTTGGGTCCATTCCTTGCCTTCCATATTCAGATAATGCTCCATTTCACCCATCCCACGACCGTCTGAACCTTGGATGTCGACACATCCAGGTAACCTGATGTGTTCACTGGGGAGCCCGAGCTCCAATGCAGGACTGGCCCAATGACTAGGCAAGCTAGGCAGCTGCCTAAGGTATCAACTTCTGCAGGGAATTAAAACTGAGCACTGGATTTTGACATCAGAGGCTAAAGCTCATGGGTTGCCAGCTTTGGGGTCAACCCTGTTCCATTACCTTAGGCAGCCAGTCTCGGGAATCTCTAAGGGCCGTTGCGCCCTGCCTCCATTAGGTGGGTCATATTTCTATGGCTAGCATTTATCACACCATTCCCTTTACGACCTTCTCTTCTGCTATACCAGGAAGGCAGCAAATGTACTGGTAACTTCTTTTTGATATAGATTTTCTATTGCCTACCTCTATTTAGCCACCGTGGTGTGTTAGAGTAGCTGCACACACCCTAAAAAAAAAAAAAACTACTTTGCTTTTCCTCTTTATTCTATCTGCAAAGAATACGTTTTTTCTTGCAAATTTCTACCTGTCCACAGTCCTCTCGACCTACAGTCTAATGGCAAGCAACCTAAATTTTGGTTAGAAGCTTAGGCAAATCTAGCTAGTCTGTATTCCTTGCCTAGCCTTTTTTAATCAGAAATTTTAGTGTATCCTCAATTCAAATAAGTTCAACTGTCCTGGGACACTTAAATTCCCACCCACCCTACACCTCACCCCAGAGTTGCACTTGCCAAATAGTCTCATATCATAGATAGTCATCTGTCCTCCAATTAAGTGGAACACCTACCTTTCTCCTTTTTGCTACAACTGCTTTATAGTGCTCTCAATCAATATGTTGTGTATTCAATGCAATAACGGTGGTGCCTTCATTCTAAGAAGAACCCTTTGGAACCTTAGAGCTTGCCCCATATGTCTCAAGCTAGCTGCCATGAATAAAGAATTGACTCTATTAAGGGAAGAATTAGCTGCAGTAAAATGCACCTCCCTTTGGGTATAAATGGAAAACAACCTGCTACCATTCCCACAAAGATTCAAACATCCCAGGAACAAATGGATCACAGTGGGCTCTGGTAGGTTGTGACCTGTACCATGGAGACATCCTCTCCATCAAGAGGTATTCCAGGTTAATGCCTTCTCTGCCTTGAAAAATGAGAGTGCCCAATTACGGTAGTGGAAACTGAAGGGACCTTAAATGAGAAAGTTAACACCAGATCTATTGATAATGCCCAAATGTGAACAAAAAAAATCACAAAATAGAATTTTATTATTATTTGAAGATACCATCAGAGGGATTAAGTTGGAAGCACAATCCAAAAGAAAGAAGATAGCCAAATGCCTCCCAGGTTCTTCAACCAGAAAGAATGCAAACCAAATTGTTAGCACAGTCAGTGCGGAAAGTAAGCATTCTAAAACTGATGTTGTTATCCACTTGAGTACAAATGACCTGGCTAAAAACAGTATCTCTACAGTACAAAGGGACTTTCAGCTTTTGGGAGGGAAACATAAACCCACTGTCAACACAATAGCATTCTCAGTTTTACCTGTTCATGATAAGGGGAAAGAGAGACTGCATCAAATGGCCAACTTTAATATGTGGCTTCAAACTTGGTGTAAATGAGAAGGATTTGGATATATAGGCAACTGGGGTAATAGATGAAACAAGAGGCTGTACTGTGTTGATGGACTACATCTCTCTCTGTGACAGGAAAAAGGAGCCTAAGTGAAAAATTCAGGCAATATGTGGACAAGCATTTAAACTAGGGAAAAGGGGTGACAGATGGGAAAAAACAAGTTCAGGATGTCACTCCCAGCAAGAACATAATAACATTGGTAATAGATATCATATTAATCTACACTTCAATGATAAGAGGAAAGAGGAGTATGGAACAAAATCCATCCAAAATACTATAAAATACATTGCCAACCAACAATAGCTGGAAGGCAATGAGCACAACTGCTCGAAGTCTAGCCAACAAAGTTCCTGACCTGGAAGCCCTGATGATGGAAATGGACTTAGACATTGTAGCCATTACAGAAACATAGCTGGCTATAATTTATTTAGAAGAGAGAGAGAAGGCAGAAAAGGAGGAGGAGTAGCTCTATATGTCAAAAGCATTATTAAAACCTCTGAAATGCAGGAAACAATAGGGGAAAGGAAGAAGCACTGTGGATAGTGTGAGAAAGAGGAGATGGCACTATCATAGTCTACAGGCCTCCAATTCAAACTGAGAAAATGGATAGAGACTTGATCAATGATATTGCAAAAGTAGCTATAAAGGGAGAAGTGATCATATTGTGTGACTAATTTACCAGATGTGGATTGGAATATTCCTTCTGCAAATCTTGAAAGAAGTAAAATGATTGTGGATGCTTTCCAAGAAACATTGCTCAGACAACTGGTGATGGAACCGACCAGGGAAATTTCAATGTTGGATTTAGTACTCACTAATGGAGGTAGCTTGTCAAATGTCCGGATCGGTGCCCATTTGAGCAGCAGTGATCATCACATGGCATGGTTTGAGGTAAAAGCCAAGGAAGAGTCTAATTACAGCAAACTCAAATTCCTGGACTTCAGTAAATGGGAAAGTACCTGAAGGAGAAGTTGGCAGGGTGGAAGGAGATAAGGAAAGTGGAATTGTAATGCGCTAAACTAAAAGAGGCAATAAAAAGGGCAACAAATATATATGTAAGGAAAGTAAATAAAAACAAGAGGAAAAGGAAACCTATATGGTTCTCCAAAGAAATGGCTGCACAAATAAAGGCAAAAATTAAAAAGATCTCAAAAAGAGGAACACAGAAAAGAATACAGGATAAAGCTAAAAGAGACATAGAGAAATAAAGATAGCAAAAGCAAAGGCAGAAGAAAAGATTGTTAAAGATGTGAAGCATGGAGACAAAACTTTTTTCAAGTATATTCGGAAGAAGAGGAAGATCAGAGGTGGAATTGCAAGTCTCAAAAGTGCTGAGAACAGGGTTTGTGGAAAGTGACATTGAAAATGCAAAAATGCTAAACAAATACTTCTGTATTCATGAAAGAAAATCCTACAGAAGGACCACATATGAGTGCCAAATATACAAATAGGAATGGAGTAGATACCACACCATTCATAGAAAATGATGTGTTTGAACAACTTGCAAAACTGAAAGTGGATAGGGCCACGGGACCGGATGGGATACATCCCAGGATACTGAAAGAGCTGAGACAGGTTTTGGTAGGGCTTTTAAAGGATCTTTTTAATAGATCCTTGGAGATGGGAGAGGCTCCATGGGACTGGAGAAGGGCTAATGTGGTACCTCTTCACAAAAGTAGTAATAGGGAAGAAGTGGCAAACTATAGACTGTTAAGCCTTACCTCTGTGGTGCAAAAAGTAATGAAGGTGCTCTTGAAAGAAAGAATAGTAGACTTTCTGGAAACCAATGGATTGCATGATCCGAGGCAACATGATTTTACTAGGGGAAGATCATGCCAAACAAATTTGAGTTCTTTGATTGGGTGACCAGAGAATTAGATCAACGATATGCGATAGATGTGATATACCTAGATTTCAGCAAAGCGTTTGATATTGTTCCTCATAGGAGGCTTATCAATAAACTGAGCAGCCTGGGGATAGGTCTTAAGGTGGTGAATTGGATCAGAAATTGGTTGACTGACAGACGACAGAAGGTAGTGGTAAATGGAACTCAATCAGAAGAAAGGAAGGTGATTAGCGGTGAGCCTCAGGGATCGGTCCTGGGACTGATACTGTTCAATGTATTTGTGAGTGATATTGCGGAAGGACTAAATGGAAAAGTCTGCCTTTTTGGAGATGACACAAACATTTTCAGCAGAGTAGACACTTCTGAGGGCATGGACAACATGAGGAAAAATCTAAAAACATTAAAAGAATGGTCTAATGCTTGGCAATTCCTAGATGGTCTGCATTGTAAGCAAGGTAATACTGTGAGTTCCTGACTACAAACTCTCTGTCTGAAAACTCTTAAGGGGGGATTTTTTTCCATCTTTAATAGCTAAATTATGTTGTTTTTCTGCTGTATTGCAAAAGGGGAATTTTTTTTGTGTTCTGGGGCAAAGCTTTTTTTTCTGCAGCTAGAGTTTATATTCCTCTCCTCTAACCTTCAAGTTCAAAGGGGTAGGGCAGGCTCTTTGAAGTCACTGACCTCATCAGATGTTAGATCCTACCCGTCCCACCCCAGCTCCCACCCATCCCATGTGGGAATTCTTGCTATATAGGGCAACTCCCCAATTAGCTTGTTGACTTAGGCAACAGAATTTTAGTGGTTGGTAGGGAATATCTAAGAAGCAAATAGTTCCACATTTGGAAATCTACTAAAAACAAACAATTTGTCGTTCATTAAGGAGCTTTGATCAAGCAATTTTACAAGGGGAATCCATTAATGTATATGCTTCAGACATATCAAGATTTACTAGTGTAAGGTAATAACTGTTTAGCAATGAAGTAGGGTTATACACAGGGACATAGAACAGTGTTATAACACATATAAAAGAGGTTAGCTGCTTTTTTGCTTAAAGGACAGCTGCAAAACGTTAGGGCCTTTGGTAGGTTCTCCTTTTTTACTTCAACAGGTACTGAAGCTCTACCAACTGAATGATGGCTGGGAAAAAAAAATCATACTGCCAAAGCTGTTGCCCCCATTACAGCTTATGCCTCTGTCCAGACAGATAGCCTGGTGCCAGTCAAGGGACTGGTTCCATGTGAAAGATGCCTGAAAGCTGAAGCCCTCATGAAACAAGTGGAGCAGGTCAGAGAAGAGGTGCTGAGGCTGAGAAGCATTTGAGACACATTGATGAGATGCTTCTTGAAGCATTCAAGCTCTCTGACAGAGGTGAATCTGGGAGGCTACAGAATGAAGAGAGTTGGCTGTGAGTCATCAGAGCCTGCAGGATCAACAAGCCAACTCTTCTAGCTCTTGAATTGAAGAACCAGTATGCAGCCCTAGAAGTGGAGGAGGTAAATGCATCCCAGACCCAGAACTCTCAAGCACCCTAAAGTTGCAGAATCAGTGACCACAAGGAAATGAAGACGACTCTCTTCTGAGGGGATACTGAAGCATCCATCTGCTGATCAGACTTGATGCTCAGAGAGGTGTGCTGTCTGCCAGGTACCAAAATCCGAGATGTTATGGAGAGTTTGCTGAGACTCATCAAGCCCACTATTACCTGATGTTGCTCTTCCATGGCACAAATAGTGCTGCTAGGTATTCCTCTGAGCATATCAAAAGTGACTTCATGGCTCTGGGACAGAGAATAAAGCAGATATGTGAGCACATGGTGATCTCCAGGAACAAGCAGGAATGTAGTCCTCACATATGGGTATCGTCGGTACTGACGGAGCCCGAGCGGGAACGCTCCCCAGCGTCCAATAAGAACACTTTTGGGAGCATCCCTCAGCACATGTGCGCTGCCTTCCCGCCTTTCCAACTGTCCCTCTTCAGTTCATTTTCCGTGGAGCCGACAGGACCTATTCCCTGTCATCGCAGAACATTACATCTTTAAACTTCTTTCTGTGGTCGCGTTTGCCTACCGCATGACGCCTACCGGTACCGCCGGTTCTTTTCTTTAAAAAAAAAACCCCAAAAAACTTTCAGTGTTTCTTTCAGAAACTTTCCTTTTTGGTGCTAGGTGCCATTTTGGACACTAGGCCCCATTTTCCTAAATCATGGAAAAACCAACTAGTGGCTTTAAAAAATGTACTAAGTGTGGTGGTACCATTTCCGTCACTGACACCCATGATTGGTGTCTAAAATGTTTAGGACCTGAGTCTCTCCCGCATGGGGATGACCAAAAGAGGAAGACAGAACCGGGCCGCAAAGCTCGGTACCCTTTTTTCTTCGGATGCCAGATCCATTGCATCAACATCGTTGAGGGCCTCTTCTTCCTCCCATGGATCTCAGGTAACTAAACATAAGAGCCAGTCCTCAAAGGGTAGCTCTCCTGCTAAGCATCGAGAGGCTGTTGGCATTGCCCTTGAGGGAACCACACCGGCAAAACAGCCCCGGCGGGAGGCTTCGGCTTCCAAAGCATCGATGGGGCTTCAGGATGTTCGAGGCCTCAACCTCGCAAGAACTACCTGTGCCATGCTCAGGGGTTCCGGCTGTCCTTACCGGTACTGACACCCAGGCATCGGCAGCGTCGATAGACCAGAGATTTCTCGCTATCGAGCGCAGTATCGCAGCTCTTCTCTCGGCTGCGGTACCGGTTGTCCCAAGAGCACCGATGCCGGTACCGACACCGGTATAGACACCGGTGATGCCTTTACCGATGGTGCTGGCCCCGGTGGGAACTCTTCCTTTGCCATCTCTGGCTGGAGGGGATAAAGCGGTACTGACTCACCTTGGTACCGACTTCGATCGGTATTGGTATCGTGCTTTGCAAGAGCATCAGAGTCAGGAATACTTTGATTCCTCCGATTCGGAAGACTCTGACAATTCTGCTGGCACTAGAGGGTTTCTTCTAGAAGATCCCTCTTCTCCCCAACGCAGAATGTCACCTCCAGAGGACATGTCTTTTCAGGATTTCATCCGTGATATGGCCAAAGGTCTTTCAATCACAGTAGCTCCTGAAGAGTAGCCTAGTGGTTAGAACACTGGCTTGGTAACCAAGCAACCAGGGTTCGATTCCCACTAGCACTCCTTGTAGCCTTGGGCAAGTCACTTAACCCTCCATTGCCTCGGAAGAAAGGCCTGGCAATCTACTTCCGGTGACACTGCCAAGAAAACCCAAGGAGCTTCTGGGTCGCCAGGAGTCAGGAGTGACTCGAAGGCACACATTGCATTGCAGCTCCTGAAGAAGAACCCAGAGCAAAGGAATTGGAAATCCTCCAATATCCTAAAGCTCCCAAGGAGGCAGCTACTCTGCCTATCCATGAAATTCTGCATAGCTTGATGCTCAGAATGTGGGAGACACCTCTGACCACTTCTCACTCTAGGGGGCTTGATACTATGTATCGAGTTCCACCATGTCCTTGTTTTCAGAAAACCCAGCTGCCACACCATTCAATGGTAGTGGAATCAGCCATGCGTAGGATGAAAAGTGCAAAGAGACATGCATCCAATCCTCCAGGTCGTGAATGCAGGATTCTGGATGCTTTTGGACGCAGAACTTTTCAAGCTTCCATGCTTTCAGCTAGAATCAGTTCATACATCCTGTACATGGGAATGTTCCTTAAGGAAGTCACAGGAGACTTGGAACTTATGAGCCCTTTTCTCCCAGATGATAAGAGACAAGATTTTCTTGCTCTAGTTAAGCATGCTCAAAATGTCTCCAAGTTTGTCAATCGTGCAGCTTTTGACTGCTTTGAATGCATCAGCAGAACTTCTGCTATTGCCATTGGTGCATGCCGGATTGCCTGGCTACAGGCTTCAGACTTGGAGACTTGGGTACAGGACAAATTAGGCAACATTCCTTGCACAGGGGAGGATCTCTTCGGCAAGAACTGGCAGGAAAAGGCTAATGAGTTAGATGCTGACAATTCTACCTTAGATAGACTGTCAAAGTCTACAGCACTCCAGCCAAACGGAAGCCTTATAAAAAAACCTCTTTTAGCAAAAAGAGGAAGTTTTATCCTTCCTATACCCAGCATACTTCAGGTCAGGTTGCCCAAAAGGGACAACCTAGACAGCAAAAGAAACCAAAAGGTCCGAGAGCCCAACCAGCTCTCCAGGTTCAGCCCCCTCAAGGGCTTTGACTCCTTCCCAGAGAGCTTCGCCTTCCTGCCTCTGAGGGGTCCCCAACCCCCCAATATTCCAGGCAGGTTATGCCACTTTATCAACAGATGGCACCAAATAACAGCAGAAGATTGGACTTTGTCCTTTGTAGGAGAGGGGTACAAACTTCATTTTCACAGCATACCCCCTCCTACAATTCTAAAACAGTTCAATTTACAAATCTCTGCAGACAATCTGCTAGATTACGAGGTCTCCACACTTCTTGCCCAAGGGGCAATAGAAGAAGTACCCATTTTTCATCAGGGAACAGGGTTCTACTCCCCCTATTTTCTTATCCCAAAGAAAACAGGGGGACACAGACCCATTCTAGACCTCAGAGAACTGAACAAATATATGTTTTGAGAGAAATTCTAAATGATTTCTCTAGGAACTCTTCTGCCATACCTTCAAGGTCAGGACTGGCTTTGCTCTCTAGACTTAAAGGATGCATACACACACATTCTCATCCATCCAGATCACAGGAAATTCTTACGTTTCCATTTCAGGGGAAGACATTTCCAGTACAGGGTTCTTCCTTTTGGTCTGGCCTCAGCACCAAGGGTGTTCACAAAATGCATGGCAGTAGTAGCAGCATTTCTATGAACCCTGGGGATTTTTGTCTTCCCCTACTTAGATGACTGGCTCATTCGAGCCTCCACAGTTGCAGAGGCCAGCACTGCACTGTCTCGTACAATGCGAATCCTCCAATACTTGGGATTGGAAATCAACTTCCCGAAGTCTCAATTAGTTCCTTCCCAATGCCTGGAATTCATAGGAGCCTGTCTGGATACCAGGCAGGCAAGGGCTTTCCTTCCACAAGCCCAGTGTCTTCGCATTATGCAGCTAGCTTCCCAAGCAGCAGGAAAATCCTCCCTCATGGCTCGGGAACTACTGCAGCTACTGGGACACATGGCATCCACAGTTCATGTAGTTCCATATGGTCGCCTCCACATGTGAGCAGCTCAGTGGACCCTCTCCACACAGTGGACACAGGCCACGGGCCATTTGTCGGACAAAATAAGTGTCTCAAAGACTAATTTTGTCCCTCCAATGGTGGCAATCACTAGAAAATCTGACAGTGGGGTCTCCTTTCAATCAACCACTCTTTCAGGCCACCCTAACAACAGATGCCTCACAGGTGGGTTGGGGAGCACACCTGGATCATCTCTCTACCCAGGGCACCTGGACTCCACAGGAGGTAGGTTTACACATAAACCTCCTGGAATTAAGAGCAATTTATTTAGCTCTTCGAGTTTTCCACGCCCAGCTCAGCTACAAGACAGTCCTGGTCCAGATGGACAATCGGGTAGCCATGTTCTATGTGAGCAAGCAGGGCGGAACCGGCTCTCTGTCGTTATGCAACAAAGCTTTACGACTATGGGCCCTTGCCAGAGAGCACCAAATTCACCTTCTAGTGGTATATCTTAGAAACATAGAAACATGATGACAGAAAAAGACCACAAGGCCCATCTAGTCTGTCCTTCCATAACAACAACTACAACAGCCCACTTTCTACCTTTAGAGATCCTCTGTGTTGGTCCCATGCTTTTTTGAATTCAGTTACTGTCCTCATCTCTACCACCTCCACTGGGAGACTATTCCACGGATCCACTACTCTTTCCGTAAAGAATATTTCCGCATATCACTCCTGAATCTATCTCCCTTCACCCTCATCCCATGTCCCCTCGTAGCAGAACTTGCTTTCAATTGAAAGAGGCTCTCTCCCTGAACATTTATGCCACGGAGGTATTTAAACATCTCAATCATATCACCTCTATCCCGCCTTTCCTCTAAGGTGTACATATTAAGATCCTTAAGTCTGTCCTCATATGCTTTATAATGAAGCCCATTAATCATTTTAGTAGCAACCCTCTGCACCGACTCCATCCTGTTCACATCCTTTTGAAGGTGCGGTCTCCAGAATTGCACACCATACTCCAAATGAGGTCGCACCAAAGACTTATACAGAGGTATTATCACCTCCTTTTTTCTGCTAGCCATTCCTCTCCGTATGCACCCAAGCATCCTTCTAGCTTTTGCCGTCGCCTTTTCTACCTGTTTAGCTACTTTAAGATCATCAGACACAACCACGCCTAGGTCCCGCTCTTCTTTAGTGGACAAAAGTACTTCACCTCCTATACTGTATTGCTCCCTTGGATTGCTGCAGCCCAAATGCATGACCTTACATTTTTTAACATTAAATCCCAGCTGCCAAATTCTAGACCATTCTTCAAGCTTAGCTAGATCCCTCCTCATGTTATCTACACCTTCCTGGGTGTCTACTCTATTACAGATTTTGGTATCATCCGCAAAGAGGCAAACCTTACCCAACAGCCCTTCCGCTATATCACTAACAAAGATGTTAAAAAGAATCGGACCAAGGACAGATCCCTGGGGCACACCACTGGTAACATCCTTCTCCTCAGAGTGAGCTCCATTTACTTGTACTCTTTGTCGCCTCCCACCCAACCAATTTCTGACCCAAGCAGTAACTTTAGGGTCCATCCCTAGGGTGCTCAGGCATTCAAAACCTTTTGGCAGACAAACTCAGTTGAGTATTGCTACCTCACGAGTGGTCACTCCACCTAGACCAGGTGGCAATGATATTTCATCTCTGGGGTACTCCAGACATAGACCTCTTTGCAAGTCCACTGAATGCCAAACTTCCCTGGTTCTGTTCCAGGATACCAGCACACCACTGTCAGGCAAGGGATGCCTTCCTCCTTCACTGGGGTCAGGACTTCCTTTATGCTTTCCCACCCATTCCCCTCATTCCCAAAACACTCTTCAAGCTTCAGAGAGACAGGGGTCGCATGATTCTCATCGCACCACGATGGCCACGCCAGGCGTGGCATTCCCTGCTTCTGCATCTCTCTCAAGCGGCACCTCTGGAGTTAGGGCATGCTCCAGATCTCCTTTTTCAGGAGAACGGGATACTACGGCACCCAAATCCCCAGTCCCTGCACCTCACGACCTGTTTGCTGAAGGCTTAGTCCTCCAGGATCTCAACCTGTCTCAGCAGGTAAAAGATATCCTTTGAGCTTCTAGAAAACTTTCCACAAGAAGATCTTATGCCTTCAAGTGGAAACGTTTTACTATATGGTGCTCCAGGAGGGGATTAAACCCCCTGATCATATCCTTAGAATCGATACTAGAGTATCTTCCTCACTTATCGAATTCTGGGTTAAAGACCCATTCGGTAAGAGTCCATCTTAATGCAATTGCAGCTTCTTATAAGCCTCTGAATGGACAACCAATTTCCTCTCATCCACTCATATCAAGATTTATGAGAGGGCTTCTATTAACCAAACCTCCCATCAAGCCACCACCGTTGGCATGGGATCTAAATCTAGTTCTCGGGCAGCTCATGAAGCCGCCTTTTGAGCCTTTAGCCACTGCAGCCCTTAAGTTCTTGACCTGGAAGGTCATCTTCCTAATTTCAATCACCTCTGCCCGTCGCATCAGTGAATTGCAGCTTTAGTGGCTGATCCTCCTTATACTAGGTTTCATCATGATAAGGTTGTTCTTCGAACTCGCCCCCATTTTATGCCAAAGGTGGTTTCGCCTTTTAATTTAAATCAATCAATTTACCTTCCTGTATTTTTTCCCAGGCCTCACGCCTCTAATGCAGAAAGGAACCTTCATACTTTGGATTGCAAAAGGGCCTTAGCCTTTTACATACAAAGAAAACAGCAACATAGAAAGTCTTCACAACTTTTTATAGCTTTTTAGACCCTAGAGTGGAGGAGTGGCCTAGTGGTTGGGGCAAGGTACTTCAGGCCGGAAGGTCGGGGGTTCAAATCCCACTAGATTACAGCAACCTTGGGCCGGAAGAACTGGGGTTTCTAGTCCCACAGGTGCTCCTTGTGGTCTTGGGCAAGCCACTTAACCCTCCATAGCCCATGTTCCCTGTAAAAAATAGTTATCTCCAAGTTATAATGCCCTGTTCAATGTAATTTCAGTTTGTTCAATGTAAACTGCACTGATGCAGAATAGCGCGGTATATAAGAGGATGTAAATAAATAAATAAAAATAGTCATTTGGGACTTCCAGTCTCCAAAAGAACTTTATCTAAATGGATTGCCCAGTGCATATCCTTTACTTATGAGAGTAAGGGTCTTCCTCTTCAGGACCATGTCACAGCTCATAATGTCAGGGCCATGGCAGCTTCTATGGCTAATCTCCACTCTGTGTCTATTGATGACATTTGTCGAGCAGCCACCTGGGCTTCGGTACATACCTTCACAGCCCACTACTGCCTAGATAAAACCTCCCATCGGGATGCCTTCTTTGGCCAAGCTGTTCTTCAAAACCTTTTTCAAAAATAAACCAACTCCTACCCACCAACCCTGGTGGGATGCCAGAGATCCATGGGAGGAAGGATCTTCACCCTTGATGGTGGCACCTTCCTGGGGCTATCTCCCTGGCATCTTCAGCTAGGGAGTCCTCATATGTGAGGACTACATTCCTGCTTGTTCCTGAAGATAGTGTAGTTACTCACCTGTAACAGGTGATCTCCGGGAACAGCAGGAATTTAGTCCTCACAACCCACCCACCTCCCCTAGGAGTTGTCTCTCTCTCTCTTTGTCTCTTTCCTCTCTCCCTCTATCCTTTCACTCAGCTACAAACTTAACAAGAGGGACAGTTGCAAAGGTGGGAAGGCAGCACGCATGTGCTGAGGGATGCTCCCAAAAGCGTTCTTATTGGACGCTGGGGAGCGTTCCCGCGCGGGCTCTGTCGGTACCGATGATACCCATATGTGAGGACTAAATTCCTACTGTTCCCGGAGATCACTTGTTACAGGTGAGTAACTATGCTTTCTCTTCAATCCTCCCTGTTGAGGGTAAAGGCCGAGGCAGAGAAGCTCACATGCTGGAGATGAATGTATGGTTATGTGGATGGTGTCATGGAGAGCATTTTGGTTTCTGGGATGATGGGGTGATTTTCCAAGTGCTGCAGAGCAGAGATAGCGTCCACCTGTTCAAGAAGGGTCGAAGTATCTTCCGCAGCAGACTGGCTAATCTTCTGTAGAGGGCTTTAAACTAGATTCATTGGGGTGAAGAAAACCTCCAGGTAAGTAAAACATTAAATTCCTCTATAGAAATTGGCATGGCAACATCTGGAAAGCAGTGTGCATAAATGCCCGTAGCATGGGAAATAAGATCCCAGATGTTGAGGCTTTAATAGAAGAAGCCGACTTGGATTTAGTGTCGGTTTCAGAGACATGGTTCATGGACAACCATGACTGGGATGTAATTATAACAGGCTATACTTTATTCAGGAAGGATAGGGTAGGAAGAAGGTGAGGAGGAGTGGCACTATATATAAAGAATAATATTACAGCAATAGAATTACAGGGCTTAAGAGGAAGCAAGGAGGCACTGTAAGTTAAACTAGAAAAAGGGAAAGGGAAATCCATCTGTATTGGTGTGATATGTAGATCTTCCTCACAGGGAGAAGAAGTAGATGGAGATTTACACAGTATTGCCATGAAATGAGAAGAGGTACTGATAGGTGATTTCAATATGCCGGATATTGATTTACACATCCCTGCTGAGGGGTCATCTAGGAGTAAGGAGATCCTAGATTCTCTGCTGGGAGAACTATTCTGGCAACTGGTAACAGAACCTACACGTGAAGAGGCCAAACTGGATTTGGTGCTTACCAATGGGGAAAGTGTTTCTGATGTCATAGTGGGAGATCATCTCGCATCCAATGATCACCAGATGGTGTGGTTCAGTATTAGAACTAGGGCTGATAAAATCCATTCAGAAGCACAAGGGTCTTAGACTTTAGGAAAACTAACTTTGCCAGGATGGGACAATACCTCAAGGAGTCATTAGCAGGATGGGAACAGCTGGGGGATGTAGAAAAGCAATGGGCAAAACTGAAAGGAGATATTTTAAGGGTAACAAACCTTTTTGTTAGAAAGATAAATAAATATAAAGGAAAAGGAGACCAATGCTTCTCAAAAGTGGAAAAAGTGAAGAAAAAGAGAGTGATCTTCATAAAATACAAGAGGAAGACAAACATCAGTATTTGGAAGAACTTAGAGAAGCTAAGAAAGTAGTCAGGAAAGCAATGATACAAAAAGAAGAAGAAATAGCCAATGCAATAAAATGGGGGGATAAGACATTTTCTGAAATGTTAGTGAGAGGAGGAAGTGCAAACGTGGTATTGTCAGACTCAGGGGTAATGGGAAGGAATATGTAGAAGCTTTTGAGGATAAAGTGGAATTGCTTAACAAATATTTTTGTTCTGTGTTCACAGATGAAGGACCAAGAGCAGGAACTCAGAAAACATCCACAAATAGAAACAGAAGTGAAAGGGAACTTGAATGATTTTCATAAGACTGTGTTCATGAGGAACTACTGTAGCTAAGCGAAAAGTATACAAAGTGATGGGACTGGATGGGATACATCCAAGAATACTGAAGGAACTTGGGGTTGTTCTAGTGGCTCTATTGACTGACCTTTTCAATGCTTCTTTAGAGTCAGAAATGGTCCCAGAGGACTGGAGAAAGGTACATGTGGTCCTTTTACACAAAAGCGGAAGTAAGGATGAGATTGAGAACTACAGGCTAGTTAGTCTAACCTCTGTGGTGAGTAAATTATTGAAAACTATGAAAAGAGTGGAAGACAGCCACACTAGAGTCATTTGACAGAAGAAATGTTATTGGGTCTTCAATAAAATTTCTTCTGTCAAGTGACTCTAGTGTGGCCATGGTTTCACGTCTTCCGCTCCTTGCCTGTTTTTCAAATTTGCAGAAGTTATCCCTCTCTCTTCCTCCCGAGTAAATTATTGGAAACATTGCTAAACAGGGGATAGTGAGGTTTCTGGAGTCCAATGGATTGCAGGATTAGAGGCAGGTCTTGTCAGACAAATCTGTTTGATTTCTTTGATTGGGTAACCAGGGAGTTGGACAGAGAGAGGGCCCTAGATATGGTGTACTTAGATTTCAGTAAAGCCTTTGACACTGTTATGCATAGGTGACTTATAAACAAAATGGGCAACCTAGGGATGGACCCTAAAATGACTGTCTGGGTTAGAAATTGGTTGAGTAGGAGGCAACAAGGGGTACAGGTAAATGGAGCTCGCTCTGAAGAAAAGGATATCTGTCGTGTGCCATAGGGATCTGTCCTCGGTCTGATTCTTTTTAACATCTTTGTTAGTGATATTGTGGAAGGGCTGTCAGGTAAAGTGTGCTTCTTTTTACATGATACCAAAATCTGCAATTGAGTAGACATCCGTGAAAGAGTAGATAAAATGAGAAGGAATCTAGCTAAGCTTGCAGAATGGTCAAGAATTTGGCAGCTGAGATTTAACGCTAAAAAATGCAGGGTCATGCATTTAGGCTGCAAAAGTCCAAGGGAGCAGTACAGTATCGGAGGTGAAGTAGTTCTGTCCACAAAAGAAGAGTGGGACCTGGGCGTGATTATTTCTGATGATCTTAAGGTGGCTAAACAAGTGGAAAAGGCAATGACTGAAGCCAGAAGGATGCTTGGGTGCATAGGGAGAAGAATGACCAACAGGAAGGAGATGATGTTGCCTCTGTATAAGTCTTTGGTGAGACATCATGTGGAGTATTATGTACAATTTTGGAGACCACACCATCAAAAGGATATAAACAGGATGGAGTTGGTGCAGAGCATGGCTACCAAAATGGTCAGTGGACTTTGTCATAACGGATATGGGGACATACTTAAAGATCTCAATATATATGCTTTGGGGGAAAGGTGGGAGAGAGGAGATATGATAGAGATGCTTAAATACCTCCATAGCATAAACATACAGGAGGAGAACCTCTCAATTGAAGGAAGGCTCTGCAGTGAGGGGCCATAGAATGAAGGTGGAAGAGGATAAACTCAGGAGTGATATGCAGAATATTTCTTTATGGAAAGAGTGGTAGATGCATTGAGTTAGTAGAGATGAAGACAGTATTTGAATTCAAGAAAGCATGACACAAACACAGAAGATCTCTAAAGGGAAGGTTGGTAAGGTTGAAGATCAACACAAAAAGGAAGGCCAACAATGAGATGGATTAATGCAATAGCAGAAGCTATCAATTACAGTCTATCAATTACAAGCTATCAATTACAGTCTATCAATTAAGAGCCATCTGACTGAAGACCGAACACAGTTTAGGATAACTCTCCAGAGGATTGCCATGAGTTGACACTGGCTCGATGGCACTTAATAACAACAACAACAACAACATGGAAGGGCAGACTGGATAGGCTGTGTGGTGTTTATCTGCCGTCATGTTTCTATGATCAGATTGTAAGCTCTGATGAGCACAGGCCGTCTCTTACATCTATATGTACAGCATTGCATACACCTTGTAGCGCTACACAAATGGTAAGTAGTAATAGTAGTAGAAGTGGTGGGATTCAAGGTATTCAATAGATTCACCAAAGCAGGGGACATTAGTTCATTAAAAGAAGACCATATTCCCAATTGCCACACAGAAAAAATACTTTACTGTGCGATAAGTGCAACTACAGATACATGAGTGCACGTACTGTCTCCTATTTAGGAGATATTAAGTGCACCTGTGCTATGTGTACCAGTGACAGTGCACAGTATGTTACTGTACACTAATTGCAAGGCCAGACCACATCCATTCCCTACCCATAACCTCCCTATTTCTAACATATGCTGTCATGCCAATGCAGTTAACAATTACCACAGCAATGCGCTAATAGCCAACTGTGCAGTAATTCATGCACTAACTGATTCTTTTTTCCAATTGTATTTAAAATTTCCAAACAAGCAATGCAGATAACATAAGACAGTTTGATAATACAGGTAATATTATTTACACCCCTACCCCCATAAAAAAAAAAAGGACAGAGCACCACAACTATTGACTTTCATGGGCTTGATAAGTATACATCTAGAGATCTCCAGATCCTTTCAATCTTGTCAATACAGTTTGAAGAAATGGAAGCAGCTCCTTCAAGCTTACATGTTAAACAAATGGCATGCCACCAGAAGGTTACATTAAGTGCAGAGGAATCCTTCCCGCAACGCGTAACATGTTGGATTGCGATATAAATCATGATGTCAAGGAGCATACCACTTGGAGAGCTCTTCTCTCAAACACAGAGATCAGAAAAAAACGATCTTGATTGATGCAGAGACGATCAAGCTGTAAGATATCACTAATGTAATCCCAGACACCTACCCAAAAAGGCTTAACTAAGAGGCAGTCAAATATCATGTGATAAAGTGTCCCATTGTCAAAAAGCACACCATCAACAAGTGTTGGATTGTGAAAGACCTACTCTGAACATATGCAGTGGCGTCCAAACTGCATGATGTGCTAAAAAGTACAGACTGCTGGACATTATGGATCTAACTGTACCGCTCCAAAAAATAGAAACATAGAAATATGACGATAGAAAAAGCCCACATGGCCTATCTAGTCTGTTCTTCCATATCAACAAAAAAATGTCCCAGTTAATCAAATCCTTCGGGAAATCTGTATCAGACTCCCAAATTCATTGAAGCCCCAACAGGGATGGGCAACTGCTGTCCTTTAACAATTTATAAAAAAAAAAGATAATTTGCCTCCACTTAGTTTTATGACAAATTTTGACCAGATCAGATATCTGTGATCAGATGGAAGATTGCATCAAGCTCTGGGCCAAAGGGATAAGCTTGGAAGCTTTTGATATCGACAAATTAAATAGTTCCAACAAACATTGCTCGGTAATCATGACACCCCCTTCAAAATGTTGACCAATTTTGTACAATCCCTTATCAAGCCATCCTTTCAAAAAAATTTTCCTTCCTTTAATGCATATATTAGGATTAAACCAAAAGGAGGAAGCCTCAGAATTGGAATATGGAACCATACAGCAGTTATCCAGTTCCTTGAAGGCCTCAATGGTGCTAATGATATGTGGAGACTTCAACTTTTAGCAAGAAATCTTCAATGTGGGTAGTTCCTAAAGCCTGAAGGGTTTTACCTGGATTTTTTCAATATCTAGCCATGGGAGGGACTAATCATTCTGCAGTCAGCACATCCCATATCGTAATAGCGATGTCGCATGATATTTCAGAAAATAAGAAAGGTTTACCCCTCCTTTCTTCCTAGGAAGCACAATGCTCAGTTTTTTACCTTTCCACAAAGAAAGAAGTCAAGGACTTATCCAATCGGGTGTAGAATTTCTTCTTGCAAAACCCAGGGAGCATGCCTAATTTGTAAACAATGCTGGGAAGAATATTATCTTAATGGTGTCGAGTCTGCCCCACCAAGATAAACATAGGGGGGACCAGTGCTGCAGAATTCTCTTTAACTCGGAGAGAATAGTATCACAGTTAAGTTTGATTGTTTCTTCTGGTGAATTACAAAAATATAAGCCCAGATACTTAATGCCCATGGAAGACCATTTAAAAGGAAAAACTTCAAGGTCACTCCTTGACACAAGATCATTCAAAGGAAGCAGTTCGCATTTCCTCCAATTAATTTTAAATCTGGAAAAAATGGAGAAGCAATCTACTAAGTTTAAAAGATGCCTTATGGAAATTGAAGGATCTGAGAGAAACAACCAATTTCCAACCCTTCTTCCCTTCAAAGCTGATTGCTCTGATACCTATGTCACATTTAATTTTTAGAAGAAGAGACTCAAGTGTGAGATTAAAAAGACAGAAGGCTGGTAACCACTATTCTGGATTGTGGGAAGTCATATAAATGCTTGACCCAGTCGATAAAGGCTGTGCCACAACTGAACCAGTTCAAAACACGATATAGAAACAACCATTTAATGTGGTCAAAGACCTCTGCATCTAAAGAAAGCGCCACTGCCGGCCTATGAATCTGCTTGGATAATAAAATCAGATTGTAGAAAGTTTTGGCATTATCTCCTATATACCTAACCTTAAAGAACCCAGTTTGCTCTTCACCGATGAGAAGATGTATTACTCATAGCCATCATCTTCACAAGGATCTTATAATCCACATTTAGTAAAGAACTGGGTCTATAGCTACCCACATTATTAGGATCACATCCAGGCTTAGCAAAGAGTACTACAGTAGCTTTAGAGCAATGTTCCCTCTAATTTTCTGTAGGCTGTGTGCGCATAAAATATCAGCTGTGCAGCTTTTGAAGGAAGGTTAAATTTTTGTGCACCACATAACGACACTCGGAGTTATATACTTTAAAATTTGACTACACGTCAGAATACAGTATGTACACCACATTGATTTTAATCAAATTAAATGAAAATAGATGATTACTAAACGAAGCGGAAAATTTCTAGTAATTACAATCACAACTTTTAAATTTTAAGAAATCTGTGTTTTCTATAAGAATCAGAACCGTAATTTTTGTGCGCTCTGTTGTAAAGTATGTGCGCTCGCTTGGCGAGGTGTGTGCGCGTGCACACGTGCACAGCTTAGAGGGAACAGTGCTTTAGAGTAGTTAGATGATACAAGAGGTCACATTAGAAGACTCTGATATAGCTATCTGAGCTTTGGGTCTAGGGTCGGTGCGAACTGTTCATAAAATTCCATGGTTAAATCATCTGGTCCCGGAATCTTATTTTTTGGCAAAAGTTTAATTGCAGCAATAATTTCACCAACTTGTACAGAAGCACTTAAACGGATCCAATCCTGTTCCGAAAATACTGGGTGAGCTTGTAAGGATAAAAGAATCTCTCAGATCATTGTTATCAGAATTATCTGAGGAAAAAAGCTTCTCATCCTCCAAGCCTTGGAGATATCTTCCGAGTTGGTTAGAATAAGGGATCCTTCAGGCTGTATTGATGAAATAAAAATTTTCTCTTTCTAAACTTTTAATAAATTGGCAAGTAATTTTCCAGATTTGTCGGATCCAACATAGAAATCTTTGTGCAAAAAAATGGGTTACTTTCTCGTCTGGTGTGTTAAAATTTCATTGTAATTATAGTGCAGTTGCATAAGGTGCTGAAAAATAGTAGCACCATTTTTCTTTTATTCCAGTTTCTGAATACAATCTGCTTGATTCTTGAAGAACCAAGACGAGAAGCTGATAATTTCACCTCCCATATTGTACTGAAATATATGTTATCCATCTCATTCCTTTGAAATAAATCATGAAATAAGGAGTTTGTCCAATGAAGAAGGCCTCAAGTAGTAAACTATTTTGTAATCACCAAGGCCGCATCTGAACTTGCTGATTCTGAGAAGAAAATTTCATGGCAACTATAGTATGGTCAGAAATATGAATAGAATTGATAGAGCAATCTTTTAATGCAGGAAGGATTTTTTGACACCAAAAAAAAAAAATCGCTCCATGTATATGACTGATGGAGGAAGGAAAAAAAGCCATACTCCTGTGAGGTCGGATGTAGATGACACACGTCTACTAAACAAAGAGAATCTAAGATATCATGCAGCGCTGTATTAGTATCAGGGTCGGCCCGTCCATTGAGCAAGAATGTTGTTAGCACAGGGCCCCACGCCAACAACATCCTGCACGCTGCTCACCTCCTTTAGCGGCACCCGGCAGGCTCAGCACAGCTTGTTACAGCCACCAAAGTGAAGAGCGTTGTTCCCTTCACTTCGGCAGCTCTATTGTAATGAAGATCGCAAGCGCGCTGAGAGCCGGGACACAGGAAAAGTCCTTTGACCTCCAGTGCGCCTGCGATCTTCATTACAATACAGATGCCAAAGTGAAGGGAACAACGCTCTTCACTTTGGCGGCTGTAACGAGCTGTGCTGAGCCTGCTGGGAGCCTCTAAAGCCTGCCGTGGGGCTCTTCAGGGAGGGTTGGGGGCTTGGGCTTGAAATGGGCTGAGTGGAGGGGTCTAAAATTGGAAATGGGCTGGGTGGGGGAGGGGAGGCTAGGATTGGAAATGGACTGGGGGGCTAGGAATGGAAATGGGCTGGGGGGGTGTCTAGGACTGCAAATGAGCTGATGGGGAGGACTAGGACAGCAAATGAGCTTTGGGGGGGGGGGATAGGATTGGAAATGGACTGATGTGGTTCTGGAATAGGATTGGAAATGTCCGATGGGGGGGGGCTACTTTTAGAAATGGCTGATAGGGGCAGATTGGACTGGAAATGAGTTGATTGGGGGGGCTAGGACTGGAAATGAGCTGATGGGGGGAGCTTGGAATGGAAATGGGCTGAAGCTCCCCCACACTCGGCCCAATTTCAAGTACAAGCCCCCCCATCAGCTCGCTGGAATAGGATTGGACGTGGTTTATGGGGGAGGGGGGGCTAGGATTTGAAATGGCTGATGGGGGGCCTAGGATTGCAAATGAGCTGATGGGGAGAGCTTGGACTGGAAATGGGCTGATGGAGGGTGGAATAGGACTGGAAATGAGCTGATGGGGGGCTAGGACTGGAAATGGGCTGATGTGAAGAGGGGAGAATGCAATTAGAAGGGAGTGGATGCTGAGTGGGGCTGGAACTAGAAGGGAGCTAATTTTTGGGGAGGACTAGAAGGGGATGGGGCTGGGAGAAGGAAGATGGAGGTTGAATAGATATTTTGTGTGGGAGGGAAGACAAATCTACAAGTTGCTGGGTATTGGCAGAGTAAGTGGGGATTGAGGATGGAAGGGTGAAATTTGAATGGATGATAAAGGAATAAAAAAGAAATTGGGGAAAGAGCAAATGGGGAAAGATCAGTATGTTAAAGCAGATGTAGAAGATAGAATGGAAAAAATCTAGAAGAGAGAAGAAAGGACAAATGGACAGCAGACAATGGAGAATTAGCAGAAGACAGAAGAAACCAGAAGAAAGTGACTGGAGCAATTGCAATTGAAAAATAAAATGTCCAAACAACAAAAGGTAGAAAAATACTTTTTTATTTTGAATTTATTAACTAGAATATGTCAGCTCTGGGAAATGTGTATCACTAACGTCTTTGCATTTTTGTTTAGTACAAAAGGACATTAATTTATAGTGTTGTTGTACATTCCAAGTTTGGCTTTAGGGGTTCCCAATTTAATTATTGTCTTCCGATTTCTAAATTGTGATTCCTTGTTCTTTGTTTGGTGATGGTCTATGTTCTGCATGTGTAACTGAGCTGAGGTATTCTATTCTTGTAGTTTCTGTTTGGCAGTGCCACTTGTTCTCTTTCCCCAGTAGGAGATGTATTGGTATTCTCTGAGATGTATTGATTTAATATTTGCAGTGTTGCCTTTTTAATACGTAGGATTTGGTGCCTTGTGAGTCCTGGTAGTGCTGTTATGATATGGCTGGTTTGCTATGGCTTCTAAATGGTCAGTGTTATAGTACTTTCTAATGTGCCTGGCGGTTGGCACTGGAGTATAGTAATGTAGAAATTTGGTAGTCTTTCTTTATCCAGACACCCATTAAGAGGTATGTTAACATTGTGCTAATATTTATGCAAATGAGACTTCTTATGCACATGAGGCCCCGCAGTGAGGTTCCTCACATGGCCCCGCACCCCCCCCTGGGCCACCCCTGATTAGTATTATGGTATAGCTTCCACCCCTGATTAGTATTATGGTATAGCTTTCTACTAAGGGAATTCCTATCCAATAGGTTATTCAAGATTGTATTGAAGTCTCCACCAAGTATTATTTCACCTGAAGGATAAAATAGTATGACAGACCCCCTCAAAAAAAAGTTGAAGATTCAAGAGAAGGCACATAAATGTTCATTAAGGTACAGTATATCTACTTCCTGCGAGTGTAATGTTAACACAAACCCAATGGCCTTCATTATCAGATTTCTGCTGTAAAATCTTTACTGGCAAATTCTTATGAAAGAGAATGGAAACCCCATTAACCGGGTACGGCGGACCAGGTGCTCCTGTCCCCGACCCCGTCCACCCCCCGCTGCACCCCCACCCCCACCCCCAGCCCACCTTCAAATAACCACAACACACTCATTGGGAATCAAACTGGTCGCAACTTTATTAACCGTACAACATTTTTCCTTAAACCACAACCAACAGCAAACCTTCATTAACTGACTTCCGGCCGCGGAACGAATCCTCACCAGCCATGTGGGTAGCAAAGTGAGTTCCGCCCGCTTCCGCCGTGAACCGTCCATGGGCCATTCCGTCGCCCCTCTTCCGGCTTCGCCATATTATTAGCAAAAGCCCCGAGGGTTTCACCGGGCCGGGGGTACCCCACCCCCGCCCTGCATCTTGCCACCGGCTCCGGACCCCAGACACCTCTGGGATCCCGCCTACCCCCTCCAGCTGCAACAACCCTCACCCAATCCAGCCTAACCTTAGGGATGGGAGGGTGGGACGCCAGCCACCTTCAAACGCTCCCCCGGTGACTGACGCTCCTGCCGGTTCGCTCAGCCCTGGCACCACCTCCCCCCCAGGTCTAGACGATCCCTCATTGGCTCCCGCACCCATCACTCACACGCGGGAGCCAATGGGGTTCCGCCAAAGCCACGCCAACACAGACCTCATCCCGAAGCCTCGATGGGGGCCGGGGCCCCGCACCCGCCGCCCCCCCGGTTAACGGTGGCCAGCGGGCACGAGGCCCGCGGCCTTTCTGTAACCGGGTATGGCAGACCAGGTGCTCCTGTCCCCGACCCTGTCCACCCCCCCGCTGCACCCCCACCCCACCTTCAAATAACCACAACACACTCATTGGGAATCAAACTGGTCGCAGCTTTATTAACCGTACAACATTTTTCCTTAAACCACAACCAACAGCAAACCTTCATTAACTGACTTCCGGCCGCGGAACGAATCCTCACCAGCCGTGTGGGTAGCAAAGTGAGTTCCGCCCGCTTCTGCCGTGAACCGGCCATGGGCCATTCCGTCGCCCCTCTTCCGGCTTCGCCATATTATTAGCAAAAGCCCCGAGGGTTTCACCGGGCCGGGGGTACCCCACCCCCGCCCTGCATCTTGCCACCGGCTCCGGACCCCGGACACCTCTGGGATCCCGCCACAGGCTCAGGGACCACCGTCCCTGAGCCACCCCCCATGGCAAGCTGCGACCAGTCACCCTTCCCTGCGCCACAAATTCCAAAGCCTCATGCCAGCCGACCCGGAACAACCCCCCCGGGGATAGCCGCACCCCACCCCCCCACTACAAACCGGCACATACCACCGCTAGCCATGATGCCAAATCAGCCCTCCCCCCGTGTATGCACCCAACGGCCAACCTGCCGATGAATGGTTAAGCAACCCGCGAGACCATCACTGGAGGATCCCGCAAGCAGGCCTTGGAATTATGTCTGATCACCACCAAAGATCAGTGGCCAACAGGGACAGCACCTCAGCCCCGGCACCGTTCCCTGCACCAATCAATACTTACCCGGCCTGGCCGCTACCGCGTTGCCTCCCAAAGCCAGCAACAGCAACCCAGGCCCGCCCGTCTCGCATCACGGGTGCTGAAGCAGCTCCAAACATTCACAGCCAGGAGCAAAATTATGGGAGGAGAGTCAAGACCTATAGTAAAGATCAATTCCTGAAGTAAGTTTTACCCAAGCTCAGGGCCGGATTTACCTTGAGTGAGGCCCTACGCCAACAAAAATTGTGGGCCCCCAGCAGGGGCGGCCCAAGGGGGGTGCGGGGCCTCATTTGCATAAATATTTGCATAATGTTACCATATACTAACTTTTAGTAAACGTGCCTCTTAATGAGTGTATGGATAAAGAAAGACTAAAAGATTTCTACATTACTATAATCCAGTGCCAACTGCCAGACACATTAGGAACTACTACAAACACTGCCCATTTAGAACCCATAGTAAACCCGCCGTATCCTAACAGCACTACCAGGACTCACATACTCTACCAATCAAAAGGCAACACTGCAAATATTAAACCAATACATTTCAGAGAACAACAATACATGACCTACTGGGGAAAGAGAACAAGTGGCAATGTCAAATAGGAATTATATAAACAGAACACCTCAGCTCCGTTACACATGCAGAACATAGACCATCACCAAACAAGTAATCACAATTTAGAAACAGGAAGACAATAATTAAACTGGGAATCCCAAAAGCCAAACTTGGAATGTACAACACTGTAGAAATAAAACTATACATTAATTTGCTCTTGTACTAAACAAAGCGCAGACGTTAATGATGCACATTTACCAGAGCTGACATATTCCAATTAATAAATTCAAAATAAAGAGAGATTTCTACCTTTTGTGCATTTTTTTCAGCTGCAATTGCTCCAGCCACTTTCTTCTGGTTTCTTCGTGTCTTCTGCTAACTCTCCATCGTCTGCTGTCCATTTGTCCTTTCTTCTCTCTTCTAGATTTTTTTCCATTCTCTCTCTACATCTGCTTTAACATACTAATCTTTCTCCTTTTGCTCTTTCCTCATTCCTATTTCATCCACTCAAATTTTACCCCTCCATCCTCAATCCCCACTTACTCTCCCAATACCGGCCAATTGTAGATATTTTATCCCTCCCACACAAAATATTTTTCCCTTCTCCATTTTACTCTTCCAGCCCCATCCCATTCTAATCCTCCCCCAACATCAGCTCCCTTCTAGTTCCAGCCTCACCCAGCATCCATTCCCTTCTAGTCCCTGCATCAGCCCATTTCCAGTCCTAGCCATCCATCAGCCCATTTCCAGTCCTAGCAACCCCCCAACCCAATACCAGTCCTAGCCCCCCATCAACCCACTTACAGTCCTTAACCCCCCATCACCCCATTTCAGTTTAAGAGCCCCCTATAACCAATTACACGTACTACACCCCCCTCTGCCCACTTCCAGTCCTAACCCCATCAACCCATTTCCAGTCAGCCCCCCATAGCCCATTGCCAGTCCTACCCCCCCATCAGCCCACAGCCCATTACCAGTCCTAACCCCATCATCCCACCTCCAGTTTTAACCCCCCAGCCCATTTCCAGTCCTAGCCCCCCATAGCCCATTACCAGACAACCCCCATCAGCCCACAGCCCATTACCAGTCTTAACCCCCACCCCAAAGCCCATTTACCAGTTCTAACCCCCCCCAACAGCCCATTACCAGTCCTAACCCCATCAGCCCACCTCCAGTCTTAACCCCCCAGCCCATTTCCAGTCCTAGCCCCCCATAGCCCATTACCAGACAGCCCCCATCAGCCCACAGCCCATTACCAGTCTTAACCCCCCCCCAAAGCCCATTGCCAGTTCTAAGCCCCCCAACAGCCCACAGTCCATTACCAGTCCTAACCCCCCATTGCCACTTACCCGCCCTACCCCCCCAGCCCATTTCCAGCCCCAGCCCCCCCAATAGCCCATTACCAGTCCTACCCCCCCCCCCATAGCCATAGCCATTACCAGTACTACTCCCCCCCCCCCCCGTTGGCCTAAAGTAAAATTTAATTTTAAAAAAAAACCTGGTGGCTGCCGCTGCGGGGCCCCCTCTGCTGCCGCGGCAGCACGGACTGACCCGCGGGGGCCCCGTCTACAAGCTGAAGCAATCGGTTCGGTTCGTTCCTCTCTCCCTCCGTGCAGGCTGTGAGAGACGCGAAGGGAGAGCGTCTCCTCGCGTCTCTGTTAAGCCCGCAGGGGCTGATGGGAAATTTCCCATCAGCCTCTGCGGGCTTAACAGAGACGCGAGGAGACACTCTGCTTTCGCGTCTCTCACAGCCTGCAGCCTGCACGGAGGGAGGGAGGGAGGAACGAACCGAACCGACGGCTTCAGCTTGTAGACGGGGCCCCGCGGGTCAGTCGGTGCTGCCGCGGCAGCAGAGGGGGCCCCGTGGCGGCAGCCACCAGGTTTTTTAAAAAATTGTATTAAAAAAAGAATGAACTTGTTCTTTTTTTGTGGGCCCCTGCCGGCTGTGGGCCCTACGCCATGGCGTACATGGCGTATAGGTAAATCCGGCCCTGCCCAAGCTAGATAATGCCACTCCTGACCTCGGAAACATAATGGAAAACTGGAACCATACCATCTTGGAAGCTGCACTTGCACCCCAGCATAGAACAGCCAAAATACAAAAGAGACAACCAACCCCTTGGTATTCAAAAGAAATCAGAGAAGCTAAAAGGAACCTTAAGAAAATAGAGTGGAAATGGAGATGAACAAAGGATTACGTAAGAAAAGTAACTATCTTCCTGAACGCACTCAAGTTCCATTGAATATATGTTTATTGTCTATTGTTCTTTGTAATATTTGATTATTGTTCTTTGTAAATAGTTTTGACACAGTTGCATGCAATGTTACCTGTACATAGTTACAATTTACTCTTCCATGTAAAAGTATATAAACATTGTTAAACTGTTCCCTGTAAACCGCCCTTGATCTCTGGAAGGGGCAGTATAGAAGAAAAGAATAAATAAAATAAATAAATCAAAATATGCTACAAGAATACAAAACTGCAGATTTGATACAACAAAAGAATCAATAGATGCAGACAGGAATACAATACAAATCTGGTGATGAAGGCAGTAAACAAACTACAAGAACTTGAAATAGTCCACAAGTTAACAGGGGAACCCCCACAGAAAACTCAACTAATATAAATCCACAACAAATAGCAGATTACCTCATGATGAAACAGAACAGAACCCAGCCAAAACTGACATCATCTGAATCTGAGCCTGAAAACCAGCCTAGCCACAACAGGATATGGGGAACATTCACTACCCTTAGCCTTCTCCTTCAGCAACAAAATTTCTACCCTGAGGGCCTCCTTGCCCTCCCCCCCCCCCCTATTCTCTCTTCTCCTCCAGTTGCCTCCCCTCCCCCTATCTCCCAACTATCCCACACCTGGTCTTCCTTCTCTCTGACCACCACCGGGGAGCTTCACCACCTCATCTCCTCATCTAACAAAACTTTCTGTTCCCTCGACCCTATCCCTTCTTCTTGGTTGCTTATCCCCTCCCTGTCCCTCCTCCCCTATCTTCAAACCATGTTGAATTCTAGTCTCTCCACAGGAACCTTTCCCTCTTCCTGGAAGCACGCCCTGATCCATCCGATTCTTAAGAAACCTTCCCTTGACCCTCTGGACCCCAACAACTATCGCCCAGTCTCCAACCTTCCTTTCCTCTCTAAACTCCTTGAAAAAATCGTCTTTGCCCAACTATCTCATCACTTGGACTCTACCAATCTCCTTCGCCCCCGTCAGTCCGGCTTCCGCTCTGGGCACAGTGTTGAAACTATCCTTCTCGCCTTTACTAACTCACTGCACGTAGCTCATGACCGCGGTGATATTTCGGTGGCGGTAGCCCTCGATCTTTCTGCTGCTTTTGATCTGGTCGATCACTCCCTTCTCCTATCCCGACTGCTTGAAGCTGGTCTCTGCAGCACTGTCTTATTGGTGGTTCCACTCCTTCCTTTCTTCCCGATCTGGCGCTGTTCTTTCATCTTCCCCATCCGTCTCCCACTCTGATTCATTTCCTCTATCCTGTGGGGTTCCCCAAGGTTCTGTCCTGGCCCCTTTGCTTTTCAATCTCTTCTTAACCCCTCTCACATTGCTAATACAACAATTCGGGATTTCCGCTTTCTACTATGCAGACGACATTCTTCTTCTTTATCACACCTCCCCTGTATGCCCCGACCTTGCCCCGCTCAACTCCTGTCTGGCTGCTGTTTCCAACTGAATGACCCAAAACTGTTTACACCTCAACCTATCGAAAACTACTGCTATCTGGTTTCCCCATGGTCACAAATCCCCTTCCTTGGCCCCTTCTTTCCCTGGTACACCCATCTCTCTGGTTCCCACCTTTCATTATCTCGGGGTGCCCTGACTCTGATCTTTCCTTTTCTGCCCATGTTTCCCATATCTCCAAGACCTCTTTTTTTTACCTCCATCAAATCCGTGCAATTCGCCCCTTCCTCTCTCCCTCCGCTCTTGTCACCCTGCTGCTATCTCTTGTCATCTCCCGTATCGACTTTTCTAACTCCATTCTCTCCAGCATTTCCAAACTACAGCTGACACGACTACAAAGAATCCAGAACACCACTGCCCGACTTGTGTCCTACTCCTCCCCTAGAGATCACGTCACTCCCCTCCTTTTCCGTCTTCACTGGCTTCCCATATCCTTCCGTATTCAGTTTAAACTTCTCACACTTGCTCATAAGGCGCTTCATACCACTACCCAGTAATATCTGGCTGACCTAATCCACTTTCATACCCCCAGGCACACCCCTCGATCCTTCCATCTCAACTGCCTTGTACTTCCCCTCCCTTCACAGGCTCACCTTCAATCCACCCGCTCCTCAGCCTTTTTTTTTGTAGGTCCCGCTCTTTGGAACTCCCTTCCCACCGCCCTCCGTCTTGAACCACATCATCCCACCTTCAAACATGCCCTGAAGACCCACCTCTTTTCCCTTGCTTTCGACCTTCCCTCCTCCCAGCCTTAGCCTCTTCCCTTGTGCTTGTTGTTCTCTACCCGCTCTCTCCTCTCTGTCCTATATTGAATTGTAATTTCCTTTTCATCTTCTGGCCTTGTGCCTTATTGTACTGAAGATTTTATTGTAAACCGCTCTGTTTATCACTGAAGGGCGGTCAAACAAATAAATAAACATAAACATACCCCATCTATCAAGCAAGTAACACATATAATATCAACCCTGAACACAAAAATCTCACCAAACGATCCCTGTCCAGTCACATGGATGAAGTCAGCTAAGGAAGAGCTCACTTCTTTCATACACAAAATAATACACACATCCCTCACACAGGCACAAATACCTACAACCCTTAAGCTGGCATCAATCAGGCCCATCTTAAAAAGCCCTAAAGCTGACAAGGCGGACTCCACATCATACTGACCGGTGTCAAGCTTACTATTCATGGTGAAAATCCTGGAAAAGACAGTACAGCTACAGCTACAGGAACATATTAACACACATGCTCCACTGGATCCACACAAACATGGATTCAGGTCAAACCATGGGGTGGAAACATTACTAACAGCACTCATCAACTGCATTATCAGAGAAATAGACATTGTAAAAAAGGGTATGATTCTAATATTTCTCGACATATCAGCTGTATTCGACTCTGTGTCACACATTATCTTGCTGAAGCGCCTTAAGGAGATTGGTCTCTACAACAACACATTAAAATGGTTCAAATCATACTTACAAGACAGACAGCAATATGTTAAATGTGGGATAGACATGTCCTCTCCCTTCACACTAAAGCAAGGAGTCCCACAAGAGTCAGCAATATTAGCCCTTCTATTTAACCTACACATTCAGCCAGTTTGTGAGGTCATACGGAAACATAACGTCTACTCTAAAATTTATGCCGACGACATGCTGTACACATCCTTTGATACCAAAACCCCCACAGCAATAACAGAATGCCTCACCGAAGTTGCAGGATGGCTCAACACCCACAACCTCAGCATAAACCATAACAGAAGCACTCACAATAACAAGGAACAAGAGATTCACTTCTCTCCACACTATAGCCCGAGATAACAGGCACTTAGGTGTCAAAGGCGAAGTGAAATACCTAGGAGTTATCCTTGATCAGAACCTGAACCTAAAAGCACATAACAAAACAACACAGAATTCATACTATAAACAAAATCTATCCAGGAAACTAAAGCCCCTCCTAGGTCATAACAACTTTAGAACGGTCCTACAAGCAATAATCATGCCACTGACTTTTGCAACTCAGGCCTACCAGCTACTACCACCCATTCGCTGCAGATGGTACAAAACACTGTAGCCTGCATCCTCACAGGAACAAACAAACAAGAAAGCATAACCCCAATAATGGCTCAGCTACATTGGCTTCCGATAAAGAGTTGTGCAAGATTCAATGCAATAATGAACATATTCAAAATACTACAGAATGAATCAGCTGAGTCACTTCAGGAACTAATAACAAGATATTCTAAAAGCCATCCAATGACAAAAAACAGTAAAAACACACCACTAGCTATTCCTTCTGAATTCCCCAAGACAAGGAAGACCGCATCCGACAAAACAAACACCTGGAACAAACTACCTGTGTCTGTACGCCAGGCACCTTCTCTAACCCTCTTCAAATCCAGGCTGAAAACTCACTTCTTCGCTGCTGCTTTTGGATCTTGACTCACCTGATCTCCTTTTTTCTTTCCCCTTTCTTTATCCCTGCCTACACCTTCTGTGTTTGTCTTGACTAGATTGTAAGCTCTGATGAGCAGGGACTGTCTCTTACATGTCTGTGCAGCGCTGCGTGCGACTTGTAGCGTTATATAAATGCTCAGTAGTAGTAATAGTAGTAGCAGACGTATCACTATATGAATCAAGCTTATGGAACACCGTCCCTGAGTCAGAACTACGAAGGACACCAAGGATGTCAGGAAAAAGTTAAAAGCATTCCTGTTTATTGAACACTGTGGTAACATCACATAGAATAATACAAACACTCCCTCCACTGAGGCACCAGACAATGAATAAGGACCAACACCACATAAGCTCAAAGGATCACCCTAATTGTAAATAAGATACACATCAAACTGTTAATGATTGTTTGTGATCTACCCCTATGTACAGCCCTCCCCCAAAATATTTCAATGTATCGAAGTTGCAGAGTTGAAAGTAAATCGTATTGTTACAAAGTAAACAACTGAGTTCGATGTAAACCCCTTGATTTAAGGAAAAGGTGGTATATAAATACTATTAAATGAATAAATAAATAAAAATAACACGCTGTAGGATAGTCTTAAAAGAAGTGCAACCCTTTTTTCCCCAGCATCACTCAAGAGCACTATCTCAGGGAATTTGGAGTAACTTTACATTAAAGCATTATCAGTTGTATGGCTTTAATGCTATATTGACAGAAAGAAAGAAATAAGCACCAATCAAATTTAATATAAAGCAAGTGAATAATCATATCACACTTAAGATAAATTGTGTAGAAAAGCATATTTGGATTATACATTTAAAGAGAGCATACAATATAATAATCTCATCTCTGCCACCTTGCGATCTGCTCTATGCTATAGAGGAGAAGAATTGAGTAACAACGGGACACCCAACCATCAGTACTCGCACTGGAGGTGCGTGCCCCCTCCCCCCAGAGCAAATCTTATAAGAACATAAGATATGCCTTACTGGGTCAGAGGAGTGTGTGGAGGAGTGACCTAGTGGTAAGAGCAACTGCCTAGTACCCAAGAGCTCAAGGTTTCAGTTCCCAATGGCACTCCTTGTAACCTTGGGCAAATCACTTTACCCATTGCCTCAGAAGAAAAGGCCTGGCAATCTGCTTCCAGTCATACATTGCCAAGAAAACCCAGGGGCTGCTGGGTTACCAGGAGTCAGCCCTGACTTGAGGGCACTTAAAAAAAAATTGGATCAGATCAAGGCCAGTATCCTGTTTCCAACAGTAGCCATTCAAGGTCACAAGTTCCTAAAAAGACACACAGCTTCCACAATACTTGTATTCAGGCAAGCAGTGGATTTCCCAGGTCCTCTTTAATAATGATTTATGGACCTTTCCTCCAGGAACTTGTGTAAACCCTTTTTAAACCCAGCTACACTAACAGCTTTTACTCATTGAGTAAAAATATATTTTCTCTTATTAGTCTTAAATGGGTTACACTGTAGCTTCATTGTGTGTCCCCTAGTCTTTCTACTTTTTGATGGCATAAACAATCGCTCTATATTGACCTGTTCTACTCCATGCACATTAGATGTCACATGACCAAAGGCCAAGCCTGTGACACTGAATCCCCTCCTGCACCGCCAGAAACCCAGACACCTCAAGTATGACCTTCGAACCACACCATAGCTGGAACTTGAACCGGAAGTATAAGTGAAGGTCACCCGCCCACGCAGGAAGTTAAAAGCAGCTTTCAGAGATTTCTGGCAACCAGAGCAGTAAATCGCTGACCTTAAAGAGGAACAATCCTTTGTCAGAGTATTGCAGCATCAGAAGCTTATCTGGTTGTGACTGAAAGGTACATATGACGCTCCGAGCCACAAGCCTCCAGCATGATTGCACGAGACAGCTCCGCAAATTACAGATACAGCCTGCTCCTGTTGTAGTCAGAGGCCCCTGCCCGCCTGAACTCCGGACAGCGCAAGAGTGAACCCGATGCCCACGAGCCAGCACCTGAACCTGCAACAAATAATGCGTCTTGATTCTGCTTAATGCACTCCGCCACCACACTAAGCAGAATGAAGGCAATAAACTGAGCCATAGTATGCAGTCCGAGAGGGATACATTAATTAATTAACCAATACAGTACAATACAATAACCTTACATACATTCTATTAATGGGACATTTTTATCAAGTCAAGGAACTTTCTTAGTTCTTTCAGATCTTGGAAGATCTGTGTGCGATCACCATAAGACTCACATTTTAGCAGGATAGAACAGCCTGTACTGAACCCCAATGTCTTTTAAGGCTGCTGGAGGAGCAGGAATTCCTTTCTGTGTGATTTGTTTCCAATTTATCAAGAGAAACCTATGAGTCAGTTTTTTGCCCTTGATCATCATTTTATCTGGATTTTCTTTTGCCAGTGAGAGCAACTGAAGCACATATGTAAAATGACAGACGGAATAACACAGACCGAGGAAAACGTTGAAAAGTCGTTGGTAGGAACAGTGGAGAACAATAAGCAAATTCAAATTCAAGTGGTGATTTAAACTGGTGATCAAACATTTTGAAGAATATTGAGATGAACTTTAAATTACCTCAGGTAGGCCCAGTAATCAGACATTATGTTTCTTGTTGAAATTGATTGTATCTTCTAAATCATGCTTCACTAACTGCTTAACACTAGTAAAAGGGCCTCAAAGAGTTTGTTTTATGTTTTTAATTTTTGACTTGTGGAGGTTATGATGCCAACTCTTTCAGTTTGCTTAAGTTTGCAAGAGCTAATGCTTACTGGATTATTACAGAAGACGTATTTGCACTTTCCACATGGAAAATCCATCGTTTAAGACAGGGAAGTGGTACCCATGTGTAAATGGCAATTTTATAAAGAGCCAAATTTACATGCGAATGCCCATAATATATAGAAATTGCAAGGCTGCATATCAGAGGCATGGTTAGGGCATGACCTGGGTGGGCCAGAAATCTATGTGTGTATTCCTCATTTTACAGAGGGAATTCACGTGTATGACCAAAATTGGCCATGCCAGGATTTACAGCGGCTTCCTGGCACATACAGGTTTTTTAGAAGTGCTTGTTACACTAGATCTTCCCAGGAGGGACTGAGGGGGCTATCCTCTTTAATCCCTCATTTTTTTATTTTCCCTTCTAAATTAAAATGAATTAAAGATAGAGGCCTCTGTAGCCAACTGGCAGGATTTAAATGCATAGGTTTGCACAATACTAACTTACACATATCAGTTACACGTCTAAATTGCAAAATACAAACTTACATGTGTAAGTGTAGCACTTTAGTATGCGTTGTTGCATTGCCTCCATTGATTTTTCTCTCGTATAAATTAGTAAAATGGCTTCTCTGACTCTATGAGGGTCTTTTACTAAAGGGCACTGAGGTGTTGCACTTAACGCACTGATAGCTCCAAAACCTTGGTGTGTTAAGTGCAATACACTGTGTTAACTGTTGGGGGTGTGGACAATGTTTTCCCAGCAGTTAATATGGAGACATGTCCCCTAATGTGCCTCAGGTTAGTGAGGGTGCCCTTAACTCCACCATTTGAGGTGGCATTAGGTGGACCCGCACTAATTGTGTAGGATGCAGTTAGTGCGCCGGGTGTGTATCCTGTGCTGACTGTACAGGGCTCACCATGCCTACTCTCTGCCCCTAACCCAGCATCCACAGTTAGTCCGGGAATCAGCGTGCGGGAACTGTCATGGTTCCACGTTAGCTGGTAATGTGTGTCCAAGGCACGCTTTAAGGGCTTGCCAGACACACATTGGCAGCTATCATCCTGTAGTAAAAGACTCCCTAAGCATCGGGAAATATACATGCACTTATGCACATCCTTATATGTATTTCAGAGAAGTTTCCACAATTGGCAGAGCCTTTTCCAAAATATCACTGGAATTATGGAGGTCCTGACCTCGACGTCTCAATTCCGATCTCACACACTATCTAAAATCTGCCTTCAAATGTAGTACTTGACTTTTTTCTGCAGTAACCCAATGGTAAAATAAGATTTAATTAATTTTTCTTTGCTAATGACTGTACGTGTATTTGCATTTTCCTTTTCGTCTGAATTCTTTGGCAGATTAGGCAGTTGGCTCCATAAAGGAAATCTCTTAGATTTATGTAAAACTTGCATAAATATTGTTTGGGGTGGAGAAAAGTACAAAATGTTGGAACTGTCAAATTATTATTTTTTTTTTAACTAATCTACTTTGACACCAGTCTTCTTATGGATGTTGGCGGCTTTTGCTTGCACGTCCTTTGAATAGGAGTACAAATCCCTTACCATTCCCCCTATATATCCCTGTCTACAGCTACTGTGTTGTCTGTCTTGACTAGATTGCAAGTTCTGATGAGCAGGGACCATCTTTTACATGTGTCTGTGTACTTCTTGTAGCGCTATACAAATGCTCAGTAGTAATAGTAGTAGTAAATCAGCTTCAGTATTGTTACAGATCAGGGGCTGAAGGGTCAGTATGATATAAAAGAATCACACTGACCCTTCAGCCATAGGAAAGAAACTGTCTTATTTTTCTGTGATGTAAAACAGAATACTTGTATGCGTTGATTTGTTGTATCATGACTTTTAAGAGAACATATCATGAATGCAAGACATTGCTTGTGGTATATAGCAAGAGTGCTTAAAAGTCAAAATAAGTATTTAATTTAGACATTCACTGAAGAGAGGGCCTTTCAGCTCTATCAAATTAGAAAAAAACATAAAATAACTAAAACACTTTTACAGTTAAAATACTACAGTTATTGCAGAGAAAATTATTTTGAGATATGGTTGTATAGATATGTGATGATCCAGTCATATGTATTTGCAACCATGATTTGTTGAGTAAATGATTTAGTTCTGGGCTGAAAGAAATATGTTGTTACATGCTGTGCATTTATAGAGGTTCTAAGCTGATTTGATGAACTCTGAGAGTGATTGTATTTTAGGACCATTATAAATATAGACCCCTAAATCCTACTACCTGTTTTTTAAATAAAGCCAATATATATGAAGATCATGTATCCAAATGTTGCTTTGATTTCCTATAAAGGAAAATGGGTAGTGTTCTTTTTAATTATACTGAAAATGTGAGGTATATATTCAAGTCACATAATAAAGTGTGGTGTTATATTAGTAATCCTTTTTACACTACTAAAATTGTAGCTAATTTTGTTTACATTAAAATCATTAGATTGCTATCTTTAACTTTTTGGTTTGTTTTCAATTTAATGTTTCATTTCACTCTGCTAATGGCAAATTTAGATAAGACCCAGAGATAAAAATCTGATTCTTAGATATCTGAATGATACTCTGAAGAAGCCCCTCAATGTCATAGGACTATTGTATTTGAGTTTGAAGTTTTTCTCTCTCAGTTTGGTCATGAAGGTCTAATGAGTTTCTATTGGGAAAGCTTATTTTATTTAACTAAGTTCAATGTAAAACTAGTTCGATGTAAAACTAAGCTCTTGCTTTTTGGATTGTTTTATTGTGAACCGCAACTGAACTCTGGAAGATGCGGGTTATAAATGATTGCTAAATAAATAAATAAATAAAATAAATAAATAAATTTATTTACCGAGTTTTATATACCACCTTTTCCTTCAATCAAAGTGGTTACAAAAAAGGGTGTGTAGAGGGGACATTTAATGGGCAGAGATGAAAACAATACAGAACAATAAACAATGCTATAAGGCAATAAAGTGTGGGGATTATTGGTTGATGGAGCCATAGTGTTCAGCAAAGAGTAGTGTCTTGAGCATCTTCCTGAAATCCTTAAGGTCCTTTGTTGTACGCATTGGTTCGGGGAGGGCATTCCAAAGTGTAGGTGAAGTGAGAGAAGGGGCTCTTTTGGTGGTGGATTGGTTGGCACCTTGGAAGCCGGGTGGAGTGATGATTTTGTTCGTCATGTTGCTTCGTCTGGGTCTTGAGTTGAAGTCCTGCCCTATCTTACCAGCTCTGGCCTGGCCCTGCTAAGCTCATTGCTTCTACTTTCCCTTCTTTTCCTAGGTTGGATTATTCTCCACAGCCCACTCCTCCTGCGAGACCTGCCCTTCCTGAACCAGGATCCCATATCCCCTATCTCTATATCTCCAGCCTGAGGATGTCTTTCCAGGGAGCTTGGATCATGGCTAAAGACTCCCTGGCTTTGAATCTACTGTTCCAGAGACGCCCTTGTCTGGTGTTCCAGTTCATGCCCAGCCACCTTCTGCTTTGGTAGCATGTCTGGGCACTGAGGGGATGGCGCTGCAGAAAATCATGCTGCTTTGGCTCAGAGAGGACTGTTTGGTGATAGTGGATGCTTTGTAAGCTTTTGAAGTTTTGTTAATCTGCCTGGTCACAGAGGTTGGAGTTTCCGTTGCTCAGGAAAGCTGGTTGTAAATGCTGCTCTTTCCAGCTAGCTCCATCCCAACACCACAGAGTCCACTGCCTCTGCCTTTCTTTTTTCCCAGGCTGGATTACCCTACTAGGCCCATTCTCAACCCCTCCTCTTCTCCTTCCTGAACCAGGATCCCATACCCTCTTGGTCTTTCTAAACCTACTTCCACACGTGGAGGACAATTTTATAAACCATTTTACATGTAAAATGCTGTTTTACATGTGTAAATGGGCTCTTATAAAATTAGGTCAGGCCAACATGTACTTATACAGTAGGCGAGATCAGGGATGGAGTCACAATTCACATTATAAAAATACACACATCTATGTGTATTTTACAAGCTAACATCTACATATACCCCCACAGGTTGCCTACATTTCCTCCACGCTAGTTGTTGACATCTTCCCCTTTGTCTAAGGTGAAATTTGAAGAAACATGCCATTCCGCTTTGTTCTTATATAGCTCTCACCTTCTGGAATAGATTTCCAATTGATATCTGTCTGGAATCAATACTCCAGAAGTTCTCAAGACATTCCTTTTTGAACAAGCTTTTGGTGTGGGATGCTAGGAATATCTAGGGGCGAAGACAGGAGCCATAACAATAATCCGTTTTTATCCTTATGTGTTTTTTACCCCCTTTCCTATTTTATAATGGCATTCCTTCCCTTATGTGCTGTCCTGCTTATGTTATTGTAACCTTATTTTAATTTTAATTTGTAAACCACTTTGTTGGCGAACAGAAAAGTGGTATATTAAATCCAATAAACCATAAACTATATATCTGCTCTTGAGCAGGTATAAAGTCTGCACCTTCAATCTAGACACCATTTCTGCAGGATTTATGCTAGTATTTTATAAGATAGGCTAAAAATAGGTGTCTTCCTGCCCTATTAACCTAGATGCCCTGTTATAAAATTGCCCCCTCCATGTCTCTGGCTGGTGGATGTCTTATTGCAGAGAGCCTAGATCATGGTTCTGGACTCCCTGTCCTTGAATTGTCTTGCTTCTTGGCCTGGTGCTGCAGTGTGACCCAACCTTCTGCTGCTTTTAGCAGTAATCCCGGGCTTCAGAGCTGTAGAAAGCCGCATTGTCCTAGCTCCTGGAAAGCTGCTGGGTGATAATAGATGCTCTTACTGAGTTTCTTGCTGCTTGCTGATTCTGAGCTATATTTACCATACCTCTCTGTGCCAGAGCCTGGCTTTGGTCCTAGTTCTATTCCTCATCCCACCTCTGAAGAGTGGCTGGAAGAGGAGTCATCCAGGCTCGTAGCTGCATAACTGGAGTGGCTGGCAAAGGTGCTCTGCTTGTACAACAGGAAGAGGGTTTGCTATGGCTTGTGCTGCCTGCTTGCTGCTGGTACTGTGCCCCTGTGGGTAACTGATGCACTAGGAAGTACTGACTCACCCTGCACACTGAAGAAAAGGGACAGAAGATTATAAAGCAGAGACTTATAACAGAAGAGAAATGGAGGACTGGGAGTGTAAAGAAGAAGAGGGAAGCTGTGGATCTATTGAGCCATTCCTGGGTCAGAAACTACTTCAGCCGCTCTCTGGCCTGCACTTAGTTATACCTTAGAATAGCATGGCCAGCTGTCAGGGCTCCAGGAGGAGCAGAAACTGGAAATGGTGGGAGTGGGAAGGAGCTGCTTTCTGCACATGCTTCCGGATAGGGAGAGCCAGGATAGTAACTTCTGCTCACACAGCGATGACCATTTTTGGAAATGTTATCAATATGGCAGGCAAACATGGCCATCAGATACAGTGGTGGTGGCCATATTGGATACATCATTAATAATGGCCATAAGTGAGCATCTTTATGGATATACATATGATATATGGTGCATGGCTATGACCATTTCTTGTGATGTCATCAAAGTGACCAAATATGGGTGTGATTTGCTCAAAAGTCGGTGTAATTAAGGAATTAAGGAAAAAGTAAGAATGAGAAATGAATACTGACTGGCTGTAGAGACAGGAAGTGGGTGAGGCTAACCCCAAAGTGACCTCTGAGTGACTGATCCAATCTGTCAAAATACGTTTGCCAAAAACATAACACCTTAAAATACTGTTGATCAGAAACCATGTATAACATAACATTTTTAGATAGCCTAATCAAAATGGTCTTGATTGATTAGACAGAGGTATGATTTTCTGATGAGGTGACCAGCAGTCCTTCATGAAGAGAGGGGGCAGGTAGTTGCATATCTTCCTTTCAGAAATGAAGAATTGTTGTAGTCTGTTCTGAAAAATTCATTCAATTAAATTTTTTTTTAAATTTTATATTTATGCAATTTTACAATAAATTCAAGAAGGTTTAAACAAAACCCTTCCCAAAGGAACAGCGGAGGCAATGACCACGGCCTACCAAATTAATAAGTAAAATTCTTTATTAAGGACCCTAGTGTCCCTTTCTTTTATGTTTCTATAAAGCGAAACTATCAGATCATATATCTCCGATTCTCTACGCTCTCCATTGGCTACCTGTCTCATGCAGAATCATCTACAAGTCCTTAGTTACTACGTTTAAGATCTTTAATAATATAGCACCATCTTATCTACGCTCATCAACATCCCACATGAAAATGTATCGTGTGAAGGTTTATTATTCTTCTTGATCTAAGTCCCTGATTCTATTAGAAAGACAAGTCAGAAGACAAGTAATACAGCTTTCTCATTCTTCGCCCCTACGTTATGGAACAACCTCCCAATTGAAATCAGAGAAATCAAGGACCTTCAATTATTTAGAAAAAATCTAAAAACCCATCTATTTACTCTGTATTACAATAACCTCCAAATTGAAGATAATCCAAACTCAGAGAAAAGCACCGAACATCAGTCACTCACTGACTCTACCTAGACAAGGCATAAAATCTCTCCCTCACATCCACATTGCTCACCTAGATTAATCTTACTCTTGAATGCAATTTGCTTATCGCTAATGTAAATAATTGTAACTAATGTAAATAATCCCTTTAATGTTGACATATTATGTTTTGAAACATTAACTAATGCATACCTAGTTTCAAACGTTCCTACTTCTCCTGTTATCTTTTTGTATTAGAGTTACATTTAATAGTTGAATGTTCTTTGTTCTAAATCTGTTCTATGTAAAATAATAGTATTCTACTATTAAAGTTTGTTACCTGTAAACCGCCACTGATCTCTGGAAGTGGCGGTATAGAAAAGATGTATAAATAAATAAACGAACGAGGAGACCAATATATCACCTAAATTTCGTTGTCTGCTATGTGCAATAGTAAGAGGTTGGCTTGAAAAACAGGGACGTGTTTGCAAGATGTGCCAGTGAGATCTTAAAATTCTTTGTATTTTAGAAGAAAGGTGGGAAAAATGAAGGACACAAACAAATTTATCATTAGGTCGTTTTTCTTTAGGCAGGAGTAACTGTGATCTGGAAGAAGATCGGGCACGTTCAAAACCCTTTTGAACACACTCTCTCGGATAACCTCGAGTATGAAATCGTACTGCCATATCAGAAGATTTTTTCGAAATCATCATTATTGGAACATAAACGCTGCAGACGTAAAAATTGTGATAAGGGTAAATCCTTCTTGAGATGCTGTTGTGAAAGCTTTCAAAACGAAGAAGCTTGTTACGATCAGTGGGTTTACGGTAAATGGTGGTAGTGAAGCCATACTGTGATTTTCCAATGAGAATATCGAGGAAGGGAAGTTCTATAGTGCTGGATTGCATTTTGAATTTGAGATTGACATCTAAGTTGTTCAGCCAATTATGGAATTGATGTAATTCGGAATTGGTACCTTTCCATAATACTAAAATATCATCAATGTATCTCTTCCAGGAAAGGACAGAGGATGTAAAAGGACAATCTTGTAAATAGGTGTCTTCAAATTGTGCCACGTATAAATTAGCTATATCGGGTGCCATGGCGGCACCCATAGCTGTGCCTTTAATTTGTTGGAAGAACCGATCATTGAACAAGAAGTAATTTTTCGTCAATGCTATGTGAGCCAAATCCACCAAAAAATGCCTCCGCTGTTCCTTTGGGTTGATTTTCTGCGGAAGGCCATCTTCTTTCCTTCTTCCTCTTAAACAAAACCCTTCTCAAAGAAACAGGGCAACACATGAAAAACATCTTTAACCAAGATATTAAATGCAATATCAAAGCAAATAAGCAAAATATAAATTAATGTGCCAACCCTCTCTAGTCCACTACAGGGAGGGGATCATCTCACAAATTAATAGAATACATAATAGACAAAGAAAAATTTGAAGTCGAAATCCAGGCCAACATCTAATAGGAGCCTAAGTGGAGTCAATAGAAGATTCAAAGCGCCTGGCATTTATAAAAGCAATCAATTGAGAGGGCTCAAAAAATACATAGGAAACAGACTGATATTTAATCAAACATTTGCATGGATGTTTTAGAAAAAATAGCCCGCCCAACTGCAAGATCCCAGGACGGAGCAGTAGAAACTCTCTGCGCCGTTTCTGGGTATCTCTTGCCAAATCTGGATACATACGAACAGCTAAACCCCGGAACAGGAGCTTCCTTTTCTGAAAAAACAATTTTAACATCCACTCTTTATCAGACAACAGGGCAAAAGTTATTAATAGGGTAGAAGGCTCCTGAGAATCAAGACCCAAATTTTCCAATAAATCAGTAACATTGAGAGCCTCTCCTTGCACCAACCCACCCCCTGATCCCCGTGAGAGGAACACGTTTAGCTTTAGGAAGATAATAAATTTTTACCAAAGGTGGAATTAGGTCAGGAGCACTGTTCCCTCTAAGCTGTGCGCGTGTGCGCGCGCACACACACCTCGCCCAGCGAGCGCACATACTTTACAACAGAGCGCACAAAAATTACGGCTCTGATTCTGATAGAAAACAACACAGACGTCTTAAAATTTAAAAGTTATGATTGTAATTACTAGAAATTTCCCGCTTCATTTAGTAATAGTCTATTTTCATTTAATTTGATTAAAATCAATGTGGTGTACATACTGTATTCTGACGTGTAGTCAAATTTTAAAGTATATAACTCCGAGTGTCGTTATGTGGCACACAAAAATTTAACCTTCCTTCAAAAGCTGCACACAGCTTATATTTTATGCGCACACAGCCTACAGAAAATTAGAGGGAACATTGGTCAGGAGAGACCCCCAGTATCTCTGTTAAATATTCTTTAAACATATCTCTGGCAAAAACAGAAAACACTTTAGGAAAATTAACAACTCTTAAATTATTCAAACATGAAAAATTATCTAACTGTTCTAGTTTGACCTGTACCGATGAAAAGTTCTTTTTAAAGGCATCTGCTTGATCTTCTAGATTTGTAATTCTCTTCCGTTCAACTTCAAATTCCCTGGAAATTCCGGAAACCTTTTCTCAATATCTGTTACGGTTTCCATCGTAGTCTTCACTTTAGAAGATAAAGATGTAATTTGTGGGAGTAAAACTTCTCCAAGGGAAACAATAGCGTCCCAAATTGCCTCTAATGTAAAGTTTGTAGGACATTGAAGAAAGAATGCTCCGTCCGGAGGAAACGCCATTGCACTTGCCATCTCCACAGGCTGCAGTGAAACTTCGACGCACAGGAGAAGAAACCTTTCCTGTGTGCTCAACTCCAACAAGCGCCGATGACAAAGGGGAGTGAGAGGCACCGCCGGCCCCACTCACAAACTCCTCCGGTCCACCTTTTCCTAGCTCTCGCGAGGTAGAGACCCTCCCGTCGCAGCAGGAGAGGAAACCTCCAGGAAGCCTTCCGGCAGCGAACCACCACGGAGGATCTTAGGCGCAGGGCTCACAGCTGGGGAGGAAGATATCACCAAGGCAACCACCGAGCACTCCGACTCCGATGATACTGCCAATCGGTATTCTCCACCAGCAAGACCCGGATCCCGAGGAGCACGTACCAAATAAGAATCCAAAGGACCAGATACTGAAGCAAGAGGCGTCGAGGTAAGAGCAGGCTGCAAGAGCCCCTGCCCAACCTTCTCCTTATGCTTCTTCCCCATGAGAAAGGAAAAGCGTGCTCACTCAGTCACGACTACAACCGCCATCTTCATTCAATTGAATTTCAGTGAGGCTTCAAGGCATGCTGATGATTTCCACTCCATGTCCCATGTCAAACTAGCATGTAATTTTGCTTGATTTTTTTTCTCTTTAATTTTGTTTTTAGTATACTTTTTTGCAAATAAGGCATGCTAAAAATAAAATGAAAAAATAACTTTTTTTATTTTCAGTTTATTTGGAAATAAAACTAAACAAGCTTGTAGTACTACATTTTTCATTTAATTTCAAAATTTATTTATTTATTTATTTAACAGTTCTTCTATACCGCTCTATTTTAGATCAGAGCGGTTTACATGAACATTCCTAATAAAAGTTTAGGTGCCATGTTTTCTCACAGCATATCTTGATTAAGTTTGTAGTTAATAGACATTGAATTGCTGGAAAGTAATCAGACGGGTTTAAAATCCAAAACTTGCTTGATTCCGATGGTCCTGATTCTCTCTGGCTGCACTGTATTTCTGAGTCCATTGTTATTTTTTTAGAACATCCTTTGTTAGGTAATGAATGGCTTGGATTTCATAATTCATTTCACACAGCATTCACCACGACATTTTCCTGAAGTCTATCAGTAGACAGAGGGTACAATAGCTTCCAGCATACTGACATTTCCTTGATGGAACATTCTCAGCCCTGTCCTCCGCCCCTGCATTTCACATATGCTCTTTCACAATGTTATTGACACATTCCTTTTCCTCCTTCCTCCTAAAGTTACCTGGTATATCAGCTTTCTGTGTGGCTTCAAAGAATTGCGCAGTTTCGTAAGCTTTGCTTGTGCTTTCTGTTCAGCTTCTACGATGCTCGAGTTAACCAAATGTATCCTAAAGGATTATGGAATTATTATTCTTAATGCTGCCATTTGTTAACCTAGGGCATTACACATCACAGAGATTCGGCTTGGGGTAGCATGCACGGCACCATCGAGTTAGACTGAGGAGAAATGTCAGGAAAAATTATTTCATGAAAAGGGTGATGGAAATATGGAAAGCACTCCTGGGATAGAGGTCTAAATATTAATGGAGTTGAAGAGGGCATGGGATAAGTACAGAGGATCCTTAGTTGCTAAAAGTCTGAAAAACACAACCTAGTGATATCTGTTTAACTTTTCACAGCGCTATACTCACCTGATTTAACAGTTGGAGCATCAGAATCATGGCAAAGAGGTTAATGTAGTATTAAATGATTGAAGGACATTTACTGCTTTAACTTCTTTTACATATTACTTACATACATACATGATTGTTGATTGTTTCTGTGCTGGGGGAGGGCTGATTGTGGTAAATAGTCATTTTCTTTAAGAGATATTTATAGCCTTCTTGCTATTCGCTGTACCAGAACAGGTATGGAAGGGAAGGGGGCTAGCACAAGAGCAGGAGAATCCTGAGACAGAAGGGTGAAGCTACCCCATCTTCAAAGCCAACTTCAAAGGGACTGGGCCTAATCTAGTATCTCTCCAGATAAAATAGTGACTATTATGGGATTCAATGAAGAGATTAAAGCTTCTATAAAATGACCATTTCCTGATCAGCTTACTCAGATTCAGTTCTTTACCTGAAAAACAAAGGCCTATTGAGCTTCTCTTGATCCCATATCAAGTCACTTCAATACCCATACAATAAAATGGACGAGCCCACTCACTTGTATCAGAGACAAGTTGCCCGTCTACCTTCTCTTAAGGAATCCCCAGTAAAGAAAATAGCCAAGTTTTCAGAAGCTTCTAGGTACTAACCTGCCTTGCAGGACTCCAGTGGCCTTCACTCTAAGATGAAGTGATACCAGTAACAGAAGAAGGGAAGCCTTAACTAATAGGAAGAAGAGGGACTTGGGGCTGGCACCATCATTAGGCGAACTAGGCGGTCACCTAGAGCACCAATGGTCGGGGATGCCCTTTGCGGCCACTGCCATCCCTCTCTGGGACGTGCAGCAGGGCAATCCATTTAAAAAGGTGCTGCAGTGCTGTTTGTGCTGCTGCACCCCTCAGGAAGGAAGTGGAATCGGAGGAGAGAGGAAGGGCGAATGGCACCACAGTGCCTGAACAGAAGGTAACCAAAGAAAAAAGGAGCGCTGTTCTTGCAATAGTCCACCAGGAGCCACAAAAAGCAAGAAGCCAAGACGTCAGGACGATTCAAATCAAATTTATTAATACAGACCCCAACGTGTTTCGGCAATCAATGCCTTCATCAGGGGGTAGCAGCTACAATGTAAATATAAGTAATGTAAACATAAAAACATAAAAAGAAAAAAATAAGAAAAGAAAAAAATCAAAATCATAAACAATAACATATATAATATAATATAATCTTGTGTAATCGAGAAGGACTGGTGAAATTCTTACCAATATAGTTAACAAACAGATGTATATAAACGCAGGACACACAAAAATGTAATGAAAAATAATAATTAATAATATTTAAAATAACAGCATAAATATTCTAAAAAGGTTATAACAAGATATTATATAATCATTAGTCAATAATTTTTAATTTTTAAAAAAACTACAGCATAAGTCTTCCAAAAAGGTTATAGAAAATACTTGTATAAATGTAAACATGAAAGAAAACAATCAGAACTATTATACTTACATGTAACCCTATTTATGGACTGTTAGTGTAATCTTAAGTCCAGGGTTGGGCGTATTCTGTCTCACAATATTAAAGAGACTTGGTATCACCTGTCTTAGACTGTAAATATAAAACAACTAAAGATAATCACAAAGAGGAGCATAGAATTGAATTAAAATCAATCATGTAGGATAGATTATGCATTTTTGTGTGTCCAATGTTGATTGATTGGGCTTGCAAATTATTAAAAATGATAATTTAGTCAATGATGGGTTGGGCTACATGCAAGTCAGTGATGATTAAAGCAGCAGGTCTGTACTCGATTTGGGAGCTTTGTTCTTACAAGGATGTTCAGGTGGTGAGCAGGCTGGAACACAATGTTGTGAAGCTTGAAACATAGCTTAGAAAGAGTGTTTCTTCAGGCTTTCTTAAAGGGTGGTTTTATTGAATTTTGTGAATAAAAGAACAATGGGTGAGGGCTAGCCTAGTAGCAGTGCTATTTACTGCCACATAGAAGGTCTCTGGTTTGTTCACAGATCTGGACCATCTGTTATCCAGGTCAGCTAGGCCTGATGATGCTGTGGAGTTAGTATGCAAAGTATCTGGGAGGAGGGAATTGTGGTCCTGATGCAAGGATGCAACTTAGTGGTTAGATTCAGGCTCTATGATTGCAGGGGTCCAGCTCTTGGTGTGTGACCTGCAGTCCAAAGATTGTCACTATAATGACTAGACCAGGAATACTGGGATGGCGATAGGGTGTTTTTTTTTTTTTTTAATAGAGAAAGAATCTCTGAGCTGTTGTGAATGAAGGATCATAGTACCAAATCTCAGCCTTGCTTCTGATTGAGCAGGAACCCCAAAGAGCAGGAAGAAATTGGTGGGTGAAAATAAAGAACCATAGTTTGTTGTCCGTAACTGGTGTATTTTAAAAATTGTTTACATTGCCTCTATTGGCATCTGCAGCTCCATGCCAGCTTCCAGTGATGGCCTACCTCCTCCATGTTGTCATAGGTAGTAGGCCACAAGAGGAAGCCTGTTGCGGTTAGTAGCCATCCCTTACAGGTTGGAGTAGTCATGAGCACTAGCTTGGAAGTAGGGATATGCAGGGCTTTGTTTGAAGGGGTATGTGGTGGTACGGAGTATCAGCACCTTTTTCATTGCCTGATAAAATTGACTTATGGTTCTCATGTACTAATGAAAAAGCCCCGCATATGAGTACCGGCACCTTTTTTCTAGGAAGATTTCAGTGAGGATACACATTTGAAACTGAACATGGCCAAAACTGAGCTTCTTATTTTCCCCCCAATATTGTGTTTCGATAAGACAAACTTATCTGCATCAGGGGCACAGAAATAAATATAAGAGATCCTAAGAGCAGTTCTCCAGCTGACTGAGTGCTCACAACCATTTAAAGCAAACTCAGGCAGTCACATGATCAGTTACACAAGGGTCACCCAATCAATTGCTTGATTAAGGCCAGAAGGCTTAGTTGATTTAAGACAAAACATCCAGGTGTACTCCTGCAGATTAAGCTGCTGCCGCCTACAACCCCCCCCCCCCCCCTTTTTCGGAAAGTGGACTGTGATCAAGCCCCTGCCAATTTAGGTCTGATACCTGATGATTACACAGTAACCAATGAGAGACTAAAGGGGCCGACTCAGAATGGGTAGTTATCCTGCTTTTATGTTCAGTTTAATGGAGACAAACCTTTCTTGTAGTGTGTCCCAAATAAATCGAGAGTGATAGACAAGACTATCACAATGGGTTCACTTACTCTCCATGATAGTAGCCCGACACCAACTACAATTATCACACATTTGATGAATTTTCAATGAGGGATCAGCTGAAATGGGTAGAACATAACTTGTCAATAATTCACCCAAGTTCCTTCCATATTTATAAGCTATCCATAAAGGGGCTGTCAATACAGGGTGCAAACTCAAAACACTCCAATGACAATAAATTGATTTTACAACCTGATGGACACCCACCAGTATATAGGAGGACACATACCACTGCATCCCCTTGATCACAGTGGCAATATTGTAACAAGTACTCACAGTGAGCATACCTGGCACGTAAATGAGCTCTACGGACAACTGGAGAGGGATATCCATGAGATAAAAATGGTGAAATGAGGAGCTGAGCCTCCTTTCTAAATAAAGCATCAGTTGAGCAGAGTCTTCTAGCATGTAAAAATTGACTTATTGGTAAACTAGATTTCGGGCGATAGGGATGCCAACTATGGAAATGTAAATAAGCATTATGGTCCACTGACTTACTAAAGCACTGAAGAACTAAATCCAGCAGCATCATTCTTCACAATCTTAACATCCAAAAAAATCTATTTCAAAGGGATGGAATTTCAAAGAAAATTCCAAATTGTCATCCAATGTATTAAGCCAAGCATGAAATGATATTAGCTCAGCCTCAGTACCGGTCCATAAGATGAAAATATCGCCCAGGTACCTCTTCCATGATCCTTGAAGAAATCTGTCAAATAGTCAAGTTCAAACGTCACAAAATAAAGAGAGGCTACCAAGGGTTTTAATATGTTTTTGTATGGATTTTGATTAGATGCCTCTTTTAAATAACCATTAGTGGGATTGGGTTGTATTCTTGAGGTTGAATCACTTTCACTATTCGACAGGTCCTGATGCAGCCCTAGAAAAATTGAGGGGCAAAACTCAAGTCAACCATATGCCTTACAGCGCTAACTCGTCTGAAGATTACTAATTGGGGTGCTAAAGCTAAGTGTTTTCAGTTCTTTGAAATGCATTTGGAAAATTGTAAAACATGCTTGGGAACCTATGAATGAAATTTGGGATTAATGACAGTGTGTTGGTATTAAGTAGTGTATGTGGTCACTAGTCAGCTACACTCCCCTTACTGAGGTTTCCAATCACCCTTATATCTCCAGTAAGATTTAGCTGTTTTTTAAATGGAATAACTATCACCATAGTTATCCAGTATGATATTGTTACATTCTCAAGTTTCAACATTAACAAAACAAGTAGCTCTTTTTGTGCAAGTTATTGGTAGTTGTGAGAGTTACATGGAGTAGATTTCTTTTGTATAGGTATTTCTTTCTCTATAACATCAGCAAAATTCACCCCTTCCTTTCTGAACACTCTACTAAAACGCTCATCCACTCTTTAGTGACCTCCCGCCTAGACTATTCCAACCTCTTCCTTGCTGGTCTCCCTATGAATCATGTTTCTCCCCTTCAATTTGTTCAAAACTCAGCTGCGCGGCTAATCTTCCGCCAGCCTCAATATACTCATATAATCCCTCTTCTAAAGTTGCTTCACTCACTCCCTATCCATTTCCATATCCAGTTTAAATTTCTCCTACTGACCTATAAGTGCACTCATTCTGCTGCTCCCCACTACCTTTCCTCTCTTATCTCTCCCTATGCCCCTCCTTGTGAACTCCGCTCTTCTGGCAAATCACTTGTATCTGTGCCCTTCTCTTCTACTGCTAACTCCAGACTTTGATCCTTTCACCTTGCTGCTGTTATGCCTGAAACAAACTACCTGAGTCTGTCCATCAGGCTTCATCTCTGGCCTTTTCAAATCCAGGCTGAAAACTCACTCTCTTCGAGGCTGCTTTTGGATCTTGATCCACTTACCATACCACTAGATATATCCTTGTCCACAGCTGTTGTGCTGTCTTGACTAGATTGTAAGCTCTGGGGAGTAGGGACCACCTTTTACATGTGTCTGTACAGCGCTGCATACGCCTTGTAGTGATCAGTAATAGTAGTAGTATTAGGATCAATCTGAATGGGAGATCGATGAGGCATTTTTTGTTTGATCAGCGTTTCCAAACCTTTTCTGAGGGAAAGCTGAGAACACACAAAGCCTCTGTGGGTAAATGAACATTACTTTGCTGGCAAACTGGGTGACTTATAGCTTGGGATAGAGGAGAGATTGTAGGTTTATTTGGAAAGTCTTTTTATTTCATTAAAGCAAAAATTGTTCTCAGTGTGCCTTAGAGGTTATAAATGAATTTCTGTTAGATCTACAGTAGATAGGCCATTATACCTTAACAGAGAAACAGACAGGTAGTTCATCTTTTACCCACCCACCCCACGTAGAGACTCTGAGTGGTGAGTTATTGTGGAAACTGCGATTTGCATTGGCTCTGGACTGATGGCGAGCAGGGTCGGCCCGTCCATTGAGCAAGAATGTTGTTTGCACAGGGCCCCACGTTTCAAGGGGCCCCGTGCAAACAACTTTCTGCATTAAATAAAAAAAACCCAAAAACTGGCTGCTGCTGCTGCTGTGGCAGCGGCAGAATCAAGTGTCCCACAGCCCCCCCCCCCCACCTGCTCGGCAGAGCCCTCCCTGCCTGCATCAGTCCCTCTCCGCGCCGGCTTTCAGAGCCACGAAGGGAGAGTTTCCCTCTCGCAGCTCTGTTTATGTTTATGTTTATTGAATTTGATATACCGCTCAGACCCAAAGGCATTAGAGCGGTTTACAATACTACATCATTTAGGGAAATAAGAAAAGAAAGCCATTTATAAGATACGACAGAGTAGAGGACAGAGACAGTCAAACAGATAAGAGAAAGAGAAGGACACGGAACAGCAAGTTACCCTGAAAGCCAGCGTGCAGAGGGACTGATGCAGGGAGGGAGGGCTCTGCCAGGCAGGCAGGGGGGGGGGCCCGCGGGACACTTGATTCTGCTGCTGCCACAGTGGCAGCAGCAGCAGCAGTCAGTTTTGTTTTGTTTTTTAAATTTTACCTGGGCTGATGGGGAGGGGGTTAGGACTGGTCATGGGCTATGGGGGGGGGGGGGCTAAGAGTGAAAATGAGGTAATGGGGGTGGGGCTAAGAGTGAAAATGAGGTAATGGGGGGTTAGGAATTGAAGTGGGCTGATGGGGGGTTAGGACTGGTAATGGGCTATGGGGGGGCTAGGACTGGAAATGGGCTGATGGGGGGCTAGGGCTGGAGGTGGGCTGATGGGTTAGGACTGGTAATGGGCTATGGGGGGGCTAGGACTGGTAATGGGCTGGGGGGGTTTCTAGTACTGGAAATGGGCTGAGTGGAAGGGGGGGCTTGAACTGCAAATAGCTGATGGGGAGGGGGGCTTGGAATGGAAATGGGCTGTGAGGGGAGGGAGCTAGGACTGGAAATGGGCTGATAGAGGGGCTAGGATAGGCCTGCAAATGGACTGTTGGGGGGTGCTAAGATTGGAAATGGGCTGTGGTGGGGGCTTGATTTGAAATGGACTCATGGAGGAGCTAGAACTGAAAGTAGGCTCATGGGCTTGGATTGAAAATGGGCTGAGTGGAGGGGAGCTAGGATTTGACATGGGCTGATGGTGGGGCTAGGAAAGGACTAGAAATTTATTTATTTTATTTATTTAAATGTATTTCTATATCGCCTTATTCTGCAATCAAGGCGGTCTGAACAGCAAACAATCAATAAGATACAGTGTATAGTGTGCACATGCAGTGAGTAGTGTATGCGTGAGAGTGTGTCCGGACGTTGATTCTTGTGGTGCTATTTACAGCGTGCGCTATTTACAATGCTATGGATATCAGTTCCTTGCTTAATTACAATTATAGTGACATGGGGGGAATTGAGGTGTCTGTTGCATGGTTTAAGTAATGTCACCGTAGTGTTCTATGAAGAGAGTTGTCTTCAGTAGTTTCCTGAACTCCTTAAGGTCTGTTGTTGAACGCAGTTCATCGGGGAGAGTGTTCCAGATTGTTGGCGCCGCCTTTGATAAGGCTCGTTTTTTGGTGTCCTTGCGTACCCTGTTGATATCTTTAGGTGTGTTGACACGGTTGGATGTGCCTCTTCTTCTCGGTCTTGTGCTATTGTCTGGTTGTATGAGTGGGTGTAGGCTGAAAGCTGATGATTGATGTTTGATTTTGAAAATGTTTATGATTGTCTTGTATCAAATGCGGGCACTGATAGGCAGCCACTGGAGCTCTTTTAGGGTGGGTGTGATGTGTTCTTGTCTTGTGGTGCCAGCAATTATGCGTGCTGCAGTGTTTTGTGCCAGTTGCAATGGTCTTAGTGTCTGTTTCGTTAGACCTAGATAGATTGGGTTGCAGAAGTCTAGGATTGGGGTTATTAGTGCTTGACAAACTGTGCAGAAGTGTTCTTGAGTGAGGAGGGGCTTGAGGCGTCATACTAGTCTCATCCTGTGGTATGCATTTTTGGTGGTTCTGCTGATGTGGGACTGAAAGTTAAGTTCTTTTTCCACTGTCACTCCAAGGTATTTCACTTCTGATTGTATGGCTATGGTTGTGGTGCCTATCTTGATGTCGCGGGGGGGATGAAGTCGGAGTTTCGTGTGATGATTAGTGCCTCGGTCTTGCTGTAGTTTATGGTCATGTTGCTGTCTTGAAACCAGGTGTTCATATGTGTGAGACAGTCTGTTATCTTGGTGTGGTCTGGGTTGTCGAGGGTGATTGGTGTGTATATCATTATGTCGCATATTGGTTGGATGTAGATGTTGAATAAGAGAGCTGATAGTGCGGATCCTTGGGGTACGCCTTGCATGACGTTTATGGGTCGGGATGTGTTGGGCCCAATCTTGACCTGTATCTGTCTGTCCGTTAGGTAAGAGTGGAACCACCTCAGTGTGGCTCCGTGTAGTCCGATGTTCTGTAGTCTTGCTAGTAGTGTTCTGTGGTCGACTGTGTCAAACGTTGATGATAGGTCAATGAAGATCATGAGTATTCCGTTCTTGCTGTTGTCTGTGAGGTATAGTATGTCGTTAAAGAGGCATAGCAAGAGTGTTTCAACTCCATGGTTGGGGCGGAAACCGTGTTGGTTGTGGTCGAGTTGTGCGTGGTTGTCGATGTAGTCTTGTAGTTGATGTACCACTTTCTCAATAATCTTAGCCAGTAGGGGGATGCTTGAGAAATGGGCTGATGGGGGCTGGGATTGGAAATGAGCTGATGGAGGGACTCGGATAGGACTGGAAATGGATGGGGGAGCTAGGACTGGAAATGGGCTGATGGTGGGGCTAAGATAGGACTGGAAATGGGCTAAGAGTGGAAATGGGCTGATGCGGGGACTAGAAGGGCGCGGATGCTGGATGGGGCTGGAACTAGAAGGGAGCTGATGTTGGGGGAGCATTAGAATGAGATGGGGCTGGGAGAGTGAACTGGAGAGGGGAAAAATATTTTGTGTGGGAGGGAAGAAAAATCTACAATTGGCCGGGTATTGGGGGAGTAAGAGGGGATTGAGGATGGAGGGGCTAAATTTGAATGGATGAAATACGAATGAGGAATGAGTAAAAGGAGAAAGATTAGTATGTTAAAGCAGATGTAGAGAGAGAATGGAAAAAAGCTAGAAGAGAGAAGAAAGGACAAATGGACAGCAGACGACAGAGAGTTAGCAGAAGACACGAAGAAACCAGAAGAAAGTGGCTGGAGCAATTGTAACTGAAAAAAAAATGCATAAAAGGTAGAAAAATATCTCTTCATTTTGAATTTATTAACTGGAATATGTCAGCTCTGGGAAATGTGCATCATTAACGTCTGCGCTTTGTTTACTACAAGAGGAAATTAATGTATAGTTTTATTTCTACAGTGTTGTTGTACATTCCAAGTTTGGCTTTTGTGGTTCCCAGTTTAATTATTGTCTTCCTGTTTCTAAATTGTGATTTCTTGTTTGGTGATGGTCTATGTTCTGCATGTGTAACTGAGCTGAGGTATTCTGTTTATGTAATTCCTATTTGACATTGCCACTTATTCTCCTTCCCCAGTAGGTCATGTATTGTTATTCTCTGAAATGTATTGGTTTAATATTTGCAGTGTTGCCTTTTTGATAGGTAGGGTCTGGTGCTTTGTGAGTCCTGGTAGTGCTGTTACGATACGGCAGGTTTGCTATGGGTTCTAAATGGACAGTGTTTGTTTCTGAAAGGACTTCGTTTTATTAAAGCTAATTAATCTGCGAACTCATTGTTTTTTGTTAAATCAGTCAGGGCCTAGTAGCAGCAGTTTAAGTTTAAATTTAACACACAGAAGAGAGGTTTCTGGTTAACTTTGGAACCCAGCAGAGAGCTTGTAGTTTAAATTTTAATAGTCACTCAGGGCCTAGTATCAGCAAAGTACTTTTAGTTTAAATTTAAAACACAGACGAGAGCTTTCTGGTTAAATTTAGAACCCAGCAGAGAGCTTGTAGTTTAAATTTCATAATAAGTCAGAGCCTAGCAGCAGCAAAGAGCTGTAATTTAAATCAAATCAGAATATAACTTAGCATAAAAGGCAAAACAGGGTCAGTATTCTTTGAGCAACAAATAAAGTCTTCTAGAGACCTTTATAAACAGGCCTTCTATCTAGCGGGCAAGAGACCTGTGAAACTTTTTCAATAGGTGTTAACACCAGGTGGCAGGTCAAAAGGCCATTTTGAAAGACTCCTTCTATCCAAGCAAGGACTGTTAATCACCCAGGAAGTTGGTCACAGCTTACCTCAGAAGCACAGGACAGGGTACTGTGTAGCAGCCCTCTTTTAATAAGTGTTATTTCCCTCCCTCCCCAACACCCACCCACCCCTGGGATAATCGTAGCTTTATAGGTACTTACACATCTTAAAGGAAAGGAGGTGCTCTTATGTGAAGCTCGTTATCCAAATCAGTCATACACTAAGGGCCTGAGATTAATTAAGCTTCAGGTGAACAAGGTATATTAAACATATTAGGTACAGTTTTATTAGTATACATATCCATAGCAACCCTTAGTAAGGTAAAGAACTTAGATCTAAACACAAGCTTAAAACTAAGATGCAGACAGCAGTCCAGCAGCGAGATGGGGGCTTTCCAGTCTTTTGCATTGAGTGTCATATGTATGATTTTCTCCCAGTTGGTGAGAAGTCTTACGTGTGCACTAGGTGCAAGGAGCTCTTTGCTCTCAGGGAACGAGTCCATTCTCTAGAGGCTAGAGTAGCAAACTTGGAAAACATAAGAAAGACAGAGAGGTACATAGACGAGACCTACAGGGATATAGTCCTGAAGTCCCACCTCCAGTCTGGCAGCATCTCTGTTGCCATGGAGGAGAGAGGTCACGTGACAGGAGAGCATCACCCTGGTGTGGCAGGAAGTGATCCTGTAACTAGGACCTGTCCTCCAAGTGATGTAAAACCCTCTCGCACCTAGGAAGTTTCTCCAGGGCCATGTGCCCATGAGGGAAGGGTTAGGACAGCCGTTATAGTTGGTGATTCGATCATTAGGCATGTAGATAGCTGGGTGGCTGGTGGACGTGAGAAATCGCTTGGTAACATGCCTGCCTGGTGCGAAGGTAGCGGACCTCACGCTCCACCTAGATAAGGTGTTAGATAGTGCTGGGGAGGAGTCTGCTGTCTTGATACATGTCTGTACCAATGACATAGGAAAATGTGGTAGGGAGGTTCTGGAGGCTAAATTTAGGCTTTTAGGTAGGAAGTTGAAATCCAGAACTTCCAGGGTAGCGTTCTCCAAAATGCTTCCTGTTCCACGCGCAGGACCGAAAAGGCAGGCAGAGCTCCGGAGTCTCAATGCGTGGATGAGACAGTGGTGCAGAGATGAGGGGTTTGGATTTGTTAGGAACTGGTGAACATTCTTGGGAAAGGAGGGGCTCTTCCGAAGGGATGGGCTTTACCTTAACCGGGATGGAACCAGGCTGCTGGCATTAACCTTTAAAAAGAAGATAGAGCAGCTTTTAAACTAGATAATAGGGGAAAAGCAGACAGTCGCCCAAGAGCACATGGTTCGGAAGAATGTATCCTTGAAGGATACTACCAAAAGCAGAGAGATTCCAAAAAAGAGTAAATTAGCCCAAATGCCCTTGAGTATGGAGCACACACAGCTTAAAGATCCCAAATTACCCATGTCTACCAATAGCCAGATTAATATGAATAAAATACAGTCTCTAAAATGCTTGTATGCAAATGCTAGAAGTCTAAAAAATAAGATGGGAGAGTTAGAATATATACCACTAAATGAGAGGTTAGATATGATTGGAATATCAGAGACATGGTGGAAAGAGGACAACCAGTGGGACACTGATACCTGGGTACAAACTATATTGTAATGATAGAGCTGATCAAATTGGTGGAGGGGTTGCGCTCTGTTAGAGAGGGCATTGAGTCAGAAAGGATTAAAGTTTTGCAGGAAACAAAATTTGCTGTAGAATCTCTATGGATTGAAATTCGATGTAAAAAGGGGAAGGCGATGGCAGTGGGGGTGTACTATCGACCGCCTGGCCAGAATGAACAAATGGATGATGAAATGTTCAAAGAAATTAAGGAAGCAAACAAAAGTTACAGCGCAGTAATAATAATGGGTGATTTCAATTACCCCGGTATCGAATGGGTCAGTGTCACGGCAGGACATACTAGGGAGATAGAATTCCTAGATGAAATAAATGACTGCTTCTTGGAGCAGCTGGTTCATGAACCGACCAGAGGGGAAGCCATATTAGACCTAGTCCTTAGTGGAACACCAGATTTTATGCAAGAGATAAGGGTGTTGGGGCCACTTGGCAATAGTGATCATAGCATGATCGCCTTTGATTTAATTAGTGGAGGAGGGATAGTAAGGAAATCCACAGTACTACCTTTTAACTTTCAAAAGGGAGACTATGATAAAATGAGGAAAATAGTTAAGAAAAAACTAAAAGGAGCAGTTGCAAAGGTTAAAGACTTACATCAAGCTTGTGTGTTGTTAAAAACTACTATCTTGGAAGCCCAGACCAGCTATATTCCACGCTTTAACAAAAGTGGAAGGAAGTCCAAAAAACTGCCAGCATGGTTTAAAGGTGAGGTCAGATAGGCTGTTGTTGCAAAAAAAGCATCTTTCAGGAAATGGAAAAAAGAGCCAAACGACGAAACCTGGAAACAGCACAAGCACTGGTAAGTCAAATGCAAGGCATTGATAAGGAAGGCAAAGGGAGAAATTGAGAAGAAGCTTGCTGCGGAAGCAAAAATGTGAAATAACGACTTTTTCAAGTACATTCGATGATAGAGGGGTTAAAGGGGAACTAAGAGGTGACAAGGCGATAGCGGAGAGACTGAATGAATTCTTTGCTTCAGTCTTTACTGAGGAAGATGTAGGGATGTTACCCATGACTGAAGTGGTATTAAAAGGTGCGGAAGAATTGTAGGATATATCGATACATCGGGAAGATGTATTACAACTACTAGATAAACTGAAGAGTAGCAAATCACCTGGGCTGGATGGCATACATCCAAGGGTGTTGAAAGAACTGAAATATGAGATTGCAGACCTGCTATTAGTAATCTGTGAATTTTCATTAAAATCATCTGTAATACCTGAAGATTGGAGGATCGCCAATGTAACACCAATTTTTAAAAAGGGTTGCAGGGGTGATCCAGGAAACTACAGACCGGTGAGCCTGACATCAGTACCGAGAGAAAAAATGGTAGAAACCATCATAAAGAACAAAATTACTCAGCATGTAGATAGTCATGGCCTAATGGGAGACAGCCAACATGGCTTTAGACAAGGAAGATCTTGTCTTACTAATCTGTTATGTTTTTTTGAAGGTATGAATAAACAGGTGGACAAAGGTGAGTCAGTTGATATAATGTATCTGGACTTTCAGAAAGCCTTTGACAAGGTCCCTCATTAGAGACTTTTGGCAAAACTAAAGAGTCATGGGATAGGAGGCAGTGTACTATTGTGGATGAGGAACTGGTTAAAAGATAGAAAGCAGAGGGTAGGGCTAAATGGCCAATTTTCCCAATGGAGAAAGGTGAATAGTGGTGTACCCCAGGGATCTGTGCTGGGTCCACTGCTTTTTGACATATTCATAAATGACCTGGAAAAGGGAATAACGAGTGAGGTTATCAAATTTGCAGATGGCACAAAACTATTTAAAGTTGTTAAAACCCATGAGGATTGTGGAAAATTGCAAGAGGATCTTGATAAATTGGAAGACTGGGCATCAAAATGGCAGATGAAATTTAATGTGGACCAGTGCAAAGTTATGCACCTAGGGAAGAACAACCCAAACTATGGTTAAACGATGCAAGGTTCCACATTAGGAACCACCACCCAAGAAAAAGATTTAGGTTTCATTATGGATAACATGTTAAAAACCTCGGCCCAGTATGCAGCGGTGGCCAAGAGAGCAAATAGAATGCTAGGTATCATAAGGAAATGAATGGAAAATAAAACAAAAGATATTATAATGCCTCTATATCGTTCCATGGTGACACCGCACCTTGAATATTGTGTGCAATTCTGGTCACCGTATTTTAAAAAGGATATAGCGTTATTAGAAAAGGTTCAGAGAAGAGCCACCAAAATGGTAAAGGGGATGGAAGGATACTCCTATGAAGAAAGGCTAAAAAGGTTAGTGCTCTTTAATCTTGAAAAGAGACGGCTGAGGGAAGATATGATAGAAGTCTATAAATTAATGAACGGAGTGGAACGTGTAAACATAGATCGATTGTTTATGTTATCATAATATAGAAAGGCTAGGGGACATGCAATGAAGCTACAGGGTAAACTATTTAAGACTAATAAAAGGAAATATTTTTTCACTCAACGTATAATCAAACTCTGGAATTTGTTAGCGGAGGATGTAGTAAAGGCTGTTAGTGTAGCTGGGTTTAAAAAAGGTTTGGACAAGTTCCTGGAGGAAAGGTCCATAAACCATTATTAAGAAGGGACCCAGGATATCAATGCTTGACCCAGTACAAGCATTGTGGAACCTGTGTCTTTTGGGGAAACTGCTAGGTACTGTCATGCAGCAGGGGCTGATGAAAGCAAAAATGCAGGAGAAGAAGCTGTTTTTCATGAGGAAAAAGATGTGCACAAGATGCAATATCCGCACAGAACAGCTAGAGGGAGCAGGCATGCACTCACAGATCCTGAGTGGACACACTTAGCTAATCGAGAGCACCTGAGAGTCAGCCCGGAAAGCTCAAACACAGGAGAGCTTTATAAACTGGAGACTGGAGAGGGCAGCAGAGCAGTGCTTGCAGGTGTGGAGCTGGAGGTAAAGCTAAAGGTTTACGAGAGAGAAGCACCAGAAGCAAGGACCAAGCAGAAAGAAGCACTTGGGAAACTAGTGCTGGGCAAAGGAACAATCACCTTTGGAGGCAAAGCAGAGTGAAGGAAAGAAGCCTGCTTGTACCAGAGGAACCTGGGGCTAAACCAAAAGGTAACAGAAGCTTTCAGAGAGGAGACTGGCACAGGGATTGTGTTCCTGAAGAACTGCAGGAAGGAGGAAATCCCAGTTGTATATGCTGCAGGAAGCCAAGGTATGCTGACTCTGTTTCTATGAAGAAAACCTTACCTTATAAAAAGCCTTTTGAAAGTAATGCTAAACCTGTGAGAAAGGAAAGCAAAGCTACCTCTCATAAGCCAAGTAGCCAGCGCCCGAGGGTAGGCCATGCTCATTGGCAAACACTAGAGGAACTCTTTAAAACATCCAGAGAACAGGACTAGGGCCTGGCCAGAAATTATAGCCAGTGAAAACACTGATACAGACAGAGATAATTCTGAGCCGATGCAAGTGGAACTTGTAGAGCCAAGCCTTTTATCTCAGGAAGAGATGGACTGTTCTTTGTGTATTTCAGGCAGTGCAGAGTCACTGTTAAACCTGTGAATGATATATGTTATCTTCAGAATGTTATTCATTTGCTAAAGGGAAGAAGAGTGCTGAAACATTTGCTTTACTCTGGAAAGCTTAACTAAGCATTGTTACAACTGTGAAGCATAACAGTTTTTCCGTTAATCTGAGTTGATTTCATTCCTGAAGTTAAGGACTTTTTCTTTAGGTTGTAACCCAGCTGAATCTTATGCGTAAAGGGAAATAAATGCCTTGTTAACCCTCTACTCTGCATTCACAATTTTTCTTAGTTAGGAGCTGAACTGCTAAGACCAGGTTACACCTGGCTCTTAAATGACCCTCCTCTCATAATAAAATAATTTTTGTGTCCCACCTACCCTTACGACCACTGGCCACCAGGGCGGTGCATGACAGTACTTTTGACCTAAATTGGCCACTGTTGGAAACAGGATACTGGGCTTGATGGACCTTGGTCTGACCCAGTATGGCATATCTTACATTCTTATGTTACTAAAAGTTAGTGTATGGTAACATTATGCAAATATTTATACAAATGAGGCCCCTTATGCAAATGAGGCCCCACACCAAGTCTCTGCACATGGCTCCGCCCCCACTTGGGCCGCCCCTGATGGCGAGCGGTGGATTTACAGGGAACGGCTACAGTTTTCAGGACTTCCACTGGCTCCAAGCTCCCACAGAAGCTGGCTGTAGAGATGACTGGGGCACCTTAATACTGAGTGAAGGATTGCGGTGGCATCTCTGGGACTGTTGGGGGCCACAGATGCCATGGCCAGTATGTCTCAGGAAAAGGCATGGGTGTTTTAAGAGGGAGGGCCTAGCGCTGAGAATGGAGAGAGGCGATTAGCAGGCTGTGGCCATGGGAGTTGCAGAGCAGAGGCCTGATGGTGTCATGGCTGCTTTCATGAAGGTGCATGCCTGAAGCCAGGAGTACTATATCAAGCGAAAACTCCAAGCAGTAAACACACAACAAAAGATCTCAAAAATATATTTATAAGACCTAGGGAGGACATCAAAGGTGTCAAGGCTTTGGTTTAATGATAGCAAGAAGCTCACAAGACTACCACCAAGTCATCATCTGTCCCCCCCGGCAGAAACTGTAATTTTCTACTTTTTCACTTTTTGTACAGTTTAAACTTTTTTTCACTTAAAGTGCTTTCTTAAGACAAAATCTCCCACAGTTGCAGAGTCAAAAACTCACACTACAGTGCTGGAAGAGAGCAATGATCAAAATTTATCTTGTTAAGCATACAGCGTCACTTCCACATGAAACCTCTAGTGCAGCAATTTTCAAAAACAGCTGCTTCACTCTAACACCATAGTTCAGATACTGTCCAACATCGATGTTTCAGCAAATATGCTTGTTTCACTCCGGATGCTTACAAAGTGACTCAATTCATGATGTTCCTGCCAAATGAAAAGGTTTGCCTGTTCCACTCTACTCATTATTTTATAGACCTCTATCATATCTCCTCTCAGCTGACTTTTTTCCAAGCTGAAGAGCCATAACCTTTTAAGCTTTTCCTCATAGGGGTATCCTTCCATCCCCTTTATCATTTTGGTGGCTCTTCTCTGTACTTTTTCTAATTCTGCTATATCATTCTTAAGATAGGGAATGACATATCCCTCCCATATCATGGGAGGGAATATCATTCGTATAGGTAATGACATATCCCTCCCATTTATCCTAAAACAGGGAGTTCCCCAAGATTCCAGTTTATCTGCGCTACTATTTAATATATTCCTTTAACCAGTTTGTAAGATTTTTCAAAATCATGGAATCTATTATCAATTATATGCAGATGACATTATGTGCTATACCCCTTTCAACTTAACATACCCTAACTTTTCAAACCTAATTGAATGCATTACAAACCTCAAGACTTGGCTCTCAAATCATAACCTCATAATCAACCAATCAAAAACCGAAGCACTTCAAGTATACACCAACGCTTCTTACACCCCACCTTCTACCCTTACACTTGGAAATATCACCCTCACCATAAAAAGCCAAGTAAAATATCTCGGTCTTATCCTAGACCAGAACCTTACATTCCAAGAACTGGAAGGCCTCGGGTCCGCGTCCCCGTGGCCGCTGCTAACCGGGGGGGCGGCAGGCTGCCCTCCCCCCTCGGGATTCGGCGGCACGCGGGCGCAGGGAAGGCCGTGCGGTCCGGCGGTGTCATTGGCTCCCGTGGGTTTTTCAAGCGCGCGGGAGCCAATGGGGAGCCGAGATCTGCGGGCTGCGAAGGGGGGGGGGTGCGGGGACCCGGCGCTTCTCCAGTCTCTCGGTTGTTGAGGCTGGAGGCGACGGACGTTGGTTTCCTCACCTCGTGCACAGCGATTTTTGCGGCAGCTGGGAGCAGCGGATTTGGTGGCTGGAGTGTCGGAGTAGCAGCGCTTTCTCCTGGTGCTGCTGCTGCGGCACTGAACCCGTTGGTTCGTTGGGGGCCCGGGTGGAGAAGGACCCCAGTGGCTGGCACGTGGTGCGCTGTGCAGGCAAGTGTCCCGTTGGTGGGCTGGATAATTAATTTAAAAAAAAAAGAAAAAGAAGAACAAGCAGTAATAATTTATTAAAGTGCCTACTCCTATGGCACCTAAAGAAAAAAGAGGGGGCACTCGGCAGACGAAAAGGTCTGTCCCGGCTGCCCCGGGTGAGGCAGGAGCTCGTGGGGCTTCGTCTGTAGGGCCTGCCCAACAACCGGCCAAAAGGGGGAGGAGCGGGTTCAGGGCTTCTGGAGGGCCTCAGGAGATGCCTTCTCCGGTCACCCGGGGGCGGGGGGAAGTCAGGGGCAGAGCCCCTAGCCGGAGCAGCGCTTCCAAACGGGGCTCGGGCTCTGTAGGTGGCTCCGGCCGGGGTAGGCACGGGCCTAAGGGGAGTTCTGGGGCCCTGGTTGAGGGGGGTGGTCGTGGGCGGTCTAGGGGGTTAGCGAGAGGTGGGCGGGGGTTGAGTGCTCACGGGTCTTTGGGTAGCGGTGGTGTGGCCCCGGATCCCGTACTCGGGGGTGCCGGGTCAGGCCAGCAAGGGGGCGTTACCCTGGTTGGGTCATCGAGTCAGGGGAATTTATCGCCCGGTTTGGGAGGGGGTTACCAGCCAGCCTGGGAGCATTGGCAGAGCAGAGCGGGGGGCAAGGCTCTTCGCGTGCGGAGTGGCTAGGGGCGTGGCAGCCTCCTTGGGCTATGGCAGGTGTTCCTTCCCCATTTCCTGTTTTCTCTCCACATGTACCTACCGGATGGCACTATGCCGGGCCTCCTTGGCCGGCAGCGGCTGGGCAGACGGATGACGGGACGGTGACTGCTGGGCTTAGTCCCTTGCCTGGTGGGGCAGTTGGAGGACCTGCTGCTTCTGCTTCGACGCAACGGGAGACTGGAGCTGCTACCGAGGTGGTGTCCATGGCTGCAGGTGAGTTGGATGCTGGCGCAGCGACGGGTGAAGCGGGTGCCACAGAGGGGAGTGATACTAGGGCGGCCGGAAAAGGTAAGAAGCGGTCGCGGAGGGGCGGGCGGCATTCATGTCATCGGCGACGGCGTTCGGGATCCTCCTCTTCGTCAACCTCTGAGTTTTCCTCCAGCTCCATATCCGATGGCGGGGGGCGGGGTCATGCGGGTCAGGGTGATCCGGAAAAGGTTGGAGCAGCGCCTTCGGTCGTGGCTTTCTAGGAGTTATGGGAGGAGTGCCAAAGAATCTTCGGCGGAGAATTGTTAAGCGTCGCTACTTAGATATCTTTCGTTTGTTGGAAGGGCGAAAACGGTCGGGGGATAGCAGGAGGAAGAGAAAAGAGGACGAAAAGGCGGGTAGGGTTCGGAGAGTAGCGCGGAACGTCGTCAATTGGACGCGTTCTTTCCTGCATTTAGCTAGTGTATGGGGTCATGCGCATCCGGATCAGTATGGGATGCTACTGGCGTATATAGATTCCATCTTAGAGGCGTCGCAGACTCATGAAGGTTGGGCTTGGCTCAACTATGATGAAAAATTCCGCGATAAGATGGAGGAGAATCACCTGCTCTCCTGGGGGACGCAAGACATCAATCTCTGGCTGACGCAGATGGCGATCAGACCTAGTGGAGGGAGTTCGGGTGGGCAAAAGGGTGGACTGTCTGGCCCGGGGAGGGTGGACAGGCCCTTTCGATCTGGCGTGCCCCCGGTTTTTGCAGAGGACCCCAGGGGGGGGGGTGCGGGTGACTTGTGCTGGCGGTTCAACAAGTCTTCCTGCCCCTTTCCGGATTGCAAATTCCGGCACGCCTGCTCTCTCTGTAACGGCAGCCACTCAGCGATCAAATGTGTCAAAAAGAGTGGGGGAGGCGCCGCGCCCCCCCCTCACCGGCAATAGACACCTGTTGAGTCTGGCTCCCAGTCCGATTGCGATTGATGTTTTGGGTCCTTGGCTTAGGAGCTATCCTAAGCGACGGGTAAGCGGCATTTTAGAGCGGGGCTTTCGGGATGGTTTTCCTATTCCGGTGGTCGGCTGCGTGGAGGTAGCCAGGGCCCGGAATTCGCCTTCAGTTCGGCGTTTTGCGCAATTGGTTAAGGATAAGTTGGCATCCGAGATTGCCTTGGGTAGGGTGGCGGGCCCTTTCGGCGAGCAGCCTTTCGAGGAATTTGTCGTATCCCCGCTGGGTATTATCCCAAAGAAGGAGCCGGGCAAGTATCGCTTGATACATAATCTGTCCTTTCCCATTGGTTCCTCGGTCAATGATCACATTCCCAAGGAATTGTGCGCGGTACGCTATGCATCCTTTGATGAGGCGGTCGAACTCGTGAGAACCTGTGGGGCGGGATGTTTGTTGGCAAAAGTGGATATTGAATCCGCCTTCCGGTTATTGCCCGTGCATCCGTCGTCCTTTCCTTTGTTGGGGTTCTGCTTCGAAGATCAATTTTATTTCGACAAATGCATGCCTATGGGTTGTTCGATTTCTTGTGCTTATTTCGAACAGTTTAGCTCCTTTTTGCATTGGGCATTTGTTGATTGGATGGGGTGCGATGCGGTCGTGCATTATTTAGACGACTTCCTGTTCGTGGGACCGGCGCTGACAGAGCAGTGTAAGGCGTTGCTGGACGGTTTTGTGCAATTAGCCCAGATATGGGGGGTTCCCTTAGCGTCCGGGAAAACTGAGGGTCCTGCGACTACCCTTACTTTTCTGGGTGTAGAGTTGGATTCCGTGGCGCGGGTGGCTCGCCTGCCAAATGAGAAAGTCATGAAGTTACGAGTGTTAGTTGCGAATGCGATGGTTTCAAACAAGCTAACATTGCGTGAGCTTCAGTCCTTGAGAGGTTCGCTTACGTTTGCTTGTAGAGTTATCCCGATGGGGCGAGTTTTCTTGCGTCGGCTTGCAGCGGTTACGGCGGGTGTGGTGAAGCCCCATCACAGGATTCGGATGTCTCGCAGCCTGCGGGCAGACCTCGGGGTGTGGAATGAGTTTTTAAGTAACTTCAATGGTATCACGGTGCTGCGGGGTCGGGAGGAGACGTCGGCGGAGCTGCAATTGTTTACTGATGCGGCTGGGGGTGTGGGCCTGGGGATTTATTTTGGGAGATCTTGGTGTGCGGCGCGGTGGCCACAGTCCTGGCAAGATGCCGGCCTTACGAGTAATGTTACCTTCCTTGAGTTGTTCCCGGTGTTGGTGGTGATTTCAGTATGGCCGGACAGACTTCGCGATCGTAGGGTGCTGTGATGGTGCGACAACGAAGCAGTGGTGTCCGTGATCAATAATTATTCCCCACGATGTCGGCCTGTCGCCGACTTAATGCGGCAGGTTGTGCTCGCTTGTTTGCGGTTGAACTTGGTGATTAGGGCGCGGCATATCCCAGGCAGTCATAACACGATTGCGGATGCTCTTTCTCGTTTTAAGTGGGAGCTGTTTCGAACCTTGGCCCCAGAGGCGGACGAGGAGGGAGCGTCGGTCCCGGCTCACCTTTGGCGAATTGGCCTAGTGACTTGATGGAGCTGCTGCGGAATTCGGTCTCTCCGGCGACGTGGGTAGCTTATCAGCGAGGCTGCAGCAGCGTGGTGTCCTTCCTGGTCCTGCAAGGGTGGCAAGGTGGTCCAGCGTCAGATCTGCTTGTGGGTCAGTATGTGCTGGCGTCAAAAGCGGCGGGGCTGTCGTGGGCTTCCGTTCGGCGGAATCTGGCGGTGTTTTCCTTTTTTGCACGCGCTATCGGCTGGGGGGCAGCGAGTGGGGGATTTCTAACGCGTATGCTGCTGCGTGGTTGGGAGCGCTCCAGTCCTTCGTCGGGTGATTGGCGGCGCCCGATCACCCACGACCTGCTCGAGCGTTTATGCGGTGTTTTGCCTCAAGTGGTTTCATCCGCATACGAAGGGGCGCTTTTCCGCGCGGTTTTTTCCGTGGCTTTTTTCGGCGCTTTTAGGGTGGGTGAGTTAGTGGCGGAGTCGAGTACGATTTGCAACGGGAGGGAGGTGCAGATACATCATGTGCAATTCCTCGGGGGTGGGGTTCGTATCCGCCTTGCCCGCTCTAAGACGGATCAGGCAGGGCGGGGTGCGTGGGTGGCCTTGACAGCTGTGCAGGGCTCCCCCTCGTGTCCCGTGGCTTTATTGCAAGCGTACTTACGCGTTCGCCCGGCCACCGGCGGTAGCCTATTCATGCATCGGGATGAGCGGGTTCTTACGCGTTTCCAATTTTCGGCGGTTCTGCGACTGTCGTTACGGAGGTTGGGTGAGGACCCCGGTGTGTTTGCCCCTCACTCCTTCCGGATTGGGGCGGCGACCAGCGCCGCAGTTGCTGGACTGTCCGATCAGGAGATACAACGGATTGGGCGATGGCGGTCGCGGGCTTTCCGGAGCTATGTGCGCCCGTAGGACCTGGGGGGGGGGGGTTACTAATTTTGTTGTTCTTTCTTTACAGATACAGACAGAGGATCGTGTTGCTGTTGGGTGATTGGCCACTCCTTTGTGTTCTGGGCTGGTCGGCGAGCAGCGACACGGCCAATCGGGTCGGATTTGGGACTTCCTGAGCTCGAGGTGACCGTCTCATGGCTGGGCGAGCGGGGACTCCGGTGGATCCAGTTTTTGCCTTTGCTGCGGCATCACCAGCGTTCCAGAGGGGCGCCGGACATTTTACTGATACATTTGGGTGGCAACGATTAGTTTCCTGGACTTCGCGACAGTTGATTCGGGCTGTCAAAAAGGACTTGGGGTGGTGTTCGGGATGTTTCCGGGAGTGTTAGTGTTGTGGTCTGATATCATTCCAAGGCCATCCTGTCGGGCTCAACGGCGGTGGTCACGGGATGTGACAAAGATCAACCGTCAAATTGGCAGATGGGTGGGTGTGCAAGGGGGCGTGCAAATTTTGCACCCTTGGGTTGACGTGGAGTGCTCGGGCCTGTATAGGCCGGATGGCGTGCACTTGTCCCCGATAGGGCTGGATTTACTCCTCAACGATTGGCAGGAGGCCTTGGAAGGTATTAGGTTCAGGGTGCGGGCTGGTCGCAGCTTACCTTTGGGGGGCGGCTCCGGTCGTGGCTGACCAGAGCCGGTGGCGGGATCCCGGAGGTTTCCGGGGTCCGGAGCCGGAGGCAAGCAGGAGGGCGGGGTTGGGGTACCCCCGACCCGGTTAATCCCTCAGGTTTTTGCTAATAATATGGCGAAGCCGGAAGAGGGAGGGCGTGGAAAATTATTGGGCCTGTGCCCGGGGGAAGCGGAAGCAGCGTCACCTTGCTAATAACATGGCGGGTGATGGCTCGCTCTGCTGGGGGGGGGGGGGAGTTATAATGTTTGTATTTGTATCAATTGGTTTGTTAAAAGGTTATTAAAGCTGCGACCAGTGTTGAAATCCAAATAATGTTGTTGTGTGATTGTTAACATGTATAGGTAGAGTAAATGGAAAGGGGGTGAAGAGGGGTGGAGGGTGACGTGTCCGCCTTACCCGGTTACTGGAAGGCCTTGGGTCCGCGTCCCCGTGGCCGCCGCTAACCGGGGGGGCAGCAGGCTGCCCTCCCCCCTCGGGATTCGGCGGCGCGCGGGCGCAGGGAAGGCCGTGCGGTCCGGCGGTGTCATTGGCTCCCGCGGGTTTTTCAAGCGCGCGGGAGCCAATGGGGAGCCGAGATCTGCGGGCTGCGAAGGGGGGGGGGTGCGGGGACCTGGCGCTGCTCCAGTCTCTCGGTTGTTGAGGCTGGAGGCGACGGACGTCCCGCCCACCCGCCCTTTCTATGGACACGCGGGGGTGTGGGGGGGTATGGGTTGTTGCAGCTTGGGGGGGGGGGGATTGGCGGGATCCCGGAGGTTTCCGGGGTCCGGAGCCGGAGGCAAGCAGGAGGGCGGGGGTGGGGTACCCCCGACCCGGTTAATCCCTCAGGTTTTTGCTAATAATATGGCGAAGCCGGAAGAGGGAGGGCGTGGAAAATTATTGGGCCTGTGCCCGGGGGAAGCGGAAGCAGCGTCACCTTGCTAATAACATGGCGGGTGATGGCTCGCTCTGCTGGGGGGGGGGGGAGTTATAATGTTTGTATTTGTATCAATTGGTTTGTTAAAAGGTTATTAAAGCTGCGACCAGTGTTGAAATCCAAATAATGTTGTTGTGTGATTGTTAACATGTATAGGTAGAGTAAATGGAAAGGGGGTGAAGAGGGGTGGAGGGTGACGTGTCCGCCTTACCCGGTTACAGATAAAGAAAACTTCTAACACGATATATGCAAAACTACGTACTCTTCGGAACCTCCAACTGCTTCTTAACCCAGACTCCTTTCGCACTGTCTGCCAGGCCCTCACCATTCCAACCCTTGATTACTGCAATCTTATCTATCATGGCCTTCCTAAAAACAGCCTACATCCCATCCAAATGGCACAGAACACAATAGCTCGACTCATCACGAATAATCCTAGGCGATCACACATAACGCCAATCCTCCTTGAGTTACACTGGCTCCCCATTCAGTCCAGAACCAAATTCAAAGCACTCGCTCTCATTCACAAAATCATCTCAAATGAATCCGCTCCCTGCCTCTCCTCACTCCTATCCAACTCCAACAACAACAGAACACGCCACACCATCACCAAAAACATACTATCCATTCCAACATCTAAGAGAAAATGTAACCAAACTACCTGTAATCGGGCATTCTCCCTTTACGCTCCATCTATCTAGAATGCCTTACCTCATGAACTAAGGAACTTCCCCAACCACTCTGAATTCCGGAAGAAATTGAAAACTCATCTCTTCCAGGAACACTTCTCCCTACTTACATAGCTCCCCCTAACCTCCTCTATAATTATCCATGTAAATAGTCCCTAAGCTTCCATGTAAATAGTTATAAGCCTCCGCAATGAGTAAGGTTCTTGTTAATTAGTTATACTGTGATCTAATGTTCTAATGTTACAATGTACTCAGTTGAAATATACTGTCTGTTATGTTCCCTGTAAACCGACTTGACTTGTAGAAAGTCAGTATATAAAAACTGTTAAATAAATAAAATAAATAAATAAAGATATGGCAACCAGAATTGCACACAATATTAAAGGTGCGGTCGCACCATGGAATGATCCAAAGGCATAATAAGATCCTTTGTTTTATTCTCCGTGTCTTTTCTAGAGTGGGTTTTTTTTTGTTTGTTTTTTTGGGGAGGAGGGCAGGGGAGCGTTACTGCCTGTGAAGCCCATTCAGGAGAAATGGTGTGGTTAAGTGAGGAAAATGTCATTTTGAGTAATTTGGTGCCTTACCAGTGTTACGTGACAATGTAAGAAGATTTCGTTCTTTTTTAATTTGACAACTAGTGACAGCCTGGAGTGAAAGAGTATTGCTAGTTTCAGCTACAGCACAGGAACAGCTAATTCATAAAAGAAAACCTTGCTGTATGTATCTGGAAACTAATGTTTTCTTTACATTTACATTTGCTTCTCATGATCAAAGAACATAGTCTTAAAATGGGCCTGCACTTTAACGTAAAGAAGACAAAGATCCTGACAACTGGCAAAATCAACAAGTTCATCGTTGAAGGAGAAGAAATTGAAATTGTGGACAACTTTAACCTATTTGGATCAAACAAGCAGTCAAGAAATCCGATGACGCATTGCTCTTGGCAGCATGGCTATGAAAGACCTAGACAAGATTCTCAAGAGCAGAGATGTCTCTCTCCATACAAAAATTTGACTCATTCAAGCCATGGTATTTTCAACAACATCATATGGATGCGAAAGCTGGACAGTGAAAAAGATAGACAGGAAGAAAATTGATGCCTTTGAATTATGGTGCTGACGGCAAATACTGCATATACCATGGACTGCCTGAAGAACAAACCAGTCAGTACTAGAGGAGATCAAACTTAAGCTTTCTTTAGAAGCTCAGATGACAAGACTTCGACTTTCAAACTTTGGACACATCATGAGAAGAGAAAGATCATTAGAGAAAGACATCATGCTTGGCAAGATAGAAGGTCAATGCAAAAGAGGAAGGACAGCAATGACATGAATTGATGCAATAACAGCAGCTAAGGGTACTAGTCAATCTACAATGAGCCGCCTGACTGAAAACCGAACACAATTTAGGACAACTATCCAGAGGGTTGCCATGAGTCGACATTGACTCGACAGCACTTAACAAGAACAACAACAACAAGGTTTTCTGAAAAGGTGAAACCGGTAGAGTTTGGTTTTAAGCAGTGCAAGTTATGCTGCTGTATAGTATATGTGGGACTAGGCACAGGTAAAGAAACTGGTTTACAATCAGGATCAGAATTATTAAAAAGGGACATGGGATATCACTGCTTGACCCAATACAAGCATTGTGGAACCTGTGTGTCTTTTGGGGAAACTGCTAGATACTTATGACCTAGATTGGCCACTGTTGGAAACAGGATACTGGGCTTGATGGACCTTGGTCTGACCCAGTATGGCATATCTTATGTTCTTATGTTCTTAAGCATCCTCTGTAAATTGGAGGGCATCTTTTTCCTGAGAGAAACATTTTAAAGAGAGCTATTGCAGTTTGGTTCTGCTGACTTGGGCTGTCAGTTATTTTACAGCTGTCATTCGCATTGCTCAGAAACTTATCCTTTTGGCAAGGGTGAATGAATTATGTTTTCAGGAGTGATTGTGAATGGGAGGGGAAGGCATAGAGAAATAAATATGAACTCCGTTTTGCCAATTTGAATCTTATCCAAAACTTATTCTTTGTGGAACAAGCTTGGAAAAGTGGTGTAATTATACTGTGTGACATGTGAAAGATGAATGCTTGAGTGACTGAGAGGTTTTTACTTAGGTTCACAGAATTATCTGGGGGGTTTTAATAGTTAGAAGTAAAAGTCCTAAATTTCAGAAAAATCTGTGTCTTCCTGCTGCTTGAAGAAGGATTCTAGCCTAACTGTAAGGAAGTGTTTTTTCTTTGTTGCTTTATTTAAAGTCAAAGAGTAGGTACATTGCTTTCCTGAGGACCAGAGAAACAAGAGAGTCCAGCTTGACCTGAGAGAACCAGAGGAACTGGTCAACGGGCCCCAGCGCAAGAAAGCTACAGGAAGAAAAATGGACAAGTAATGCTACTACACAATGTTTGGTTTTTTTGGGGGAGATGCGCCTCATATTTTTTTATTGAGCTGAAATTTTAGAAAGATTTATTAAGAGGCTTTAAACCTGAAGTTAATGAGAAAATATCTATCTTAAGTGAATGTTCCTTTAAGGAGAAGGATCCTTATTGGTGAAAAAAATTGAAGAGCTTTGTCAGGCTACAGATTGTGACAGGCCCGTACCTAGTCCTGTGCGAGCAGTGCGGCCGCACAGGGCGCAAAAGCTTAAGGGGCACATTTTAGCTTTCTTCCGTTGCCTGCCGCCGCCACTTTTTCTTCTCTCAGCGGCGGCAGGCAACGGAAGAAAGCTAAAATGCGCCCCTTAAGCCTTCCACCGGCATGCTAAGCAGCAGGGAAGGAAAATTCTGCTTAGCATGCTGGTGATTTGCACATCGGGCACGCCTCTTCTCTCCCGCCGCGGGGGGGGGGGGGGTGGCGCACCCGATGTGCAAGTCGCACAGGGCGCGATCTTCCTTCGGTACGGCCCTAGATTGTGAATCTGTTTCATTCCAGCCACCGAATGAAGTTTGGTGGTTTTTAAGAGCTTTTACCTTGAGAACTTTAATGAACAATTATGCAACATTGACACAGGGATAGAGGTGATATGATTGAGATGTTTAAATACCTCCGTGGCATAAATGTTCAGGGAGAGAGCCTCTTTCAATTGAAAGCAAGTTCTGCTACGAGGGGACATGGGATGAGGGTGAAGGGAGATAGATTCAGGAGTGATATGCGGAAATATTTCTTTACGGAAAGAGTAGTGGATCCGTGGAATAGTCTCCCAGTGGAGGTGGTAGAGATGAGGACAGTAACTGAATTCAAGAAAGCATGGGACCAACACAGAGGATCTCTAAAGGCAAAAAGTGGACTGTTGTAGTTGTTATGGAAGGACAGACTAGATAGGCCATGTGGTCTTTTTCTGTCGTCATATTTCTATGTTTCTATGTTTCTAACTGTAAAGATCAGATTGAAGAAGACAATCCATTTCACAAATGCTACTTGAATAAACTGGTCAAACCAGAATGTCATGCTGCTATTGCTATTCTGAATGACGTGATAGGAGGATTAACAAAATAGGGGATTTAAGTAAATTATCTTTTATAAAAAAAACCCATTGAGACATCAAAAAAGGCATCTTTAAGAGTCCATAACTTGTGCAACTCTATTAGTCACCAAAGCCTCATCATTTGTCTCTTGGGCAAAGATACATTTTTTCAAAAAGCGTTGCTATAAGTCAATTTTTGGTTCATAATCAGATAAATTTAATAGTTATAGTTAGGCTCTGCCACGAAATTTGGAAGACAATATTATGGCAAACTGACTGGAAAAGATCTTTGTTTATACCAACACTAAAGAAAGGTGATCCAACCGACTGTAGAAATTATCGCACAATCGTTGTGATCCCACATGCCAGAAAGATTCTACTGAAGATTATTCAGCAGAGACTACAACCATACCTGGAACTGTAGGGCTGGTACCTGTTCAGAAACTAATGTCTGAACCAATAGCATGGCTTCCTGTTACAAGTTGGGAACTGCTCTGAACCAAAGCCTGAACCATGGGGCCTGCTCTGAACCAAAGACTGAATTAAACAAGATGGATTCGTGTTTTGTTATAACTCAGCATTAAAGCTTCCAAATCGAGCAATTTTGCCAGGTAATGATACTTCACAGTAAAAGCACTTTTACAGCTGACTACGTGCAGAAGAACATTGCTGAGACCCACTGCTACTGGCATTCACAACAATGTATGAACTTGCACTCTAGCAACTTTCGCACTATGGACTTTTATTTGCAGAAGGACCACCTATTAGCTGTTACCAGATTGGTTAAAAATGACATACAGGGTTCAAGACCAGCCAGTCACTAGCTCTTCAAGAATTATACGGCTGTATACTGGAACCCAGAACTCAGAGAAAGAACACAAAGAAGACAACAAGATGGAAGAGAACAGAGCACAGACAGATGCAGCCCAGCAAACACATCTGCAGCACTCTGAAACATACACAGAGACTGGCAGAACATTTGGGAGCTCTAATGTCTGACACAGATTTTTCATTTGCCTTTTCTCTCTGCCTGAAAAGTCAGATAGTGTTCAAGGGCAAAACCTCGGGATGGAGTGAATTTCTCCCACAGACTCGCAGCTCAGTGTGTGACCATGCAGGTCATCTCAGCTGACGTTGGACCTCTGCCATACTTTGACTTTGTGCCGTGCTGTGCTGGACCCAGTCATGAGTATTCTGGTGAAAGCTAAGGTACTGGTCTTTAATTTCTCCCTGAGGTTGGGGCTAGCTTTGACAGACAGATAATTTATTGTACGTCTGAGTGCAGAGTGAATCAGTGACATTGGTTTCTAAAACAGAGATTAGGTCTCTCAGTAACTAACATAGAACTGAATAACATACTACCTCAGAAAGCTAATTTATTCTAATATTTCCACTATTTTGCTTTCAGAAATAAAATCTAATTTTTATATAAACAGGGCTGGTTCTTGTGTTATCACATGGTTTGTTTGCCAGGCAGTCCTATTGAATCCTGGGAAAAGGAGGGTAGCAGTTTTTTCCTAGACAAACCGGGTATCTATATATGGGTATTTATCTGCTACTGATAATATCTCCTACAGAATGAGAATTATCTGAAGTGCAAGCAGGGTTCAGGAGACATCATCGCAGATGTGAGATGGATCCTTGAAAAGACTAAAGAATACCAAAAATATATCTATATGTGTTTTATTGACTACAGCAAGGCTTTTGACTGTTAAACCATGAGAAACGTTGGACCACATTAAGAAGCATGGGTATACCAGAACAGCTGATTGTTCTCTTGCACAACCTTTACATTGACCAAGAAGCAACAGTTCGAACAGAACAAGGAGAAACAGAATGGTTTAAAATCAGCAAAGGTGTACAACAAGGCTACATACGTTCCCCCTACCTGTTTGATTTATATGCAGAGCAGATCATCAGAGAAACAGGACTATATGAAGACAACAGAGGTTTGAAGATTGGTGGAAGACTCATCAACAACTTTCGCTATGTTGATGATACCACATTACTGGCTGAAAGTGAAGACAATCTGAAGCATTTGCTTCTCAGGATCAAGGAGCATAGTCTTAAAATGGGCCTGCTCCTTAATGTAAAGAAGACAAAGATCCTGACAACTGGCAAAATCAATTAGTTCATTGTTGATGGAGAAGGAATTGAAATAGTGGATGACATTAACCTACTAGGATCAACTTTCAATAAAGAAGCAACAAGCAGTCAAGAAATCAGATGATACATTGCTCTTGGCAGAATGGCTATGAAGGATCTAGATAAGATTCTCAAGAGCAGAGATGTTCATGCAAAGATTTGACTTGTTCAAGCCACGATATTTTCAATAATGTCATATGGATGTGAAAGTTGGACAATGAAAAAGATAGACAGGAAGACAATTGATGCCTTTGAATTATGGTGCTGGCGACGAATACTACATATACCATGGACTGCCCGAAGAATAAACCAGTCAGTACTAGAGGAGCTCAAACCTAAGTGTTCTTTAAAAGCTCATATGACAAGACTTCGATTTTCATACTTTGGACATATCATGCGAAGAGAGAGATCATTAGAGAAAGACATCATGCTTGGCAAGGTAGAAGGTCAATGCAAAAGAGGAAGGCCAGCAATGACATGGATCGATACAATAACAGCAGCTATGGGTGCCAGTCTGTCAACAATGAGCCGCCTGACTGAAGACTGAACACAGTTTAAGACAACTATCCAGTGGGTCGCCGTGAGCTGACACCAACACGACGGCACTTAACAACAATAGTTATATCATACTTCTATATGACAAATGTACGACAGTGTCTCTTCTCTTTGCATTGTCTGACATAGCCCCTGAAACAAACACCAATTGCTGAGACATCAGTGTCGAGCATTTTTTAAGACCACTTTGTGTTGGATTTAGAAGCGAAGTTGCAGACCTGCAAACCACATAAATGGCGCTCAGCAGGATATTCAGCAGCACTAATGTGGTTAGCACTGCTGAATATTCCTGGTTTGCCTCTAAGCACCCCGATTCTAGCTGTTTAGCGTTGGGGCATTCCAGGGGTAAAGTGGAGGTGGCATCCAGGGATAATTGGCTAGCTGCGATATTCTGCCATTATCTGGTTATCTTATAGCGGCTAAAGTTAGGAAATGTAATGGCTGTCCTAACTTTAGCTATTTTAGCTAACTTACCAGCCACTGAATACACTGGACAACAAAGATTTTGCTTCCTGAACACTTTTGGGTGTATCTAATGGATTTTGGGATGCTGATTAAAAAAAAAACACCTTGAAATTTTCCTATCATGCACCATTTTTTTTGCAGTCACCTATTTTTGTGATTTACTTGCATATTTTAAGTCTACTGATATGTTGTCTAGAAAGTAAGTTGTTTTGTTCAGTCCAGGCATGCCTGTGCATGCCCTCAGTGATAAGCGGTTTGAAGATCTGCTTCTGGGGCCTGAGAAAACTACATGGAGGGCATTCAGGGATGTTGCTGAGAATTTTCTCGGCAATTACAGGGCATCAAACTATGTCCAGCTGGTTGACAGCATGCTTCAAGCATATAAAACCATGAAGTGCAACCTATCACTGAAGATTCATTTTCTGCATTTACACTTGGACTTCTTCCCTGCTAATCTTGGTGCAGTCGGTGACATTGCAACGATGGAAAAGTGGTATCAGTGCAACTGGAACCCATCAATGCTGGCCACTATTGTTAGACACTGAGATATGAAGCATCAGATGTTGAGTACAAACGAAAATCAGGAGCAAAACATTTTTAGCTCAGGTGAATTAGTGCATCATTGTGGAATTAAACTTGCTAAATTCAGTCAAAATTTAATTTCATGTTTCTCCAAATTCCTACGTGATACAGTCAATCTAAAATTATTTGTGTTCAGCTCGAAGCTGTCTATCATAATCACCAAAAATATGTCAGGAAGCAAAACCTTTGAACAAATTCCCTATCGGGCCAACCTGAATATTCAATACTGATGGCCAGATATGATGCAGACATTGAATATGTGGGTTCAGTGATCAGCGATGACTAGCTGCCGCCGCCACTGAATATATCCCTCCATACTTTCTGAACGTGGTGTTTTGATGCTGATTCTTGCTAAGAAGATAAGCATTGCTGTTACTCCATACATTAGTCATATAGAACTGTATAGTTTATATAAAGTTCAATAAACTATCAATAAATTATAACTATTCGTTTATAGTTTATTGAACTTGATATACTGGCTCCAAGCGCCCGGGGACAGTGGCAGGTGGGGAGTTTGACTGGGGCGGTACACCTGTCAAACCATAACGCAAGGTGTCCTAAGGCGAGCTCAGAGAGGACAGAAACCTCCCGTGGAGCAGAAAAGCAAAAGCTTGCTTGATCTTAGTTTTCAGTATGAATACAGACCATGAAAGCGGGGCCTCACAATCCTTTTGACTTTTTGGATTTTAAGCAGGAGGTGTCTCAAAAGTTACCACAGGGATAATTGACTTGTGGCAGCCAAGCATTCATAGCGACATTGCTTTTTGATTCTTCGATGTCGGCTCTTCCTATCATCGTGACTGGCGAGGTCAGGGAGCTCTAACTAATTCTCTTGCCTCTGACCCTTGCCATCTCTTTACAACTCTCAACTCTCTCCTCAAAGCCCTCTCTCTCTGACGCCTCCTTCCCTTTCTGCCCAAACTTTGGCTGACTATTTTCATGATAAATTCCACAAGATCACACTCCATTTCCCCACAAGGTCAGCTCCATCACCTCTTCCCCTCCTTCACTCTCAACTTTTTCCCCGCAACCTCTGCTGCCCTTTCTTCCTTTTCTATGATCTCTGAGGAGGAAACCACACACCTTCTTTCCCCTCAAAACTCACTACTGCTCTTCTGATCTTATTCCGACCCATCTCCTAAGCTCCATCTCCTCCACTGTAATCCCTTCCATCTCTCATATTCTTAACCTATTGCTCTTCACTGCAACTGTTCCTGCAGCCTTTAAGCATGCTGTGGTCACACCTCTCCTTAAAAAGCCCTCACTTGACCCTACTTGTCCTTCTAACTATTGACCCATCTCCCTCTTCCCTTTCCTCTCTAAACTACTTGAATGTGTGGTTCACTGCCGTTGCCTTGACTTTCTCTCCTCTGAAGCCCTTCTGGATCTTCTACAATCTGGCTTTCGTCATTTACATTCTACAGAAACGGCTCTTGCCAAAGTCTCCAGTGACCTGTTTCTGGCAAAATCCAAGGGCCTTTACTCAGTCCTCATCCTTCTTGTCCTCTCTGCTGCTTTTGACACTGTTAACCACAACCTTCTCCTTGATACCCTGTTCTCGTTTGGTTTTAAGGGCTCTGTAGTATCCTGGTTCTCCTCTTATCTTTCCCATCGTTCTTTCAGTGTTTGTTCTGGTGGATCCTCTTCTGCTGCTATCCTGCTCTCAGTTGATGTACCACAAGGATCAGTCTTGGGTCCACTCCTTTTCTCTCTCTATACCCAGTTCCTTGGTGCACTCATCTCTTCCCATGGCTTTCAGTGCCATCTTTACACTGATGACTCCCAGATCTACCTCTCTACACCTGAATTCTCTCTGGCAATCCAGGACAGGATCTCTGCCTGCCTTTCTGATGTGCTGCTTGGATGTCTCACTGCCACTTGAAGTTGAACATGTCCAAGACTAAGCTTCTTATTTTTCCCCCTAAACCCTCCTCTCCCCTTCCTCCTTTCTCAGTCTCTGTGGATAACTCTCTACTCCTCCCTGTATCCTCAGCTCACAACCTTGTGGTTGTCTTTGACTCCTCTCTCTCCTTCTCCACACACACTACCAACTGATAGCTACAACATGCCATTTCTTTCTCTACAACATCAACAAAATTCACCCATTTCTTTCTGAACACACTACTAAGAGACTTATCCACTCCTTAGTCACCTCCCGTCTAGACTATTGTAACCTACTCCTTGTTGGTCTCCCTCTCAATCATCTCTCTCCCCTTCAATCTGTTCAACACTCTGCTGTGCAGCTAATCCTCCGCCAGTCTCGTCATGCTCATATTACCCCTCTTCTCAAGTAACCTCATTGGCTCCCTATCTGTTTACGCATCCAGTTCATGCTTCTCTTGCTGACCTATAAGTGCATTCACTCTGCAGCTCCTCACTACCTTTCCTCTCTTATCTCTCCCTTCCCGAGGAAGGGTGTAGTCTGTCCTGTGCCCTTCTCTTCTATTGCTAACTCCAGACTTTGCTCCTTTCACCTTGCTGCTCCTTATGCCTGGAACAAACTACTTGAGTCTGTACATAAGGTGCCTTCTCTGACCCTTTTCAAATCCAGGCTGACAACTTATCTTTTCGCTGCCACTTTTAGATTTTGACTCACCTGATCTCCTTTGTGTTTCCTTACCATTCCGCCTAGATGTATCCCATGTCTACAGCTACTATGTAGTCTGTCTTGACTAGACTGTAAGCTCTGATAAGCAGGAACTGTCTTTTACATATGACTGTGCAGCGCTGTGTACGTCTTATAGTGCTATACAAATGTTCCATAGTAATAGTAGTAATCTTCTGCTTTTAAAAACAATCAAAGCTGTTTACAAACAAAGGTAAATTATGGACAGTTAAGAAAAAAATTCCATAAGTGACAGGAAAGAGAAGCAAGAACCAAAAACAAAAATAGCACAACAGTCGTCCTCAAGAGTCCAGCCTGACCCCAAAGACTTGTTCTAAAAAAAGAATCTTCAGCAGAACTTTGAACTTTTTATGGCTGGACTCAAGATGGACATGGGAGGTAAGCAATTCCTTAGTGAGGGGTGATGAAAAAGAAATCTGAATGCCTAGTACTTTCATATATTGCTTTAGAAGGAGAAGGGACATGCAACCTATTGCAGTACAGTGAATGTAAACAACATGGAGGAGCATAGAGGATAATGAGAGAGAAGTAAACCAGGTGGAGTGGAGGAGTAGTCTAGTGGTTAGAGCAACAGCCTATTATCCAGAAGGTCTGGGTTCAATTCCCACTAGCATACCTTGGGCAAGCCCTTTACCCTCCATTGCCTCAGAAGACAAGGTCTGGCAATCTATTTCCAGTTATATCTTGGCAAGAAAACCCAAGAGTTGCTGGTCACCAAGCATTAAAAAATAAGTAAGCTGGGGCTTTACTTTGTAGTGACCTGTGAACCAGAGTAGAATTTTGAGGTGCTCAATGAAGAAGTGTGATACAACTATGACTATCAAATTTTTGTGGTTATGAACAAATAAATTGACTTATAGCAATGCTTTTTGAAAACAATTGTCTTTGCCCAGGAGACAAATGAGGCTTTGGCATTAATAAAGCTGTACAAGTAATGGGCTCTTAAAGACACCTTTTTGATGTCTCCCTGAGGTTTTTTTTTTTTAAAGTAAAAGGTTATTTATTTATATCCCTTATTTTGTTGATTTGCTAATGTGTGTGGTTTGTCACTGCTTCATTTTTTCAAAATTTAATAGCATCATTGCTATCTCCATTTGACACTACAGCTGTAGTCCATTTTGTGGAACAAGTTTGTGATCACTTTGATAGCCAGTTTCCTGAAAATAAGCTTAAAGAATGGTCTGTTTTTGACAAAGATTCCTTTTCAACTTCACAAAATTTAAAGAATTTGCTTATGGAAAAGAGCAATTGGAAAATAGCAATTAGCAACAATTTGCTTGACAGGTCAGAAAGCAGCTTTAAGGAAGATTTTCATCATCAGTATGTCAACCTTAAATGAACTGTGAGTGAGAAAATGAAGACAAGGGCAATGAATAATTTTGAAGAAATGGTTTCATATATCTTGCAGCAGCAACAGTTTGATGAACTAACTCTCCCTCTGGACATTTTGCACTACGTTTCAGGCATCTAGTGCCATTTGTGAGAGAGGGTTCAGCCTGGTGAATCAAATTAAAACAAAGACAAGGAACCATTTAGGTTGACCACCTGGTCAACCTTATGAGAAATAAAATGTAATTGGCATCAGGACAACAGTAAATTTAGACGGTGCTTAGTCTTTCTGGAAACATGATAAAATTAGGAGAAATACTTTGATGGTGACAGTGGGGCCATCATTCTTGTAAATGTCCCCTAAAATTATGCACTCAGCCAGCTCAACACATGCAAGTGGATGGGAAAGGAAGGGGAGGATCAACAAGGGTGTGTTGTGCGTATGGAGGCAACTAAAATATGTGTGTTAGTGTGTTAGTGTTAGTGTGAGTGTGAGGGAGGAGATGGCCCAGCCTGTGAGCAGTGTTGCCAAGTTATCCAGTTCCAGGAGTGAAACTTTAAGCTGGTCCTGGATTTTTGACACTCATTCTGATGCATTATGGGACCTGTAGCACTGATTCCAGTGGGTGAAATCAGGGACTACAAATACTTTACTGCCCTGCACTGCAAATTTAAAACTGAAATGGCAACAAAATCTCACTCCTGGAACTGGGTGACTTGACAACTCTGGGTGAGTGTTTGTGTGGTGTGAGGGATTGAGGGAATTTGTGTGCATGGAGGCAACATAAGTGTGTGAAAGATTGTGCAAGGGTAAGATTTGTGAATGTGCATCTTAGGTATAAGCAACCATTTTATTTTATTTATTTATTTACATTCTCTTATATACCGCACTATTCTGCATCAGTGCAGTTTACATTGAACAAACTGAAATTACATTGAACAGGGCATTATAAACTTGGAGATAACTATTTTACAGGGAACACAGACTATGGAGGGTTAAGTGGCTTGCCTAAGACCACAAGGAGCACCTGTGGGACTAGAAACCCCAGACCTTCCAGCCCAAGGTTGCTGTCCTCTAGTGGGATTTGAACCCCCAACCTTCCGGTCTGAAGTACCTTGCCCCAACCACTAGGCCACTCCTCCACTCCATTTTGAGACAGACCATGATGTGGACCACCTTATGAGGATTAAATAGTATTGGTCTGTTACTATTGAGATAATAAATATTTAATAATGTCCTTTTTAGTTGTCTCTTGTCTAATTTATCATTGAGATTTTTAATTGATAGCTTCCACAACACACAGCTGCACACAGATGCGATCAGTGGAAATTTTTGCACCTGGACTGAAAATTTTTTATACAACTTGTCAGTCCTTAGAGGAAACATTGCCCATAGCCGCTCACACACACTTAAAATACAGACAAATATACACACAAAACAACTCACAGAAAATGTTGTTTGTTGATTCTCTGTTTCCATTTTCTTGAAGAAAAACATGAATGCAGGGAGAGCAAGATTCTTCTCAGAATTAGGCATTCTCCGATCTCTGTGGATATCAGTCTTCTCAGAGTTCAGGATATCACAACAAATATGCAGGAAGTTAATTTAGGTACAATATCTATTTATTATGGATATTGTGAAAGCCTGGGCAGATTAGCATCCACAAGTCATGGAGATTTCAAAGACACTATTATTCCCCAGGTGTCATTTATTTATTTATTTTAAAACACTTCTGTTTAGCCTGTCGAATGATTCTAGGTCGATGACAAAAAACAGATAAAGTAATAAATATATATATTTTACAAAACAATATACAAACAAAATTAAAAGACAATACAACAAATAATTGAAAAAATAAACAATAGCATAACAGTAACATTAAGCTTTAGTTATAGTTTTAAAGGGAGAACAATGTTTAATATAGGTTATGGCCTCCTCCTCTACAACCTTGGATCAGGTTCAGATCTACCATGTGAATGTTTGACTCAGATTTACTTGGATAATCCAGTTCAGCTTTATCTCAATTTGAATCAGATTTTTCCCCAAAAGATTCATATTTAATGGATTAGTTTGGAGCAGGGCCATACCTAGGATCGTGCGAGCAGTGCGGCCGCACAGGACGCAAGTATTGTAGCGCTTTTCTTCTTTCTGTTTTTTTCTTTAATTATGTGATATAAACCACTTTGTATTTTTTTTGAAAAAGGTAGTATAGCAAATAAAAATAAACCATAAACCCTCACTAGGCTTCCAGGAAGCCTGACAAGAGTGATTTCCTGCGTGCAGATGGGTAGGAGGGAGGTGCCAGGTTTGTGAGTCGCACTGGGGGCGTTTCCAGCTTGGAACGGTCTTGGTTTGGAAATGTGCCACTACCAACAGATTCAAATGATACAGAATATTTGAACACATCTGAATTTTCAATTAATTTTTCAAATTTTTTTTATTTTATCTTTATTGAATTTTTCAATAATCCAAGAAAGTTAACAAAAAAATCCTGTATAGAAAAAGAGCTTTCCTCAGAAACAAACAGCAAGAAATTAAATACACCTAAACATAACATAAATGTCAGCTCACTCTAACCCACAAAACAAGGGGAGAATGCAAACAAGAAAAATACAATAGCCAAAAATAAAAGAAGGAGTTTACCAGTGGAAAATTAAATACATTTTGCGGCTCATCCTGGATGAAGCCAATGGAGGCTTCCAATCTCCTCGCATTAATGAAGGCATGCAGCTGGGTGGGCTCATAACATATATAAGAGACAGACTGGTACTTTACCAGACATTTACAAGGATGCTTTAAGAAAAAGAGCCCACCCACCTGCAACACCCCAGGCCGCATCAAGAGAAACTCTTTAAGGTGGTGCTGGGTCACCCTAGCCAAATCGAGATAAATATACACCCGCTGACCCCGAAATAACATATGCCTCTTGCGGAAAAAGAGTTTTAAAAGCCACTGTCTATCCGAAAGAAGCGCGAAAGTCAGTATCATAGTAGCCGAGGCCTCTTGCTCCTCTCGGGAGGAATCAAGAATGTTAGTCAAATTCATAACATCCACATGAGAATCTGGAGAAGAAGATTGCTTTTTTCCAGGTGAGAGATAGAAAACCTTAAGCACAGGTGGAAGAGATTCTCGAGGCACTACCAATATGTCCACTAAAAATTCCACAAACCTATCTTTTGCAGAAATAGTAGACAGTTTAGGAAAATTAATCAAACGAAGATTACACGCTCGATGAGCATTTTCCAAAAGTTCCAGCTTCTTTTCAACCACCTCAAAGTTCTTAACAAATGAAACTGCTTGATTATCCATAGAAGCCAGCTTATCCTGAAACTCACTGACCTCAGCTTTAGCTGAATCTACGGAAGCAGCCACCTGCTGAATCCTAGCAGACACTTGCACCACCAATGATGAAACTTGAGGAAGCAAGGCCTGCCCAAGAGAGACGATAGCTTTCCAAATATCCTCCAAAGTAAAATTATCTGGTGGCACAAATGTAAAGATGCCAAGATCTCCCGACTGTGCTGTAGGTGCCTCCATTCCAGTGGGTGTATAGGCCCCCCCTCAAAAACGCAGCCTCAACTGTCGTCTGGTCCCCAACAGGCGGTACTCGAATATCGGCATGCATTAGCTGCTCCGGGGCAGGGAAACCCACTGCTCCTATCCCCAGACCCTAGTCCTCTCGCTGCACTCAGCACAGATCCTCCCGGAAACTGCGCCTGCACCAAGGCTTCAGGGGATTGTTGGAGGCACGCCTGCTTCGAGACCGGCCGCAAATCAGAGGAGAGAGCTGAAACATCTGAAACAGAAGCTGGGCTCTCTGGCACCAGAAGAACTGTGGCTGGCAATACCTCCCCTGCAACCGCTGGCAACTGCAGAGACTGGGCAAGAAAACAATCCAATGGACCAGCAGAAACAGACGGTAAGCCAGAGGGTGGTAGTAAGGGCTGCATACCATCCTGCGCCTTACGTTTATGCCCCATGGAAACACTAGCATCGCAGCTCAACTCCTCACTGTCGCCATCTTGGATTCCCTCCTGAATTTTCAATTAATCTGAGAAGAAGGGTGAATTTTATTTTTTAAAAAAAAATATCAGACTAATGCAATGAAGAAGCGAGTCCAGTGATGAGCCAGGCTTTTGTCTCATTACCAAAAATCCATCTCTGATAGGGCGTTGGGATTGCATATAAATCACTTCATGGCTTCTTACTTTATGAAATCAATTTTTCAAACAGTGCATACCTAACCTTGTTTTGTAATTCCGATCCTTGTTCAGGTGTGTTGGGAAACAGGCTGCTTTTGAAATAAAATGTGGCAGGACTCCAAAAACTGATCTGTCATTGTCAGCTCACTCCGCCCTTTTTGCTTCAAACACTTTAGCACTATAAATCATAGTCTATTCAGCTCTCACGATTCAATCCTAGCTCCTGAAGGCACCATGAAAGCATCAAGTGGCATCTCCCTCCTACTGGTATTCCTTACGGTCTGCACACATGCGGCTACATCTAGGAAGATAGCAACAGGAGGTGGGTAAAGTTATAGATGACTGTGAGCAAAGTGCTAAAACTGAGGGCAGTAGATTGTAATTGACTGGAAGAAGGGCTGATGCCTAACACGAGGGCCAAAAGGTGGAAACTTTTCAATATTTTTGCTGGTCATGTGAGTGTAGAGAACGTACAGATTTATGTGCATAGTTTTCCTTGCTAACCCCAGGAACAAAGCACACAGGTGATTTTCATGTTGCTCTTAATTATTTATTTAAGAGGGTTTTTTCCTACCACTTTATTATTTCTGTTAAAGCAGTTTATATTGTAACTTAAACTTGGTAATGTAGATTAAACAGGGGCATTGATAACTTGGCTTTTTCTGAGCAATGGAGGGTTAAGTGACTTGCCCAAGGCCACAAGGAGAGCTAGTGGGAATCGAAGGCTGGTCTCTTGGTTCTCAAGCCAGTGCTCTAACCACTAGGCTACTCCTCCACTTCTGTGAGTGTTACACATTTTTCAAAGAGAAATTTAGCTGGCTCGTTTCATTTTGAAAATTTGCTAACATTACATGGGTTCTCAGGCTGGCGCAAAGATTGGAGGTACCCCAAATGGGTCCCCCCGCTCCCATTGCCACCACTGCCACCTCTGACCGGGGCCTGCAGCAATGGCCGTACCCCCCAAACCGTGACACAGCGCTGACTAAATCTCCAGCACTGCTTTGCAATTTCCTATTCTTCACAATATGCAGTTTCCACCCCCCTCCGATACTGCTTCTGGTTTGGGGGGGAGGCGGGGCTGAAATGGCACATTGTGAAGAGTAGAGACTGCGACGTAGTGCTGGAGTGTTAGTAAGTGCTACGTCACGGTTTGAGGGCTATTGCCATTGCTGCAGGCTCAGGAGAGGGTCAGCAGCAGCACCAATGGACACCTAGTAGTTGCACTGGTCCTGGCCATACCTTATTGTTAAATGGCTCAGTGAAAATTGGCCTCAAAATGACTTTTTTGCATGAATTGCACAAATGACTCCTGTTGGAATTATGCACACAAAAATTCAAAATTCTGTGTCAAAAGGTCTGCGTTATGTAAATTTCTGCATTCTTGTGTGAAAATAACAAAGCATATTGTTTATGAGTGATACTTAAATACATTACAGAAAAAAAATCACCAAAAAATGCAACTTTGGGGGGTCATTTCAGAACTCAAATAAGGGATTTACATGTGGCAGGATGTTTATGTGCTGAAAACATCCCGGACCATATTCTGAAACACTGCTGACATGCACGTCCACAGCGCTAGCAGGGGATTTCAGAATGTGGCCAGAAAGGGTGGAACAGGGGGGGGGGGGAAGTGGAGACGTAGAAAGTGTATTCACGAAAGGCCCATGTACGTATTAAGTGTTTCCAGGAAACTTCTACATTATTCCTGTTGAAACGTGGAACAAGTCCAGGACTTAGAAAAAATTCTGCTCCTCTCTGCAATGTGGCCCATATTGAAGAATGGTTGTGACAAGTATGTTTTGGAACTGGTGTGACTGCAGTCTGGAAAAACACAAGATGTAGTTTTAAGGTACAGAGAGCAGAGGTGAGGGAATGTTGTAAGGTCTAAACACATTAATAAACACCCTTACAGAAATAATAAGAGCAATAGTGTTTGTTCAAGCTATGCTCTAATGTGCTGTTTGTGCTAAAGAAGCCAATCTATGGGACCCCAACAATTTCCATGTTCTGAAAAATGGAACTGCTGATATAGGCTAGTATGGGTGTCAGCAGGGAAAGGGAGATCATATTTGTAGTCCTGGTACCCCATGCTATTATGTTATGTCATAGCTGTTATGTTATAGGTTCAGGACATCCTTTTGGCAGAATCCTGTTTTGTGATAGAAAGTGAGAGAGTGGGTGTGTGTGGTTTGAGGGGTGCATGAGAGGATCTTAGTGTACTAATCTGCAATTCAGGGGGGGGGGGCCCGGGCATGACAGTCTGGCCAGGACCTGGACCATATGGATGACTACAGCATCACCAGGTGCCAGTGTGATTGGGCAGTCAAACTCAGAGAGGGTTCACTATAGCTAAATGTCAAAACATATCCCTATCAATAATAAGGGACCTTCAGAATAAGGGCACTCAACAGTGAAAACAGCACTAATGCATTCCCATAATGCACATTTTGTGGGACCAATGCTGTTGCTGTTGAACATGTACTGTATTTGTGCTGTTTGCACTGCTGAATGCCTATATTCTGAGGGTCCCTAGTATTGTCAGGGATATGTTTTGACATTTAGCTATAGGGAACCTATGCTGATTCCTTTTGGATTATTTTACATAGGGTACTCTAATAAGATCATATATTGGTTGGCAGTGTGATAGGGCAGCCATACATCCACCGAGCCTGGCACTGGGAGACACGCCTGATGTAGTGCCAACATTCCCCGGACTGTCCCATGCAGCCTACATCCCTACTCCAGGCCAGGATCTATGAGAGTTGCGAGAGTAGTGCTATATCTGGAGCCTGACAACTTGATGTGATGGCACAGGAATCTCCCATCCCATGCCCACACGGCTGTAACCAGGGAAGCAGTTCCACAAAGCTGACTGTGGAAAGGCAGACGGGGTTGCCCCACAGATAGCAGATGTATATAGACTGACATACACCATGATGGGACAGGTGTAGCTGCTGTGAAAAATGCCTGTACCCAGATAGATAGACCACAGATGCCATAGCCAGACGGCTCTACTACTACTACTGATCATTTGTATAGCGCTACAAGGCTTACGCAGCACTGCACAGACACGTAAAAGATGGTCCCTGCTCAGCGGAGCTTACAATCTGTTTAGACAGAAACATAGCAGCTGTTGGACAGGATGCATCCAGGGGGAATGGTCAAGAAACACAAGGGAGCTTAAGTGGATCAAGTCCAACAGCGCGCAATGATGAGGTGAGCACTCAGCCTGGATTTGAGAGGGAGCAGAGGACGAAGGTGAACGTACAGACTCAGGTAGTTTGTTCCAGACATAAGAAACAGCAAGGTGCAAAGGAGCGACATTTGGAATTTTGGGCAGGTAGAAGAGAAGGGAACCGATAGAAGCAATCTGACAGAAGAGCAGAGTTCCCCGGGGAGGTGTAGTGCTAGGGGAGATAAGAGAAATGGTAGTGCAGAGCAAGCAGATTATGAGATGCACGTAGAGGCCCCATAGGCATGAAAAGGGCATACATTTGTGACTCCCTCTTAGCGATATTATGCACATCCTTTGGGGAACTGCAAGGTTAGTTTGGGTTTTGTTTTGTGCAGTTCGGTGAGGGTCCCACACCTTGCAGAGTTAAGGTGTGTTTGGTAGAGATGGACCAGAGCAGGAATTCTTGGGGCTGGTTCTAATGCCATGTACCATTTGATGCAAGATATGTCCTGACATACATGTTCAAAGTATTACATGCTTGTATAGGCATTATGGGGTGAACTGGGATGATTACATAGCACTTTTCAAGGAGCAACGAGGGGGTCTGGTTATGTCCAGATGAAGATTTTTAAATCAAGGCGAAATTCAAGTCGGCTAGACCAACCCGTCCAGCATGGGGAGCAGAGGTCTTGGAGATCGATTACCTGATGGGGAGATTGAGCTAAGTGTTTCAATCTTTTAAAATGCATTTGGAAAATTGTTAAAATAGGATAGAAAAGCATATGAATGACACATAACGGTGGAGCAGTCTGAACCGCTGAGTGGTAAATAAACAGCCACATAGAAACTGCAAACCCTGTGCTGAGAATTACTCAATCAAAATTCCCTTGTGATCTTTGAGATTCCTGTATGAGTGGGTAACTTTAGTTTACTACGTCATCTGTCCATTCTAAGTGTGTCCTCTTAGGTTAATGTGAATACATCATAATTCTTTCTGTGTTTCATTTTTCAAGAGGGGCATGGAGTCTGGGGGTACATCGTCTGGGAACATGGCAAGATCAACAAAACATGTACATTTAAGAATATTGGTGGGCCTAGAGACATCCAAAATGTTTTAACCACGATGTCCAAGGCAAGAGCCGGTTGAATAGTGCTTCCATGGGCCACACCAAACATGGTCTCTCTCCGATTCCAGATCCACCACATGTGGACGGTAGGTTCAAAAGGGGAAACCCATTTTTGATTTAGACATTGTTGGCGGGCTGGGACATTCCGCACCTCATATTGAAATTATTGTGTGCAGAATCCCAGTAGGGACTAAATCTATATGCATGTCTTTTAAAACAGTATGAATCACTTGGAAGTGAAGTGGCCCTTCCTTGCTTTCACCCAGAGGCAATGTCTTCAGTTATGTTTAGAGAAGTCCAATTTCCGAAAATTTTGTGACGCAAACTAAAAATCTCATCCAAGAATAGCCAGATATACCCTGTAATATTGTTGAAGGTAATCTCGGCCTTCCAGTAATGTGAGACATGAGAAGCTTTCGTCTACTGAAGCATTACAGGACAGTGGTCAAAAGGTGTAGTGTGGCTCAAGGCAATCTTGCTGGCTGAGCTGAGAGATGAGATGGCCCCCAACTGGGATGGGGCCTTCCCCAGAGCTCTAGTCAAGGAGCATGTGAGTCTTACTCACTCAGAACACTGAGATGGTTGCTCCAAAGAAAAGGAAAGACAAGTAACATAATCCCAAGGTATATATTTGAAAAAAAATTGAATTTTAATTTTTTTAACAACTTTTATAAAGTAATAGGTATTATGATGTTATGATAGGGTAGTGTCCAGTCTGCTGCTCTTGCGTTATTTGATTATTATGTATGTAGTTTGTAATCTGCCCTGAAGCAGTTGAGAGGACAGTATTAAAAATTGAATTAAAAAAATAAAATTAAAATAAAAACAAAGGAGATGCAAGGCACTCATACACCAATGAACAAAAAGAGAAAAAGTGAGAACCATAGCACAGTTTAATATCCCCAAAAATAAAATTATTTCAGCTAAGTATTATTTTGGTGTTTGAAAACTGGCACTGTAGTTTGTGCCTTTTTATTTTAATATGATAGGTTTCAAAAAAAAAACCAAAGGAGAGTAAATGCTCTGCCCACTTATGAACGGAGTTCCAGCACAAGCATGGAGGAGGAAAACCACAGCCATATCTTCAAAAACCACACGTTTATTGAAAGGACCCAAACTTGGCCAAGTTTCGGACGTTTTTGGCACTGCAGCATACATCAGGGGTCCGTCATAAAAAGATAGGTCCAATGCAACACTCTGATGACAATAACAACTATTTGGTTAGAATATAGATGACCAGAGCGAAGGTTGGTCACAGTACTGTATGCCTTAATTCCTGCTCAGAATTAAGGCAAGACCAGTTAAGCAAACACAACCCGTCAACATGAACATTATAGGGGTAGGGGAGAGGTTTACTAAACTGCGGCTAATGTGCGCTACTGTGCGATCTTTAATGGTGCGCTGAGACACGGTTCGGTAGCAGTGCAGCTAAGGGGTACCTTAGCGCACGCTAATTGTGGTCGCGTTACGGGGCACTATTGTTGCACGCTTCAGGTGCGCGGAGCACTATTGTGCACGCTCATGTGCGCGGCGCCTAATGTGCGATGATGGAAAGGCGGGAAAGGCTCCCGTAGGGCGGAGGGAAGGCTCCCCAGGGGCGGAAGAGAACCGGGGTCAATGGGTGGATGAGTGGGAGGGGAGAGGGCTCCCCGCACCTTAGCAGGTTGAAATACGAGGCAACAAAATACCGCGACGTCGAAAACCTCGCGTTAGAGCGATTTAAAGGGAAGAGAAACCATTTCTGATCAGCACAATGTACAGCAACATACCAGGGAAACCTACAAACAAAGTGATAAGGGTGAAACATGTTGCACGGTACAAAAAGTACAAATAGCAACATTGAAAAGGGACCCCAACAAAATTTAAAAAAATTATAATCAAGTTGGGCACATAGTGATAGTAATGGGAAACATCAAAAAAAACACTCCCAAAGAAAGCCCCAAAATATAAATATGAATTTTGAGAAGGGTCTAAGCTCCGTCCCCATACAAGGTAAATGATCCCACACTGAAATAGCACTAATCAGGGTTTCCCTCTCCATTGGTACAGGTTTCCTATGGCATGCACAAGTTCCACAACAGCCAGGGCGGGCATGTTCTCGGAATGGGCAACTGGGCCAGATGCTGGGGAAGGGGATACAGCAGGGCTGCACGGCGGCACATTGCTGTGGTGCAGCTGTGGCACAGTGCGGGCTCTAGGCAGATGCCTAGATGGCACTTAGGAATGCTGAAACTGAACAGCAGCCAAGACAGCAATCTGATGGAGGGACCAACATGGGCACGAGCGTGTTTATCACAGTTGTCCACAGGGGATATTACCCAGCAGGTAACCCAAGGGCACAGAACATTGGCAGGCTGTTGTTGGCGGGGGGAAGCGTGGGACGCATATGCAGGCAACCCTACCCCAGAACACGCACCATAGGCAAAGACGCCTACCTGCCACAACTGGATGGCTTGAGACTGCACACAACCAGAACCACCAGCAGAAAGCGGAATGTCCATGTCAGCATGAGGGCAGAGGGGTACTGGTGGTGGAGGTGGGGCAGTGGCAGCTACCAAGAGCCGACCATGGCCTAGCCCTGTGTAGGTGGGTGCCAATGCACTGCAAACCAGCAAGGCTTTTGTGTCTGACAAACACCCATGGTATCTCCAGGGGACACTGCACAGTCTCTGTGAGCACAGTGTGGTGCGGCTAGGAACACAGCCAGTGTGTTCAGGAGCAGAAGGTCACAAGTTCAAGTCCCAGATGGGGATAATGCAAATCCAATCCCCATATTTTACCCGCTACTAAACCGTGATAGTAAGGACAAACCTTTATTAAGAGAACATACGCATGGTTCAAACGCACTATATATTGACCCCACCGAGCACAGACACACAGAAACACATGAATTACCTGGAGCAGAGGCCCCCCAAATTCAGTCTGGGAGGTCCCACAAACCAGTCAGGTTTTAGTTGCTGTATCCCTATAAGGCCATGTCAGCATAGGTGGAGGAGGGGTACTGTTGGGGGATGGGGCAATGGCAGCTGCCCAGAGCAGGCCATGGCCTAGCACTGTGTAGGTGGGTTGCCATGACTCTGCAACAGACAGGCCCTGCGGGGGAACAAAAACAGTCATTGTATCACCAGGGAAAATGCAATGGCTCGTTGTCAACAAGGTTGGTGCCCCCAGTGCACACAACCAGTGTGTTGGAGGCAGGAAGGTCACCAGGTTCAAGTCCCAGCTATGGTGCCTGCCAACCCAGTTACCATATTTTAAACAATAATACAACGGTGCCTAATACAGACAGACACCTTTGTTGCAGGATGACGTAAAAACATGCCCAAAACACACTACATTTTACCCTACAGAGCAAAGAAACCATCAACAGGCGCATTACCTAGAGCCGAATCTCGCAAATGCAGTTCCTGGAGGGCCAAAAACCATTCAGGGGCCATGCTGCCTCTAATAAAGATGCTCTGTGCTGCATATCTATGCACCACACCCCATGGTATGCAGAGGTATCTCATGCATATTCATGAGGGGACAGCATGAAAACCCGAACAGTGTTGACACCCCAGGACCGGGGTTGGGAAACCTCTGCGTAA